>CM018691.1:15519612-16119612 GCA_009363875.1 Mikania micrantha
TGAACCCAGTTTCTGTTTCGACTGCTGTCTTATACTTCTTGAGCGTATCAAATGCTTGATCCTTCATTCTTAGTAGGTAACACTACATATATCGTGTCATATCACCCCAATAAGAACATGTAGCCGATTTCCAGCATGTGTAGCAGGGGTGATCGGTCCACAAATGTCACCATGTATTACTTCGAGCGGTATTGATCCCAGAAACTTGATTGATTGAGTAGGCCTTTCTGAGCCTGTTTACCAACCAACACGAGTCACCCATACTTGGTTTGGTGTTGGATTGCAGCCATGCCTCTTACCATTCCGGTTGAACTCATTCGACTTAATGAGTCAAAGTTCAAATGCCCCATCCTTGCGTGCCATAACCAATCTGCATCATTCGGTTTTGACAGTGAAGAAATAGGCGAACCAGTAGTTAACCTTACCTTGTATAGTACAGTTGCTCGCTCGCTCTTGGAACTCGCATCATAAACCTCCTTGTTCTATCATATACTAGCAAGGTCCCATTCTCCATCACCACTCTACATCCATTTTTCAGTGATCTGTCCCAGGCTTATGATGTTGTTTCAGAGGCTTGGGATGTAGTATATACATCTGTAAGGACCTTTTATTCCCCGGTCGAAACCAACAATCTCCACGCATGAATTATCACCAAAGAGCACGGTCCCAGACACTCTTTAATTCAACTCTGAGAAGAATGATTTGGTCCCTGTCATATGGTTAGAAGCCCCTTATCTAGATACCGCAAGTTCTCTTCCATGTCCTCGGATTCGAACCTTGTAAGCACCACCTTCTCTTCATCAACATATACCAGTTCTTCTAATTGTTTCATCATGAACAAGTTTGGGTCCAGGTCATCTTCTTTGACAAAGTTTGCTTCCTGATTTTTATTCTATCCGGACATACTGAAGCAAAGTGACCATAGCGATCACACCGAAAGCATTGCAGCACCTGGAAATGGTCCTTCTTTGCCTTTTGTGAGTTTTTGGAACTAGCCTGAGCTTGAGACTTTAAGCTTGTAGCATTACCATGATCACCTTGCTTATGGTATCGACTAGTTTTACAATTGTAGGAGTTGTGTTTCGGTTCCGGCCCGTCTCCTGGCCCTCTCTGATTGAAATCCCCCTCCTACGACCTTTAGATTTCTGGTTGGATGATGATTCAACCTTAGGAACATCAACTTGCTCTGGTGTTCACCAGGTTCATCAGGTTCACCCTTGATCCTTTCCTTTCTCGTATACTTTTAGTCGACCCACAACGTCATCGAATGAAATTTTGTTGAGATATACAACCTGTTCAATTGATGCAGCCATATGCAGGAAGCGTTTTGGCAGCCCACCAAGGAATTCTCTCACAAGTTTGCTTTCTTAGAATGACTTTCCCAGGGTGGCAGACTTTGATGCATAATCGGACAAAGTATTTGCAAATTCATCTACTGTACTTTGTTCCTTGATCTTCAGGTTCTCAAACTCCGTTATTAATGTTTGTATCTGGCTTCCCTTACACAATTCGCCGCCCCGATTACGAATTCTAAGTGCCTCCCACATCTCTTTCGCCGTTTCCATGTTGCCGATTTGCAAGATCTGTTCTTCCGGAACCGACTGAAATAATAGAGCTATTGCCATATTATTCTTTGTGGACGCCTGGGTCGATCTGATCCCACACACGGTGAACATTGAATATTGCTTTCATCCTCATACTCCAACCCGTCTTCGTAAGCATTGTATAAACTATACTTGATGATCCTTCTTTCAGCTGTCTTTATGCCACATTGGGCCTCGTAGCATCTGCCATTGCCGAGCACGATCAGTATTATTCTTGTTTTCAAGAACCGGCTCTGATACCAATTATAATCACAAGAAATCAAAACACACTTTGGAATAACTCTCCAAATCTTATTAATCAATGAACAAAATCACTCAAAACTCAATAACTTTCAATATCCCTTATTTACAAGCTTGATATGGAATATATAGACACTGATGATCATTCTAGATCAAAACAAAACTTCAAAATTTGAATTCTAATTATTAATTAGATAAAACATCCATAATTATCTCTCAATAAAACATTAATTTAAATATGTATATAACTCTTGAACCATTATCTCATTATCTCGATCTACAGGTCCACACCGAATTACTTGCTCTACTCGGGTATTAGCCCAGATTTGGTCCAACAATAAATTATATTAGGAAAGTGAAATATGTAAATGCCTTAAATTTAAAGTTTGTGGTGTATCTAGAGTTGTAAATATAATCAAAATATACTAACGAGGACAACTATTGAGATAGCAGATATGTCGTTGATATGGAACTGTTGGAGTTGAGCCACTTGAGACAATTGTTGCTCTTCAAGCTTAACCAGCCATCATAGTTAACGAAAAAACACACCCCCCAAAACCACCACAATATATCATCCATGTCGTTGTTAACGAGAACAAACAATCGTCGTCTTCGCCACCACCGTCACTTACATCAGGGTGACTGGAGTTTGTAACTCATCAGATTATTATGAGAGATGGGCAGATGGCCATTGAACCGTTGTTGTCTGGACTAAAACTTAAAATCACTACTTTTTAAACGCTGTCGATATCAGGAGACGGCGGTTGTTAGTAGGGTTGTAAACAAACCGAACGTTCAACGAACCTTTCGTGAACTGTTCGGCGGGGAGTTATTCGTTTATGTTCTCGTTAACTTAATAAATGAACGAACATGAACAAACAATTACGCTCGTTTAGTTAAATGAACGAACATGAACATAGGCCGTTTTCGTTCATTTGTGTTCATTAACGTTCGGCAAGGTGTTCGTTTATGTTCGTTAACATTCTATTCTATTCATTTATTATGTTTATTTGTTAAATATGTTTAACGTTCTTAATTTTTTTATGTTTAGTTTAATAACATAACATTTAAATTAAAAATCTAATCATTTGAAATTTGTATCTTGTTAAAAACATAGTAGTTTAAAACTTAGATATTTGAATTATTAGTTTAAAGTAATTTAATTACGATTATTATTTTTAATTTTTGTTTTTTTTTATTTTTATATTAAGTATTTAACTTTAAGCTGATCATTAATTATGTCTAATATCTGAGATGGAAAATGATAATTTTTATTTACAAACTAGGTTAAATCCCGTGTGTTACATGGGTGAAATAAATGAAATATTATGCTTTTAGAATATTTGTATATGTTGCACTACATTATAAACCCGTGTATTACACGGATTTAATATAAAATATTAAATTAAAAAACGTCATCAGATGATAAAAATCTCATTGTTTAAAAAATCCTTTATAATATATTTTATTTTTAAAAAATTATTTTTTAAGATAACTTGTTTTTTACATAAATTTTGTTTTTTGAAACTAAAATATTTCTTACTTTAAAAGTTTTGATTATAGAGAATTTCATATTTATAAAAAAATTTAAAGTGTGCTTTATAATAATAATTTAAATAATATGTTAGTTATTATTTTATAATTAATTATTTAATAAGAGAGATAATATAATTATTTAATAAGAGAGAGAATTAAGTAGAATTATGAGGTGTTGACAAGTGGCAATTGTAGTGTAAGAAGGTGACATGTGGCATTAGTGGTGTAATATTGTGACAAGTGGCAAATTTGTTACTCTTTTATTATATAGATATAGATTAATATATGTTGATCATTTGTGTTTGTGAACGAGTTAAATCAGTTAATGAATAGACGCAAACAAGATTTTCGTTCGGTAAGTGTTCATTATCGTTTGTGAAAAAATTTAAATGTTAAACGAACGAACACGAACAAGGGGTTTGTGTTCGTTCGGTTCGTTTACATCTCTAGTTGTTAGAAGTAAACGTTTATCTAATCAACTTTGTGATCCTTTAATTATTTGCATATTATCAATCTTTAGATTGACAACCTTCATAGTTCAATTACTACATATAACGAAGAACAATATGGTCGGAACATTTTGTATTGACTATAAAATTGTAACTCACAACAGAGAAAAAAGAACGATATGGCCATAATATTTGTTTAGAGTTTAGACTATAGGACATAGATTAAATCAAAAGTTTAAATCCGGACCGAAACATATTTGTTGAGACTAGGGGTGAGCATCATATAACCATAACCGAAAAATAACCGATAACCGCACCGAACCATAACCGATTTAACCGAAACCGATTTTAACCGACGGTTATGGTTAAGCGAAGCCATTAACCGACTTTAACCGAACTGAACCGAACAATGTATATTTGTTTTTTTTTAATATTTATATGTTTGTATGTTTTTTTAATGAGTTATGGTGCAAGTCAACTATAGAAGATGAATCTTCACTTTTTACTATATGAAAATATTATGGATTATATGTGAGACTAAATATAATAGAAAATGAATCAAAGTTCATATGGTTTTACTTTTTTTCACACATTTTCAGTCACTAGAAAGTTTTACAAGCTTTACTAAGATTTTCATCATTAATGTATCTACAATTCACAAGCATATTTACAAGTTTTTCTTAGTTTTTCAACAATTCCATTATTAACCGAATTTAACCGAAACCGAGCCGTAACTGGTGGTTAACCGATTAGTGGTTAACCAATCAATTGGTTATGGTTATGGTTAAGGGTTTAGAATTAACCGAAGTTGCGGTTTTGGTTATGGAAATAGTCATAACCGCACCGAACCGAACCACGCACACCCCTAGTTGAGACAATGTTAGGGGGTTTACCCAGTTGTGGGTTCCTTCTGGGGTGGGCTCGGGCGTCCGCCCCAGAGCGTCAAATCCGAAGAGATTGTTGAAATCCCGTCTTGGATGTCTTTGTACCAAGACGTTCAAAAAAAATAATCAAAAGTTTGAATATCTAAGCACATGTATACATTGGAAGAAAAAGAAGCTTTTCACACCCAGAAAAAGACTACCTGATAACATGACATGTAGTAACAAGGCAATGAAGTCTGCTACTCTGCTCTCTTTACTAAAATAAAAAATGTCACAAACACAAGGAAGAAGTGCATTCCTATACATATGGACTTCCCCGACTTAAGCCCGAGCTCGTAAATTCTCGAGTCAAGCCGAGCCGAGCTAGAAAAACTCGAGCCACGAACCAACTCATTTTTTTTCTTTACACAAATATAGTTATATTGTTGGAGTCGGTAATGGAAGTGTGATTACTTGTTAAAAGCAAGAAGTTTGGTGTTTTTTTAGGATCATGACCATTACTTGAATATTTTAATTTGCAAAAAGATAACAAAAGTACTTCTAACTTAGTTTTTTTAGGATCATGACCAGTAAGTGTTGATCCAGTCAATATTATTTGGTTGAACCTCTCAAGAATTAAACTCTCAAAAAATTCTATGCTACATTAATCTGTTGTTCATGATAATCAGAGGAATGATAAGTAAAGGAATTGAAGAACTTGTATTTTCTATTATATTTTTTACAGAGAAACAATACAGACTTTATATCCTTTTTACAATGTGCTAAGAAAGGAATTATAATCACGACATTAACACAAATGGTTGTCAATTAGCTTGATCCTAAAAATCAACTTTTTCATTGTGGCAAGGAATCGCTCTCTTCAATGGGTTTATTTTGGGGATGTTGACAGATCCCAAATATTCTAACATTCCCCTCAAGTTGATTAGTGGGATCTCCAATATTCAACTTGTTAAGACAGTGACTAAAGATCTTTCCATTGACTGCCTTTGTTAGTATATCTGCAAGCTGATCTTCTGACCGGACAAATGGAAGTTCAATGATCCCGGTTTCGAGTTTCTCTTTGATGAAGTGTCGGTCTACCTCAACGTGCTTTGTGCGATCATGTTGGACCGGATTTTCCGAAATTTGAATAGCTGCTTTGTTGTCACACACGATCTTACTGGTTTGGGTTAGAGGGTACCCGATCTCAGTCCTCAAGAGTTTTCGTATCCACATTATTTCAGCTAGCCCTCTTGCGATCCCTCGAAGTTTGGCTTCAGCACTTGAAAGTGCTACCACCTTTTGCTTCTTACTTTTCCAAGTGACTAGGTTTCCCCCGACAAGTGTAAAGTACCCGGAGGTGGATCTCTGATTTCCTTTGTCCCCTGCCCAGTCAGCATCGCTATAGATTTGGGTGTCTAGGTGTCCATTAGCCTTGAATAAAACTCCATGGCTGGGTTTCCCTTTGAGGTATCTTATAATTCTCCGCATAGCTTCCATGTGAGACACTTGGGGTTGATGCATGAATTGGCTTACAACACCTAATGCGTACACAATATCTGGACGGGTATGTGAAAGGTAGATCAACTTTCCCACCAACCGGTATTGTTCCTTGTCGGTCAACTCAGCCTCTTCTTCCATATATAGTTTTTGATTCATCATCATAGGATTGTCTACAGGCTTGCAATCGATCATTCATGCTTCTGCTAGTAAGTCAAGAACATATTTCTTTTGGCAAATAAAGATTCCTCGTTTAGACCTTAGGACTTCAATCCCAAGGAAGTATTTGAGCCTTCCTAGGTCTTTCATCTCAAATTCTTGGAACAAATTTGCTTTCAACTTCGTTATCTCATCCTCATCATTACCTGTGATTATCATATCATCGGCATAGATAATTAAGCAAGCTATGAGTTCACCCCTTCGTTTAAGGAACATGGTGTGATCTGAGTTACTCTGTTTAAAGCCATATTTTTTCATTGCTAGAGTAAACCTGCCGAACCAAGCTCGAGGAGACTGTTTAGGCCGTATAGAGATTTCTTCAAACGATATACTTCTTTAGGATTAGAATTTTCAGTGAATCCAGGGGTGCCTCCATATAGACTTCTTCTTCAAGTTCTCCATGTAGGAAGGCATTTTTTACGTCAAACTGATGAAGAGGCCACTCCTTATTTGCAGCTATTGAAAAAAGAACCCTGATTGTGTCAATCTTGGCCACTGGAGAAAATGTTTCGGAGTAGTCAATTCCATATGTTTGAGTGTACCCCTTTGCGACCAATCGGGCTTTGTACCTTTCAATAGTTCTATCTGGTTTGTACTTGACCGTGAAGACCCATCGGCATCCCACAGGTTTTTTCCAGGTGGAAGGGTTTCTCCCATGTGTCATTTTTAATTAATGCGTCCATTTCAGCGTTCATTGCTTCTTTCCAGTAGGAATGGCAATGGGCCGGGTTCGGGTAGGGTATTGCTAATCCCAGTCCCATACCCGATTGTAAAAATGTATCCCATACCCGGCCTATTACCCATCGGGTATCTGTTGGGTAATCACCCATCGGGTATCGGGCATACCCACGGGCCGGGTATCGGGTATACCCATTAGTTTATTAAAAAAAATTGTGATTTTCCTAGTACATTTATATAGTATCAATTTTATGTAATGTTATTGTTTAATTACAAAAATAAATTATAATCATACATATAAGATCAACACTATAAAATATAAACAAATTAAATATAAATATCATCACATATAGCTCTTAAAAGATGCTACCATGGACTATTAATTTATTATTCAAACCGAAATTACATATTTAAAACAACATGATTGGTTTTTAAATATAAAAAAATAAGATAAAAGTTATAATTTGTTATGATGTTTCATTAAAAGACTTATGTTTTAGAAAAGGAAATTAAAAAATATTAACAAAATATTACGGGGTTTACTTCGAGTAAGTGGGCCGGGTATCGGGCCGCGTATTCCTTAATCCCATACCCGTACCCGAACCCGAAAAAAATATTTTTTTTTATCCCATACCCGGTCCCATACCCTAATATTCGGGCTAATACCCGGCCCTAAAGTTTCGGGCTTCGGGTTTTCCAACAGGGTATGAGTTTTTCTGCCATCCCTACTTTCCAGTCTTTAGATTCTAGAGCTTGATCAACTGAAGTTGGAATCTCTTCAGAGTATAATGATGTGGCAAAGGCCTTTCCTTTGGCTATGTTGGCCAATGGATATCTTGAACTTCGAGATTCTTTCTTAGGTGAGTATCTTTTTGGGGGTACACCTCTGTTGTTTCTTGGGGGTAAGACATACCCAGTTGGTTCTTCTTCGGCTTGGCTTTCTTCCGTTTGGCTTTCTTATTCATCCTGTGATGATTCCTGTTCTTTCTCATGTTCATCATCAGTAGACAATTCAGGTTAATCAATATGATGAGTATATATGAGAATTACTTACCTCTGACATCTGGTTGGGAAGATCATTGTCAGTAGTACTGTTTGTTGTACTCGTGGGTTGTGATGGTGACTCGGTTTCGGTACTGTGATTTACTTCTTCCGAGGATGGCATCCATTTCAACCAACTCGTTGTGTCATTGTACTCCTTTCCCCCTAACCAGTGTGTTGGGTATTGTAAAAATATTATGTTTCAAGGAGTCGCAGTTCATAGTGGTGAACATATGATGTCTTTGCGGACTGTAGGACACGTCATTGGGTTTGGGTCTCTACGTTCAATTTCATCCCCAAATACCCTGCATCACAATCCAGAATTCTTTTAATGGTACGCCATTTTGCTTGAACTCATTTACCTTAACATGGAGATCAAAAGTTTGAAGTTTGTCTTTGCCGCTACTGTACGTAACCGTAAGAACATCCCATAGCGTTTTTGCTGTTGGAAATTCTGTTAGGTTACTGGCAAGAGACGGCTCGATATTCTGGATAAGCCATGAAAAAGTAATCAGATCATCTTGTTCCCACTGATCATATTCTTCATCAGTGGTTTTTGGCCGATCTTGGATAAGATGGTTTAAAAAAACTTTCGATTTCCCCCCTATGGCGACTCTTATCATCCGATCCCATAGAGGGTAGTTCTGACTAGTGAGATTAAGGCTAATCTTTAGGCGATCAGAAGGATTTGGTTTGAGATTTTGGTTTTGGGATTGGGTTTGCATTCCATTTTTTAGGAGATTGGCAACCTGGATGGCTAGGCTATTGTTGTCTTCCCCAGACATGGTTTTGGTTCTGGTAAATGATGATTGCAAAGAAAGGTTTGTGGATCATAAACACTTCTATGATACCATGTTGTTCATGATAATTAGAGGAATGATAAGGAAAGGAATTGAAGAACTTGTATTTTCTATTATATTTTTTACAGAGAAACAATACAGACTTTATATCCTTTTAACAATGTGCTAAGAAAGGAATTATAATCACGACATTAACACAAATGGCTGTCAATTAGCTTGATCCTAAAAATCAGCTCTTTCATTGTGGCAAGGAATCAGTCTCTTCAATGGGTTTATTTTGGGATATGATGTTGACTGATCCCAAATATCCTAACATTATCTAATCATAAAGCACCAAATAAGGGAAGAACATACAATATGCCAATATGGCTGTGAAATGAGGTCATCGACGAAGGAAAAGAGGCCGTTGGAGGACGATAGATGGTTGTCATCGGAGGGAAGGAGGCAAACGAACGTCGTCCTTGATCTAAATATGGGGTCGTCACCTAACTCATCTATATATGGCTGTGAAATAAGGTCGTCACCTAACTGACCTAAATACTAAATTTATTATTTGGATCAACAAGAATCTTTGATTGCACTAAAATTACCTACATTATCTACTCGTTATAAGTATATGAAACTATATATTTACATATTGTTTATTAAATTAAGTAAACATTTATCTTGGATACACTATTGGCTTAATCATGAGAGTGCCCGCGATGCTAGTACTCTTGGGCCCTCTAATGCTGATCATTGTCGTCGCAGGTTGAATCTAGGTTTGGGAACAACTTGTGGATGTGAGACACAAGCTAGCCCAACAATAATGCCTGATTTGGATTTTGATATAGTAACTTGTATTATAAATCCTCCAATCACTAACCAATCAAAAGCTCAATTCCAATTCTCATAGTACACAGAGGTTATTGTTTGATTAACACCATTAGACTATTTGTTATCATCAAGCCCCCATCACTTCACGTAGGCGCCACATAATCAACCAACACCATCACCCCCTTATCAATCCACGTCATTATCATATGTGGTATCATCACCTCCTCATCAAGCCTCCATCACCCCCTCATTTTTCTCCTTTCTTCTCCTTCATGCCGTGAAGGTCCTCACAGGCTTGCCACCACATGGTGGTCACGCCCCTATGTGTTATGATAGATGTGGGTGATGAGGACGTGATGGAGGGTGGTCAAGCCCTCCCCACGCCTCATAATACATGGCCTTAATATGTGGTTCATGATCTAGAGATGTTAGTTGAAATGAAAATAGTACCGTGCTGATTAACGTCTTTCTAACATATGTTAGTCAACGTGACCTAAAAATGAAAATTGAAAAGACAAGAACGAAAATGACGGTTTTTAAAGTTTTTATGAATAGAAACTGATTTATGTTGAAAATACAGGTTCATAGTTGTTAGATAATAGTATAATTATCAATTGACAATTAACAGTGTATACATTTGTATGATAGGGGATAACATCACGTATGGGTTGTGGAATTAACCCGGTCTCTTCTTGGTTAAGGCTTGACACTTTCTTCTTAGAGACCAAGGTTCAAGTCTTACCGGTGATACTTTAATTAATACGAGGTGAGGGGATGAATCTTGAGCTTAATCTCAGATTCTGAACCAATGGGGGGCGAGGTTTACCTATTCCACGAGGTTCTCGCGCATCAGGGGGTACGGTCTCACAGGCCACCATCGAGGAATCGATCTTCGTTATTAACCGTCAGGATAACTGAAGGTAGCACAACGAGATCCTCTACCATTCAAAAAAAAAACGGTCAGAAAAATATCAACTAATAATATCTCATTAATTAATTATAATTGTATAATTAACTCAACTCTAATTTAACAAAGCTTTAGTTCCACTTTGAATAGTTAGACCATAAATATATATGAAATTATGTAACAACAAATAATTTGTTTCATTGATTATTTGACAATGATATATCACTTTGACAGTTAGTTTACACAGACATTAATCTTAGAATTTTATCACCCTTAATCATTTTCATGCAGGTTATCCAATGCACATATCCTTTCCATTAAAGATTGAATTGACAAATGGGGTATGACTGTATAAGCACCAATGATTTAGTTTTCCATCATGACAAAGATTTACTTTTAAGTATACATTTATTTATCTTGAATAAACTGCTGACTTGAGCATCAGAATACTAGAGATGCTAATGCTCTCGAGCCCTCTAAAGCAAATCTTCTTGATTGTTGTAGGTTGAATCTAGGTTCCAGAACAATTTGAGGATGCGAGACACATGTTTGCCCAACAACAATACGGGTGTTCAAAGAATCTGAAAAACGATCCGAATTAGAGATTCGGATATATTCGGATCGGATATCCATTTTTCTTATTCGGATCGGATTGGAAATCAGATATACATAACCTTGTTTTTTTGGACCGGATATCCGTATTCAATCCGAAAACCCAAATAAATCCTATTTATTCGGGTTGTTTGGATTATTCGTATATAAAAATAAGTTTATTCGGGTTTTTCAGATAGATTCAGATCGGATTACCATATTTCGAACTTAGATCATGTCGAGTTTCAGATAAGGTCTTAATATTTTCAAATCCGAATAATCCGATCCGAATAACCTAAATAAACTGTTATTCGACCAGATAAACACCCCTAGACAATAATGCCTGGTTTGAATTTTGATATACTAATATATATATATATATATGTATCACAAATCCTCCAATCACTAACAAACCAAAAGCTTAATTTCAATTCTCATGGTGTGGAGATGCTTGGTTAACGCCATTAACATCTAGTTCATGATCTACATCATCTACAATGGAGTTATCTTTTTCAATATTATAGTCTATCAAATTTAAAGTTAAAGGAAGTGGTGTAATGGTGTGATCGGTGTCAAAGTACCAACCAAAAATAAGAGTTTAACACTCCAATCCTACTACCCAAATTAGTTAGGGAAGTCGGGTATTGATCCACGAAGAGTCAGGTGGAAACTACTTTCGTAAACAAATTAATTAACTAATTGCAATTTAATAGTAAACTTGAAAAGGTTGAATTAGGGTTTAAATGAAAACAATTAACTTGAACTAAAACAAACGAATTAAAACAAAGGTTTGTAAATAATTAATGGAAAAAGGTGATCACTTCGGGTTTCGAATTAGTAAAACAAATAGGTTTTCATTAACTTGTCAATTGAGAATCACATATACATGATTCATGCTTTAATTGCTAAACATATATGATTCTGAAACAAAGCAATGATCTTGTTGATAACCGAAAACTAGACCGGTGTTGTTGACGTGATTGATTACTTGTTCTACAAAAACAATGATTTCTAAAAGACCTTAAACCCCAATTTCGTTAATTACCCATTCAATCATACAATGAATGAAAATAAAGTAATGAACTTGAATTTAGAATTGCAAAATAAATCAGAAATCGTAATCGTTTAACAATCAAGCAATATTGAATTCACAAATCTACGAAAAACGAATTCAACACCAATGTTTAACAAATCAAAGAACAAACCTAACTATCAAACCTAATTCTCCACCCAGAGATGATCACAATCGGATTAGCCGGACATCACCAAACTTGAATCTTCACAATCGTTGAACATAGGCATGATTTGATCTTTGCTTCTATGACTCGGGATGATCTTGGATAGATTTGGAGGAGTTGGAGTGCCTAAAAACGCCCTACTTTTGCCCAGAAAAACACGTCCAAAAAGTCCCCCTTTCGAAACCCTAAAAGTGGGGTTTAAATATGGTAAAGATAAGGCAAAAATCTCAATTTTCCGGCCTTCGGCGTATGATACGCCGGGCCTGGGCGAATCATTATCATACGCTTAAAATGGTACCCTACGCCCAAAAGTTTCTGCCAACGCTGGAATTTGGGCATATAATACGCCCAGTTTGACTTCACCAGCAGCTTCGTCTCGTCGAGAAACTCAATTTTCATATATTATGGGCCCCGTAACTCATCCCCTAACTCCAGTTCCTCCGCAATGTTTTGGTCTTCCGACTTTATGTTTTTGCACTCTTAATCACTCGGTTTCTCTTCTAATCCTCCAATAAGCTCCCAAACACGTCTTTAACCTCTTGGTACCTGAAATTCATAATGATACTCAAAGTAAACGTGTTTCGGACCCACAACTCAATAAAAACACATCTTTACACATCAAATATCACAAACATTTACCACATGATCATGGTGTATTTGTTAGAATGAAGGAGAGACAACCTATAGGTTTCAAGTTCAATCTCCACCTAGACCAATTATCTTTTGTAGGTCACCGACCTGATTTTGGTTGTAAATTTTAGGGACGGAAATTCATTTTTATAAAATTAAGCATAATTCGTTTTATTATTTATTTTTTCTTGTATTTTATAGTTGTTAATGGTATAATTATCACTTAATTAACAATATATACATTTGTATGATAGGGGAGAACATTACGCATGGTTTGTGGAGTTAAGTCGGTCAAACGATATCTAACTTGTAACCTCTAAGAAAGTGATGTAGTAGTTTGAGTGGGGGAGAGACAATTTAGAGTCTCAGGTTCAATCTCTACTAAGGCTGGTTTTTTTTTGAAGGTCACTGAGCCGGTTACTTATGACCGCTCTTTACATATTTCCTCTTGTTAGTCGGGTATTAGAGGATATGAGGGTTTATTACCTAAGTGGGTTCCTATGGTTGTCAGAAAAAAAAACAAAGAAAGTAAAGTGTTAATCTTATAAATTTTTTTTTCTTTCTTAATCATCTTCACGCTTATAATCCAATAGACCAATAATACACATACCCTCTCCATTAAAGATGGGCATAAGAGATGGAATATGAGCACAAATGGTTTAGTTTTCGTATGCGTGACAAAATAGGCGGGTTAGGCTGGGTTAGGTAATGGGTTAAAACGGGTGCGGGTAGGGATGGGTACGAGTCATGATAAGTTTTAAGAAAAATCAATTTAGCTTTAAATAAGTTGTTTATAAAAAACATCAATTTAGTTCAAGTTAAAATGAGTTGTAACCAAACAAATAGTTTATTTGAATAACTTTAATGATTTTCTTATCAAATATATTATTGATCATTTTTACTCGTTTGAATCCGTTATATACATATAGTTTTTAAGTTATCTATCTTGACCCGCATTGTGTTAAGCTGTTACGCATTGTGTTAAAATGTTACCCATCTCAATCCATTCTATGTTATAATGCTACCCATTTCAACCCACAATACAATATTTTTTACCCAATTCTACCCAATTAGCTTGTCATAGGACAAAATTGACAGATCTAGTTTTTCATCATGACTCGGATTTGCCATCATGACTAGGATTTATGAAGCACTCACGATATGTAATACAAATTAGCTCTTGATACACAATGTTGATAGTTAGAACACAAACACAATTACACTCGTTTATAACACAAGCACATTGAACATAAATCATCAGGAGCAATTGTTTATTGATAATTGGTTGCATGCAAACAAAAACATAGATTATACAAAGAAAGTAAGGTTTGGACAAGCAACTAAATAGCATGAAACCCGGGCTACAATATATATGACCACTTGACCAATGGCTTATTAGTTATTAATAAAAGGTGAAAGATTACAATAAACTGACAGGTAAGTGGACAACTAGTTGAAGTAAAAAACAAACTGACATACTTACTCTAGCTGATCCATTTGCAGTACAATAGATCCTATCCTGTATGAGTTATTCATGATCAATTGACATCGGGATTGAATCAAATCGAGCCACAGGAACACAAACCAAATGGTTAGCTTTAGGAAGGCTTATACCGTGTCCCTCATCCATATCAACTCTTGCAAGATTCCCCTTTTCTCCAGCTTTCCACTCAAAGCATTGAATCATGGCACCAAAAGTGGTGTAGACCATCTTTAACCCTAATGAAGTCCCTGGACACATCCTCCTTCCACTTCCAAATGGTAAAAACTCAAAGTGTTGTCCTCTCACATCCATTTGTTTCTCCTCAAATCTTTCGGGCCTGAACTCGAGTGGGTTTTCCCAGTGGTTTGGGTCTCTACCAAGGGCCCATGTGTTGATAAAAATGTTAGTGTTTGCTTGAATATGGTAACCTGCAACTGTTTGATCTTCTTTTGATTTTCTTGGAATCAATGGGATTGGTGGGTGGAGACGTAAGGTTTCCTTGATGATTGCCTGGAGATATGGAAGGTTTTGTACGTCTGATTCTTGTATAAGTTTGTCTTTGCCTACAACATTATCGATTTCTGCTATTGCTTTTCTCATGATGTTTGGATGATTAATGAGTTCTGATAAACCCCATTCTGGAGTAATCGCCGAGTTGTCTGTTGCTGCAACGAATATATTCTAGAATGACAGGATATATATGACATGGAAGTAATAATAACACACTATTATTGCAATAACCCAAATAACACCATCAAAATCTAGCCAAATCTTGGATATTTTTAACATTATTATAACACATTTAGAACATTTTCTTTTTTTATGAGTTTGTGTAAATTATCACCGTTTAAGAGTTAACAACATTTTAAGTTTTGGGTCCAAAACAGTTATAATGTTGTATGTCAAAAACTTACAACGACCTTAACTATTAAACGGTGATTAATTTACACAAACTCATAAAAGAAGAAAGTTAACTAAATGTTGTTAAAAAATCCAAGATTTGGATTGAAATTGAAGGAGTTATTTGGGTTATTGCAATGACAATGTGTTATCATTACTTCCCAATCCTATGTATGTATGTATGTATGTATGTATGTATGTATGTATGTATGTAGGTATGTATGTATACATGTATGTATAGGGGAGGATTTCTAAGAAAACCATCATTTTTTAGAAAACAAAGAAAACTAATCATAACCATTACCAATAATTTTTTTTCACTTTTTCTCTTGTATTTTCTATTATTATAATAATGTATGAGATGTGCAAACTTTTTAAAAAAAAATGTATTTCATGTTATTACATATATATAACTTGTATTGCGTAACTTTTTGAATTACATATATGTAACTTAATAATCTACATATCCTTATTAAAATTTTATTTCTCATTATAACATTTTTAATCTTATAATAAAAAATTATGAATTTTTTTAAATATTTATTGGTAATTATGAGTTTTCTTGTTTTCTCCAAAATTAGTAGTTTTCTTATGAACCTTCCCCTATATATATATAGGGTGTGATTTCTTTGTTAACTCATGTTTATTGCGTTAACCGAATAACTACATCTTATTACCTTAGGGTCCACATTAAAGTAAATCTAAATGTGTAGGTTTTTTCTTATTTTAACTCACCTTAATTGAGGAAACCCGATTAACTCCGACTAGGTCAAGCCAAATTTTTGGTTTTTCGTTTTCATGATCTTTATTATACATGTACGAAAATATGTTATTTTATGTGTTTATGCAAATTCATAACTTTTTGGGCTCTTAGGTCAGTGTAAGTGGTCGCTACAGTATTTAAATATTTACAGTGTAACGCAAACTTACACTTGCTTTAAATCCCAAACTGTAATGAATTGCCAAAACACATAAAATAACATAGTCTTGTACATGTATAATAAAGATAATGAAAATGAAAAACCAAAGATTTGGCTAGATCTTGTCGGAATTGATTGGATTTGCTCAATTAAGGTGGGTTAACAACCGATCATTACCCTATATATATACACACACAAAAATTAATCATTTATTATTGCGTTAACGAACAAATACATCTTATTACTTTGGGTTTCACATTAAAGTAAATATAAAGATGTAAGTTTATTCTTTTTTAATTAGTTTAATTAATGTAGGGTCCACTTACATTAATAAAAAAAGAAGAAGAAATCTACACCTTAAGATTTACTTTAATGTGGGCTCAAAAGTAATAAGATGTAGTTATTCGGTTAACGCCATAAATATGGGTTAATTAACAAAGGAACCACCAATGATCCTTAGCTCAAGCGGTTGAGGGGAGGTACCCTGTGGCTTCAATATTGGGGAGGTCACAGGTTCAAATCCTGGCATGGACAAAATAGGGGTTCCATGCTAGGTTAGGGGTTCTCTCACCTATGGTGGGTTTCCTCCTATGGGGTGTGGATATGATCGGGTGGGTCTATGACCCGTCAGTGATCCAAATTGCCGTTCAAAAAAAAAAAAAATTAACAAAGGAACCACACCCTGAATATATAAGTATTTGATTAAACACAAAAAATACATGATGAAGATACCATGGGCTTAAACTTTTACATAATCATATTACCAAAATGAAGGCTTTGATATTTTCTTTAGTCAAATGTATATCCATCGTTTCATACTCTGCAATATGAAGTAAGATGCTAAGCAAGTCCTTCTCTTGAGATGGTGCCTCTTCATGCTCTTTAATAACCTTCTCAATCAAGGCATCAAATCTTCTATGAATATCCTTCACCCTCTTCCCAAACCCCTGCAAATCAAGATTCTTAAACAACCATATGTTATCTGAGAGATTGAAGGAACTTATAGCCTCATTGATCTCAGAAACCATCCTCCTTATGTCGTCGGCTTGACCGGCCTGTTCGGAACATCTTTCGCCCAAAAGGAGTCTTGTTATCAAATTATTAGCCACCTTCACCAGCTCCACGTTAAGATTCACCGCCCTTCCAACCTTTTGAGATATTGATTTTACAAAATGATTAATCTCATCTTGCCTAACCTGAACCAAGAGTCAAGTGTTGTGCCATTTAAAAGCTGTGACATGACTATCTTTTTCATGAATTTCCAATATGGTCCGTATGGAGCAAAGGCGAAATCTTTTGACCCGTAAGTTATGTATGCTGTGGCTGAGTTTTGTGGTCGATCTGAATAAGCATTTTCATAGGTTTTAAGGAACTCTTGGGCTATTTTAGGTGAACAAATGACAACACAAGGTTCATAGCCCATAAAGAGCCGAATAATAGGCCCGTATCGGAGAGAAAGCCTGTGAAAAGCTTGATGAGGGTTTGGAGTAAGAAGATGAAGATGACCAATAATGGGAAGAGAAAATGGACTTGGTGGAAGATGAGATTTTGCATGCTTAGATTTAAAGAATGCTATGGTCATGGCGATGGAGATCAGCAATATGAGAAGATGGGAGAAGTAGGGTTGGAAATCAGCCATGGTTCCAGTGACTTGCTAACTAAATGATAATGTGATGATCTTAATTAAGAGTATGATGTAATTTATGGGAAAACAATATGAGAAATTACATGTATTCCCTTCTAACCTTACCAAATTGCATATTTTCTTTAAATTTTAAGTGTGAATTGTCACATAATATATCTTCACCATCGTACTCATTATATCTCATTATTATCAAAGTTAAGATAAGATCTGAGAAGGATGTGATAAATACAACTCTACCTTTACTCGTAGGAATATAGATGTTGTTTCCAATAAGACATTCGGCTCATAATGCTGATTAACCACCAACCAAACGTTTTTAACATTATTTTAACAAAAATTAAGTAAAATTACGGTAAAATTAGTGGAATATTGCTTTTGGCTATTAAGGGGCGACACACACACAAATATATATATATATTATACGTGTACCGACACATAATGAATAAGTTATTCAAATACGATTTGAGAAATATGTAATTTTAAAAGGGGAAATTTATGAAATTTTCACTTTCTTTTAAGTTTTAACTAATAGAATCTTTACACGCATGGCATGAACGGTTCAACCCAAACCTTAAATTCCACGTACTGTATATTATTTGGTGGCTTTTTTTCTTATTTGAAAGGCTTTTCTTAAACATATATTATTAATTATCTGGGGACTTGATTATATGAACTTATTTTAGAACAATTAAAAAATTTGTGATTTATCTACGCTACAATGAGGTAGGCAAACCGGTTTATTTTTGAAACCGGTTCCGGTTTCGGTTCCGGTTTTAGACCGGTTCCAACCGGTTTTTGGCTGGTTTCGGTTTGGGTTTTGGCCGGTTCCGGTTTGACGGGTAAATGTGGAACCGGTTCCGCTTTTTTCGGTTCCGGTTCCGGTTCCCGTTTCTCTGAAAATCTGGAACCGCCCCTACCCACCGGTCATGGGCGGATGTAGGTGTAAAGCATTGGGTTCACGGGAACCCACCGCACTTCGATTCGTTAATAGGAAAAAAAATTTCGAAAGAGTTAAACAATAGGGTGAACCCATGAATATTTTAGGGGTGAATCCTAAGATGAACCCATTAAAATTTTTAAAAGTGGATTCTTAATTTAATTTTCACAGCAATTTGTCAACTTGATTGAGTAAAGTGATCTTTGTTAGAGAAATCTCGATAATCAATGATTAGACTTCTATATGATCGTGTTAAAATCACTTTTCGGTCATATAAACTTAGCAAGAAAAATAATAGTTATTAGTGGTTAAACTATCGAATCAAGTTAATTTTGGTCATACAAACTTAGCATATTTCGTTTAGGTTTCGGGACGTTGTCCCGAACCCTACAACGGGCGTTGCCCCCTTGACCCATGCCTGCTGAATGGCCAGCAGGACCGCCATCCTGAACCCCGCAAGGGCGCGTGACCCTATTGACTCTCGCTTGGTCTGGAGCTCAGAAATCTTAAAGGAAAATGCACTCTGTACCTTCGAACTCTTTAATGACGATTTTTTTAAATTTTAATCATTGAATTAATATATCGTACTGTTATTACGTGAAGAACATTACAAGACCCAAATCGTCAACCCGACCCGAAAATTTTTATATCCGGTTCTATTTAATTAAAACGTCGAAAAATGGTGAACCCGCTGAAAAACATTCCTGGATCCGCCACTGCCACCGGTTCGTTTACAACCAGTTCCGGTTCGGTTCCCGGTTCCGGTTCCAAAACCGGGTTTTTTGCCCACCTATACACTACATGTTAACTTGGTCTTGAATCATGTCTAACCATGCAAACAATAAAATTTTGTTTCTCTAGATCCACATCCACTACAAGAATATAGTTATCTAACGGATAGACACAACGATGGCACTTATATATTATTTTTAAATTTAATAAAATCATTAATATTTATAGGTGAGATAGTCGAATAAAGTTTTTTTAGAGTTTATAAATAGATGACTTGTGTAATGTGTTAAAGTTAGTTATTTTTTATCAAGGATAAGGATAAGGAAACTCATGGCTTTGAAATAGTTTTACCGGACCTTAAATTCTAAATGATAAGACATGAGGGGTTTAATTTTTTCTTAAATGGAGAATTTTGTTGAACGCATTCGATTAGGTCTTTATTTCCACTCGATGTTAACTTGGTATTGAATAATATCTAACCGTGCATATCTATCTATACTAATAAATCAAAGTTTATAAGAACACATAGCGCATTCTTAGAACTTCTCAACTTTAATTTCCCGCCTCTTTCTCATATTAAATACACATCATATTAAATAATAATATTAAATCTTAAATATTCTTTTATAAATTTTTTTAAAGTAAGAAAAATATTTTTAATACATTAAAAATATATTAATATTAAAAAAACATTTAAAAAAACGAATTTATTATAAAATATAAAATTTTTAAAAACAATATTTTAAAACAAACGAATCTATCTATACTAATAAATCAAAGCTTATAAGGAGATATGGCGCATTTTTAGAACTTCTCAACTTTGATTTCCCGCCTCTCTCTCCTGTTAAATACATCTCATATTAAATAATAATATTAAATCTTAAATATTCTTTATACATTTTTTAAAGTAAGAAAAATATTTTTAATACATTAAAAATATATTAATATTAAAAAAACATGTTTAAAAAACGAATTTATTATAAAATATAAATTTTTTAAAAACAATATTTTAAAACAAACGAATTTAATATAAAATATAAATTTTTTAAAAACAATATTTTAAAACATAAATATTTAAGGAAACAAACATTGAAAAATCAGTGTTTAAAAAAATAATATAATTATTTTCATTGATAATCAACCCGTGTAATACGCGAGGTGATAACCTAGTAATATAATATAACTAGCATAGAAACACATGTATTACACATGTAAATAATTAAAAAATATATTTTATTCATATTATATAATAATAAATATTTAATAATTATAAACTTATATTTTAAGATAAGATATAATTAAAATATTTCATATAATTTATTAAATTTTAATAAATTAGTAAAATATTTGAATAAGAGAGATTTATATTTTTTGATATTTAATTATCAATTTAATTACTACAAATTATTAATATCTATTAGGAAATTGATGTGAGAGAAAATTTTCATATTACACTTATGGATTTATGCATAATTGATCGAACACTACTTGAAAACAACCATTCCGCTTACAAACGAAATGTTCCAAATGTTTCTGAAAACCAGAAAACGACACACGCCTTCTAAAAATACTCTTTTATTATAGTAGATAGAGGTAGATTTTGTTTCTCAAATTTTTGGTTTTATGAAAATAAACTCTACATAAAACTCATCAAGGGATCAAACAAATATACATAAAAAATAAAAATAAATAAATAAAGTAACACTTTAGTAATTAACTTGTAACCCTTGAGCCTAATGTTGTGTTATTCCTTGAGATAAACTTTCAAGATTTCTTTGTACAATACAAGGACAACGTGAATTTCGTTATAGACGGCTTTGATACTATCCATATCTGGTGAACCCTTGCGTCGATTGGTTGATACTTTTCCTGAAGCTCTCAACAGTCATAAACTCACTTTCTTTAATAAATTTTGCATTTACTTTAATATTTGTTTCGTAACTTATATAATTTAACTTTTTTTAAAAATTTAATTACACAATCTTGTTTATTTTTCGAGAACATCAAGGTACAATTTTTATTAAAAAGGAGTTATTTTCAAAAAAGATGTTTTTAGTAAAAAAACTTATCAGGTTATCTCGTTCATCACGTGCCACGTGTATCATACGCTAGAAGTTATCTGATGGGTCATTTTAACGGATCGAGCAATTCCTGATTGTACACGACATCTGCCTAATTTCCAAACTTACTCAAAAGCACTGTAAAGCACCTTATAATCGATTTCAACAAGTCTTGATGACAACGACATGCATCAAAAAATATGCAATGATTTTCTACCTATGTAACTACTTATTAACCGTCATATTGTTTTACAAAGTGTGTCCAGAAAAGCTACAATGACTTTCTGGTTTCTACCTATGAAAGGGATGTCTATTTTCTTTTCTTTAACGCTAATTTTTGAATCACTTACGGATTACTGGAGTATCATCGAACACAAGATCATTTAGCCTTATGAAAGGGATGCATATGGTGTATTATACTATTATAGGCACAAATTTGACGTTGGTTTTTATCGAGATACATTGTCTTGCATGTGCTTGTAAATTAAAACTTTTTTTTTATTCAATTATTGATTTCATACCCACTATTACTTTAATGTGAAAGTGACCTCTACTATACCCGTCAATTTTAATCTAAGAAACGTGCATTTTGTGTTGAAAGAAATTTTACATTGTTCCTAGATCATTTTGCTTAGTCATATTTCTCTCCAAAGAATATTTATTTTTAGGATTAATAGAGAATCAAAATATATTGATGGAAAATAAATGTTAGGTTTTCGTGTAAATTATTTGTTGGGTCAAAAACAACTAATGATTTGAAAATAAATAAATGTTAAATAGTTTAAGAAATAACTGCTATCCCTGTAACAGTGTTGATGAACAAATGAAGAGCTGCTAACAATTTTTTTTAAGAAGGCTAAACGGTTAATGAAAGAGATGAATGCATACCAAAAAAGTTATGAAAATAAACAGATGATTAAATAAACAACTAATTAACACTTAATCAAATGTTTACTTGTCTGTTAACTTACTAGTTAGGTGTTTTAGTTATCAGTTTTTTTTTTTATGTATCAGTTTTTTTTAAGATTTTTAGTTGTTTAAATGAATAAAGACAGTTAGGAGTTGTTTGGTAACATCTGAATGAGTTTGAATATGTCTGAATCTGAATGGTTCGAATTCAGACCGTTTGTTTCAACAAAAAAACACATCTGAATGGGATGATAATGTCTGAGTCAGGGTCTGAATGATTCAGACCTGAGAACAAGTCTGAATCAAGGTCTGAATGGGAACCAAGCTCTAAATCACGCTCATTTACACATCTTCTTCGATGGGCACTCCTCCGATTGACTAAAAACACGGCATCGCCGTTCCTCCGCCACATCGCCGCCGTCCCTCCGCCCATCGCTCATCTCCGACGCCCTCGCAAACCACGACGTATGACTTACGCCATCTGAGCCCTCGCTATCGCAAACCACCGCCATCGCAAAAGTTGTACAACTTACCAATACTGCCGCGAATTATGACCTACGCCCTCCCTGTTGCAAACCACCGCCCGTCTCCACCACCTTCGCCGTTGCAAACCAACAACTTTTCTCGGATGTGGTTGGGGAAGACCGATCTCATTGTCTAATTGATTTGGGTGTTTAGGGCTAAGAAAACAGGGCAAATAAAAAGAGGGTAAAGAAAAGAGGTTTTCATTCAGACACACTCAACCAAATAGTTTAACTGATTCAGCACTTAATAGTTCAGACCCTCTTAATTATTCAGACATCTTAATCATTCAGCAGTTAATGGTTTAGACCCTACCAAACGACCCCTTATTTATTTGTTTAATGTCATTTTATTTTATATGTGATGTTACCATATGTCATATATTCTAGGTCATTGTTAGTATAAATACAGGTAATTATCACTATAGCACAAATGTTGATAAGCTGAGTGAAAGCACAATGTGGTTGTGCTGAGGGGAACATTTTATTGTAATCTTAATAAAATCAGTTTATGTTTATTAATTAATGATAAGTGATTCTATTAATTATACTACACGTGTTACTATTTGATTGAGCATAATCTAGCTCCTTTGATCCTAACATTATTTAGAGTGTTGTGGCTTATGGATTTGTATCATTATACATTAGACTAGTTATTGATCTTTGATTTCTACAAGTGTGTTACCTCAATCCATATAGAGTTGCGATTTTTATTTTATCATGTATTATTAGCTTACAAATAAAAGGCATTTTTGGATTTAGGTTTGTTCCCCAAAGAGCAAATAGGTCTAGGGTTAATTGTCCAAAAGGCTTGTAATTTGAATCTGGCTCGGAGCTCGTTTAGAAAAAGTTCGTATAAAGCTCGGCTTGAATAAAACTCGTTTGTAACCGATCCGATCAAGCCAGCTCGTTATGTATCAGAGCCGATCGAGTCAAGACTGGCTCGACTCGTATCTTGCTCGTAGCTAGGCTCGTAGGCTCGGAACGTGGCTCGGCTCGTTTGTGCAACATGCTACGCTAAAATATAAAACTATATGGTCAATTTTAATAATAACTAAACCTTAATAATGATATATAATTTAGTTAAAGAAAAAAAAATAATAAAAGAACAATGAATTAAAGTTAACAATGTATTCATTATAAAACCAAATTATCACATGCTGTTGTAGATGACTAACTTTAGTGTGAATTACAACTCATATATCATTTACAGGCATGATAGCTGCTTTATCCACATTTACATAGTTTCATGCATTAACTTTACTTTATAATATCGAGCCAAAAACGAGCCAAACCGAGTCAGAGCCGAAAATACAAGCTCGGTTTACAATCCGAGCTAGCTAACATGGTTTATAATTCAAGCCTTGAGCTCACATCTAGCTCGGCTCGTAGACAACCCTTAATAGGTCTAGTGTGATGTGAGTTTAGGGTTATTATTAGTTTTGTGAATTTTTTTTTGAACTGGGGTTTACTCACATGTTGTAATTGCAACCTCATATTTTACAATCAAATAAAGGTCATCAATGGGCCGTAAAATCTTTAATCGTAAAGCATATAAGTTTTAATAAAATAATAGTAAAAATATAAAAACAACCAAAAACTTGCATATCATAACATTACCAAATTAAGATTCTACCAAAGATAACCTTAGGCGTAAAGAACAAAAGTTTCAAAAAATAATAATAAAATAATAAAAACAACATAAAATCCTCGTCTCACAATATTATCCAATTAAGATTCAGTCAAAAAAGTTGAGTCATAATGCTCTAACGACAACCGTAACTCTCAAATAAAACAAATTAGTAGATTGGCTCAATTATAGTGAAAAAAGATAAAAGAAAAAACGATTGAAAATTAACAAAGAAGAAATAATTTCTCGTAATCTAAAAGGAATTTTTAATTAATTTTTTGAAGCAAATTAACAAAACAAAAGTTTATAGTAATATACACATTAATAGAACAAAAGATAAAGGAATAACTTAAAATAAATATGTAACAACCAAAGATTTAGCACCTTCGATTGTTCTAGAAATCCACGTTGATGTGACGATTGAAATTATTACAGGATGATAGTACGTGAGAAATGGTGAACGTGGGCGAAGAACGTGCGCGAGACGGAGTTACGGATTGTCCGGAATCGCGAAACGAAGAAAAATTTCAAAGTATGGAACTTCTGGACTCGTCGCGGTACGCGATGGAGAGGTTGAGAATGCTTCGCGGTACGCGATGGACCAAAAATATCTGAGATTCTCCGGATTTCTTCGCGGTACGCGAAGCTTTATTAGCTCCTCGTCGCGGTACGCGACGGGTGAGGCGGTGCAGTGGATCAGATTTTCTTTATGAAAACGCATGCAGAAGTTAAAATTATTATCTCTCGAACCTGCTTCATCTCCAGACGTTAGAATTCGAATTTTAACCATCTAAACTCAAATCTGAAGCTTCCAAACTCCACGGATCGCACCAGGGATCGTCTTTACAAGTGCTGATCATTGTTTTGCAGTCAAAACTCCGTCAGATTAGGTAGTGATTCGTTTTAACCCTCTAGTTTGGTTTTGATTGATTAGATCTTGATTTTGAACGTAACGATATAGTCAGGATTGTTGATTATTGCCTAGATAATGGCTAGGATTGATTATAAATGAAGAACACGATGTTCTAACGGTTAAATCTTTGTTTTGATCCGTTGTAATGCCCGGTTTGCATGAATTCACAACTATGATTATAATGGTTTAATCCATTTGATTATGACAATGTAGGTGATTAGTTTGGTTAATCTTTGAAATGCAAAGGTTAAATCTAAGTGTTTCAAACTAATCACAATCATTAACATACTCATTGGAACGATTATCTGATGTTTATGATAACAGTCAGACTAGTATGTTAAAGATGGTTATTAAACCTATTTTAATACTACATTGCGATATTTCATGATATCTGGGTAATCAATAATAAGGATTGATCTTTTCTAAGCCATTAATCCGTTTAGGAACTGTTTTAGCATTATAATCAACAACATTAACTATTTGATGACTATCAAGGCAATGTCTTTGACATTGAACGTTCAGAAAGATCTAATCAGTAAGTTGAAACGTAGATAACTTATTAAGCGTAAACCAATGCAGAGTTGCATCAATAACACCAGTTTGCAAGTGATCTTGCTACCATAAGACATCAGGTGAGTTCTTATAGCCCTGTTTTAAATGTTTTCTCATTTTGGGTTGATATGCATGTGATAAAGTTGTTTTATGAAAATGATTGTATGTATGTTATAAAGTTATTTTATGAAGGTGATTTTAACCTGATTATGGTCAGGTAAAGTATGTTTTCAAGAAAGGTATGTTTTCAGATAAAGAATGTTTCAAGTAAAGAATGTTGTAAAATAAATGATGTTTTAAGTCTCAACTGCGGTTGAGAAATAAATGATTTTAAGAATCTCATTGGAGATGAAGAGAAAGTTTTAAGTCTCAACGATGGTTGAGAAAGAAATGATTTTGTTTTTGTAAGACACTCGGCCGAGGTCGAGAAGGAAATGAAGTTTTGCTGGCTGTGTAAACTTCGGTTGATGGTTTAAGAGTCCTGTGGAGACATGGGCCTGCCGACTATGTGTCGCCAGTTGAGGAAATCTTATGCATGTATAAGTTATCGACTTCGGGTTGATAGTTTAAGAGCCTTGTGCTGCACAAGCCTGTTTGACTTCAAGGTCAGCAGTTAACGGTGAAGTTCCTTCACTGTATGAATTATGTTATGATGCTATGTATGTTATGCAATTATGATATGAGAACATGTATGCTATGTATTTGAATTATGTTATGTGATGACATGAATGAATAAGGATTTTTCTAAGAAATGAATTTAGAACTCACCAGCATAAAGCTGACTTGTTTTACATGCATATCAGGTTGAATAGAATGAGGAAGGATACCAGGAGGGCTCATGGCATACGTTAAAGACTACCCCTGGCTTAGACTGGTTATGTTATAAAACTATTAAAGATATGGGCTATGTATTAATGTTTGCTTAGATCTGTATAATATTTTATGTTGTTACCATAAATTCCGCTGCTATAGTAAAGTAAATATGTTTTAAGGACTATGGGTTTAATGTTTGCCAACCGAGGGGACTTCCGGGACTCGGGGCCTCTCAAGTTGGTATCAGAGCCATAGTTTGAGAGATCCGGTCATCCCTAATGGCTGGACTTAGACTGAAAATGAGACAGAATGATAAGAATGCCAGTCAAGGGTAGTCTGATGCCACGAGCATATGACCTTAGAGCTTTGTTATGTTTAAGATATAGATTAAAGTGGTATGATGTTACGAATGATAATGTGTTCATGATTGGAAATGTTTAGAACTTATAAGTGAAGTAAATAGTTAATTACACTTGATCAACGTCATTAACAATTTACAATGCTTATTACGTCCTGAATTATTACCTTGATTGACACGTGGTTGTTTGCAATATGTATAGAAAACTAAAATGGTAGGCGAAGGGAGAGGAGATGGACGTGGTAGAGGTCGAGGCCGACCACCTAAAAATAAGAAGCAAACTGAGGAAGTACCAGTGAATAATGAGGAAACTGAAGTCAGCATTGAAGAAGAAAATGAAGAGAAGGAAATTAGGCTTGAACCGGTGGTGATAAAGGCAATATCTAATGAAGTCCGTAAAATCTTAAAGGACATGTTACTTGCAGCCAGAATTGAAGACAAAGGTGAAACTACTAATGAAGGATCTAAGAAAGAGAAAGAGAAAACTGACAGCTCTAACAAAGAAGAAGATGAAGACGAGGTATTAATCATCAATAATAAAGGCAAGGGTTCAAGTATTAAAGGACCCAAAGGATGTGACTACAAGGCTTTTAAAGGGTGTAATCCCCCACCCTTTAATGGTAAGAAAGATGCGGTGGCAACCTGCCATTGGGTTTCAGCCATGGAGGCGGTTATCGCTATCAGTGAATGCAGGGAAGACCAAGCTGTGAAATTTGCAGCTCATTCATTTACTGAAGAAGCTCTACATTGGTGGAACATCGTCAAGCAGTCAAAGAACACTACTGATGTGGAGGGCATGAAATGGGAGAACTTGAAGGAATTAGTTATGAAACACTTTTGTCCGAAAAATGAAATTGATAAAATCGAGCGGGAGTTTCTGACTTTGAAAGCTGGACGTATGAACCATCGGCAATATACGTCAAAATTTAATGAAATGTCAAGATTGGTTCCTCATTTGGTAAACACGGAGGAACGCAGGTTGAAGTTATATGTGGAAGGACTACCACTTAGAGTCCGGACACATGTGAAGGCGCATGCTCCCAGTAATTTTGAATCAGCCGTAGAGATTAGCGGTATTGTCTGGGATGATGTATTGGAAGCAGAACCATTAAAGGAAGAACCTAAGCAAAAGTGGTCATCCAGGTTTAAAAGAAACCGAAATGACAAACCAGGGCCTCCAATGAAAAAGTTTAGAAGTGAAGAATTTGAAACATGCACTAAATGTGGAAGGAGACATGGGGGAGAATGTCTTCTAGGGACTACTTTGTGCTACCGTTGTGGAAAAACTGGACATTTCTCGCATAATTGTCCAAGTATACCAAAATGTTATAATGTGGTGGAATCGGTCACGTGAGCAAGAATTGTTTTAAACCAAAGACAATACCTACTGAAGCCAGCAAACCTGAAAGTAGCAAGGGAGGTGAGAAGCAAATTAAAAGGCAAAAGCTCGTGCCTTTACTATGACTAAAGATCAGGCAGACAAAGACCCGGATGTGGTGACATGTACATTCTTGATTAACGATATCCCTGCTTCAGTGCTATTTGATTCTGGTGCAAGTATGAGCTTTGTGGCTATTACTTTTTGCGATAAACTGCGTGCTAATGTTAAAAAGATAGAAAATGCCTTTAACATAGAAACTGCTCTTGGTAAATCTACTAGAGTAACGGAGGCTATTGATGATGATTGTTACATTGATATAGAAGGTTATAGATTCCCTGTTAAGTTGTTTGTGGTTACGTTAGGAGGTTTTGATGTAGTGTTTGGCATGGATTGGTTGGCCAAACATGAGGCTAACATTGTCTGTTGACGAAATATGATTTTCTTAACGGCTCTTAATGGGAGTTCAGTAACGGTTTACGGGGATAAAGTGTTTAATGTGCCTAAAGTCATTTCAATGATTAAGGCAAGTGAAATTATGAGGCGAGGGTGTGGGGCTTATCTGGCTTATGTTATTGACAAAGAAATTAAGGTAAAAGAATTGGAAGACGTACCCGTGGTGTGTAACTTTCCTGATGTATTTCCTGAGGATTTGCCAGGAATTCCACCTGATCGGGAAATCGAATTCCAAATTGATGTTGTGCCAGGAGCTCAAGCTGTCGTCAAGGCACCGTACCGTCTGGCTCCAACAGTGATGAAAGAATTAATGACCCAACTACAAGACCTTCTAGACAAAGGTTTTATACGACCTAGTGTGTCACCTTGGGGTGCACCAGTGTTGTTTGTAAAGAAAAAGGATGGAAGCATGAGAATGTGCATTGATTATAGAGAATTGAACAAGCTCACGATAAAGAACAAGTATCCGTTACCAAGAATTGACGATCTATTTGACCAATTACAAGGGGCAAGTTGGTTTTCTAAAATCGATCTCAGATCAGGATATCATCAACTAAAGGTGAGAGAACAAGACATTCCAAAGACAGCATTTCGCACACGTTATGGACATTATGAGTTCCTTGTAATGTCTTTTGGGTTAACTAACGCTCCTGCAGCGTTTATGGATTTAATGAATCGGGTGTGCAGACCTATGTTAGACCGATCAGTGATTGTGTTTATTGACGACATCTTGATATATTCAAAGAGCAAAGGTGACCATGCTTGTCACATACGGGAAGTACTTGAAATGCTAAGAAGAGAAAAGCTTTATGCTAAGTTCTCTAAATGTGCTTTTTGGTTACGAGAAGTGCAGTTCCTATGTCATGTCATTAGTCCAGAAGGTATAATGGTGGACCCAACTAAAGTAGAAGCGGTGATGAAATGGAATCCTCCGAAAACACCAACAGAAGTTCGTAGTTTTCTCGGATTAGCAGGTTATTACAGAAGATTTATTCAGAATTTCTCTAGGATTGCTACACCGTTGACAAAATTGACTAGGAAAGAAGTAAAATATGACCGGGGTCCAACTCAGGTCCAAGCTTTTGATGAATTGAAAAAGAGATTAACTGAAGCTCCTATTTTAGCATTGCCGGATGGTAATGAAGACATGGTTGTATACTCAGATGCGTCTTATTTGGGTTTGGGTTGTGTACTTATGCAAAGGGGAAAGATAATAGCATATGCCTCAAGACAATTGAAAACCCGTGAAGCTAATTATCCAACACATGATTTGGAATTGGCTGCTGTGGTATTTGTTTTAAAAATTTGGAGGCACGATCTATATGGAGTTAAATGTACAATTAACACATATCATAAAAGCTTGAAATACTTCTTTGAATAGAAAGACTTAAATATGAGACAAAGAAGATGGCTTGAACTGCTCAAAGATTTTGACTGTGAGATCTTGTACCACCCGGGAAAGGCGAATGTTGTGGCTGATGCTCTAAGTCGTAAGACAGAACACTCTGCTATACAAGTTAAGTCTTATAGTTTGGTAATAACACCAGATTTCCTGAATGAGCTTAAGGATGCACAGAAGGAAGGATTAAAGGAAGAAAATGTGGGATTCAAAAGAATCTTTGGTCAAGTTAAAAGTCTAGAAGAAAATGAATTTGGTGTTAAGATCCGATTTGGTCGAATGTGGGTTCCACGAAATGGGGATATCAGGTCAAGGATTCTAGACGAAGCACATAAGTCACGGTACTCTATTTATCCTGGTGCAACGAAAATGTATCAAGACCTCCGAAAAGACTATTGGTGGCCAGGTATGAAGTTTAATGTAATGCAGTATGTAAACAAATGTTTGACATGTGCGCAAGTAAAAGCGAAACATAAGAAACCCTATGGTTATGTGCAACCTTTAGAAGTCCCGGAATGGAAGTGGGAACACATTAGATGGATTTTATTACTAAATTGCCTCTTACGGCGAAACGTCATGATACTATTTGGGTGATTGTAGACCGGTTAACGAAAAGTGCTCATTTCTTGCCTATACGTGAGACTTATACATCGGAGAAATTGTCTGAATTATTTGTGAAAGAAATAATTACAAGACATGGAGTTCCAGTTTCTATAGTGTCAGATCGTGACACGCGATTCATTTCAAGATTCTGGAAACAGTTTCACGAATCAATGGGCACAAGACTTAATATTAGCACTGCGTATCATCCTCAGACCGACGGACAGTCTGAAAGGACTATCCAAACTTTAGAGGATATGATCAGAGCCTGTATTATTGATTTTGGTGGTAGTTGGGATGATCACTTACCACTAGTGGAATTCTCATACAACAACAACTACCATGCTAGTATTGGAATGCCACCATACGAGGCGTTGTACGGACGTCGATGTAGGAAACCTTTGTGTTGGGGAAGAGTAGGACAGAAAGAAGTAGGAAGCAAAGCTGCAGTAATAAATTTGACTGAAAAACTTCAACAAGTCAAAGCGCGAATGAAAGCTGCACAGGATCGACAGAAGTCATACGCTGACAAAAGGCGGAGACCAATAGAGTTTGAGGTAGGTGATCAAGTACTGTTAAAAGTTTCACCATGGAAAGGAATTATTCGATTCAGGAAAAGAGGAAAGCTGAGTCCGATATTTATTGGACCTTTTCGAATAATGGCACGGGTCGGTAAGGTAGCTTACCGATTAGATCTGCCAGATGAACTGAGTGGAATTCATCCAACATTTCACGTTTCACATCTGAGAAAATGTTTAGCAGATGATGTAGCATATGTGCCGTTAAATGACATTGAAGTTGATGAAAAGCTAAACTACATAGAAGAACCAGTTGCAATTGTTGACACGAAAGAAAAACAGTTACGTAATAAGACGATTATACAAGTTAAAGTTCAATGGAAACACCGAAAAGGATCTGAGGCTACATGGGAGACTGAAGACGAAATGAAACAACTCTACCCACATTTGTTTGAAACGTAACAGGTTTCGAGGACAAAACCTATTGTGAGGAGGGTAGATTTGTAACAACCAAAGATTTAGCACCTTTGATTGTTCTAGAAATCCACGTTGATGTGACGATTGAAATTATTACAGGAGGATACTACGTGAGAAATGGTGAACGTGGGCGAAGACCGTGCGCGAAACGGAGTTACGGATTGTCCGGAATCGCGAAACGAAGAAAAATTTCAAAGTATGGAACTTCTGGACTCGTCGCGGTACGCGATGGACAGGTTGAGAATGCTTCGCGGTACACGATGGACCAAAAATATCTGAGATTCTCCAGATTTCTTCGCGGTACGCGAAGCTTTATTAGCTCCTCGTCGCGGTACGCCGTCAACTTCGGTTGATGGTTTAAGAGTCCTGTGGAAACATGGGTCTGCCGACTGTGTGTCGCCAGTTGAGGAAATCTTATGCATGTATAAGTTATCGACTTCGGGTTGATAGTTTAAGAGCCTTGTGCTGCACAAGCCTGTTTGACTTCAAGGTCAGCAGTTGACGGTGAAGTTCCTTCACTGTATGAATAATGTTATGATGCTATGTATGTTATGTAATTATGATATGAGAACATGTATGCTATGTATTTGAATTATGTTATGTGATGACATGAATGAATAAGGATTTTTCTAAGAAATGAATTTAGAACTCATCAGCATAAAGCTGACTTGTTTTACATGCATATCAGGTTGAATAGAATGAGGAAGGACACCAGGAGGGCTCATGGCATACGTTAAAGACTACCCCTGGCTTAGACTGGTTATGTTATAAAACTTTTAAAGATATGGGCTATGTATTAATGTTTGCTTAGATCTGTATAATATTTTATGTTGTTACCATAAATTCCGCTGCTATAATAAAGTTAATATGTTTTAAGGACTATGGGTTTAATGTTTGCCAACCGAGGGGACTTCTGGGACTCGGGGCCTCTCAAAATAAAAGAAAAATTAAGAAATCAAACAATTGAATTAATTACCTAATTATTATTATTAATAATTATTATTATTTAATTAATTTTATTGTTATTATATTTTATGTTGGGTCTACAAAAGTCAAGACCAATGGTTAATTTGGATAGATGGAATGTAAACAAAAAGTATTATGTATTTGTTGATTAGGGAGCAACGAGTCACCGCACGAGCCATTAAAGACTCAAGATTACGAAGACACTTGATGACCAAAAGACTCGAAGACCACAACAAATGATAGAGCTTAATTTATTATTTATTATCATTTTGTTGTATTTGTTGTTTTTAGGGTTTTATGTCATATGACACTATAAATAGATATTATTCTCATTTGTAGAAAAACAACACAGACAAGAGAGTGTGTGAGGGTGTGCTTCAATGTAGTCTTGAGAGCTCTTCCCCATGAACTCTATGGATTCTTTATCCATGGATTTTGAGCATGTGAGGGGTATGTAATGTAATATTGTTGATTATTGAACTATTATTGTTATATATTATATATCTTGTTCTTTAGTTTACATTGCATCTCAGATTCTTGTTTGTGTTCTTCACCATCTTCTAGACTTTCTCTGTTCTTCATCTGCTTAATCTTCACAAATCGGGTAGGTCCTATTTCGCAAACCTTTTTACAATTGGTATCAGAGCCAAGTTCCCGTGATTATCATTCTAACCATTGATTCTCTCAAACTTGTGCTCAATACCCTGATTTTGTGAATTTTTGTGAAAGTTTTTTGAAGATGTTCTTATTACTGGGTTCGTCAATTTATTTGGGTTTTTTTGGTTTGATTTGTTGAAACCCAAGTGGGTTTTGGCTCTCCCTAATTTCAGCCAAAACCCACCCAAATCCGATCATAATCGGATGTTCTATCAAACTTTTATTCATATGGTAACAATGGTGGCTGTTAATAAAATCAGGGCAGCTGGGTTTGTTTCAGAAAAGAACATAATGATGACGATGACGTTCTTGAATTTAGTGTTTTCAGAAGGTTATAGTTGATTGGTTTTCGGAAGCTTACCATTGATATTCTTTAAAATTATAAGCTTCCGATGGCTATTGCTTCCTATGGCTACTGCTTATGATTAGAAATTGCTTCCTGAGAACAAGTTGCTTTCTATTGGAAAAGTTGCTTCCTAAGCATAAGTTGTTTTCTAAGCATAAGTTGCTTCCGAAGCATAAGTTGCTTCCGAAGCATAAAAATTTCTTCCTAAGCATAAGTTGCTTCCGATTGAAAAAAATTGCAGTATTATGTATAAGTTGCTTCCTAAGCATAACTTGCTTCCTAAGCATAAGTTGCTTCCGATTGGAAACTGCTTCCGAAGCATCTACTGAAGACATCTCTTTTCGATAAGTGAAGTTTTTTCGAAATTGAATTACTATCGATTCCGAAAGTTACTTACAAAGAGCAGAGGTATTATTGATATGTAAAGAAGTTAATTTCTTAGGTGTTAATTTGTGTTGTCCAAGTTCTAATGCATCTACAAATTAATAATTCTGAAGTTACCTAAACTGTTTAAAGAACCAAAGTTTTTGGTATAAAAGGAGGTTAGCTTCTTAAGTGCTTATTTATGATGTCCAAGTGCCAATGCATCTATAAATCAGTACTTATGAAGTTAACCAAATATTTCTTAAGTAACATCATCTCTTGATATGTAATGTCTTCTTTCTAAGTGTTAATTTGGATGATGTCCAAGTGCTAATGCATATTCAAATCAACACTTTAAAATTTGACAACATATGATTTTAGTACTGAAACATATTTGACTTTGGTTCCCTCATTTGGTATAGCAAGATGTTAACTTTCTAAGTGCTCATTTGTGATGTCCAAGTTCTAATGCATCTACAAATTAGCATTTTGAAATTAATAAAATGTTTCATAAGTGATGTCTTTTCTTGATATGCAATGTCCAAGTGCTAATGCATCCTCAAATCAACACTTTAGAAATTGATAACATATGACATCACTTTTGAAACACATTAGCCTTTGGTTCGTTTGTTAGGTCACATTGTTGGAAGTACTAAACATACTGGCATAATAGATTTGAAACTCATATATGGTCAGAAAATTAAAATGAGTTAACGATGTCTATTTTGTAAGTTCAACTGTTTGCAGCATGAAATTTGTCGCCGGTTAGCAATGATTGCTACTAAAGAACACTACTTGTTTTTGAAGACATGGAGGGTTTTCACACGTCAGTTATCTATAGCATTAGTTTAGGGGGAGATTGATGGATTGAAACTGATGGCAAGAGTGTTATTAGTGGTTTATTAGTGAAGACTTCGGTTTCTTTGATGTGAAGATTTCTTGTTTCTACTTTGAAGACTTTTAAGAATTAGACTGTTGGGACATGCATTACATTTATCTTTGAACCTTTATCTTTCACATGTTCATTACAATGTTGGGATTCCTATACTTGAACTGACACCCTATATTCTGATATCCTTTGGTGGTGGGAATGAAGATTAAGATTGCTAATCGTAGGGGGAGCTTGATTAGAGGGGGAGAAGATAAATGGAATCTATGGAACTTCAAAAAGATTGTTTTGGGTTTGATAAGTGGAATAAAGATAGTTTCACAATTTGTTGCGGTGAAAGAAATATGAATTGCATATACACAAGTTCATTCTTATTATTCATATTTGTTTCATCATACTTCTGCATTAACTTACATTCATCTAACTAAATAGGGGGAGACTGTTGGGTTTAGAAAAGTCAAGACCAATGGTTAATTTGGATAGATGGAATGCAAACAAGAAGTATTATATATTTGTTGATTAGGGAGCAACAAGTCACCACGCGAGCCACTAAAGACTCAAGATTACGAAGACACTTGATGACCAAAAGACTCGAAGACCACAACAAATGATAGAGCTTAATTTATTATTTATTATCATTTTGTTGTATTTGTTGTTTTTAAGGTTTTAGGTCATGTGACACTATAAATATATATTATTCTCATTTGTAAAAAGACAGCACAGACAAGAGAGTGTGTGAGGGTGTGCTTCAATGTAGTCTTGAGAGCTTTTATATAATACTTCTTGTTTGCATTCCATCTATCCAAATTAACCATTGGTCTTGACTTTTCTAGACCCCAACAGTCTCCCCCTATTTAGTTAGATGAATTTAAGTTAATGTAGAAGTATGATGAAACAAATATGAATAATAAGAATGAACTTGTGTATATGCAATTCATATTTCTTTCACCGCAATAAATTGTGAAACTATCTTTATTCCACTTATCAAACCCAAAACAATCTTCTTGAAGTTCCATAGATCCCATTTATCTTCTCCCCCTCTAATCAAGCTCCCCCTACGATTAGCAATCTTAATCTTCATTCCCACCACCAAAGGATATCAGAATATAGGGTGTCAGTTCAAGTATAGGAATCCCAACATTGTAATGAACATGTGACAGATAAAGGTTCAAAGATAAATGTAATGCATGTCCCAACAGTGAGGGGTAGGTATTGTAATCTTGTTGAATGTTGAACTATTATTGTTATATATCATTTCTTGTTCTTCAGTTTACATTGCATCTCAGATTCTTGTCTGTGTTCTTCACCATCTTCAAGACTTTCTCTATTCTTCATCTGCTTAATCTTCACAAATCGGATAGGTCCTATTCCGTAATCGTTTTTACATATTATTATTAATCACTACAATCATTGTATTTCACAATGTATGTGGTATAATTGGTGATGTTTGGCATTTGGTAAGATAAAGTTATGAATTTAAATCCTATATGGTGTAAGAGAGTTTTTTTTTATTATTTAAAAAAGTATAAGTGAGTACTTATTTATACAAAATAGGTTGTTTGAGAAATATTTATTAAAAATGGTTTCTTAAAACTTTTTTATATTCCTTGTTTCATCCGATATAAAATATATCTAAAATAGTGTTAAATTTTAAAATTTAAGTGAAATGTTTATAATAAAAGCGAAAAAACATTTTGATGAATCATAATATTTATAAATAACTTTTGCTAAAATATTTAAGTTCTTTTATTTACTTTTTATAAAACTTTTTTTAGTAGAGATGTTTTTAATCTTTCATATGAATTTTTTTAAATTTCTTTAAAAAATAAATATATTTTTGTTTTTCAACTTTTAAAAGGTATATAGTTTTAGTTAATTTATATAATTAAAATTTTTACTTATTTGATAATCTCATTCCAAATACACGAGGGGTTTAATTTTTTTCTTAAATAAAAAATTTTCTTGAACGCTTTCAAATTAGTCTTTATATCCGCTTGATGTTGGCTTGGTATTGAATCATATCTAACCATTCATATATCGTAATTTTGTCTCTAAAATGTTTGGTATTTTGAAAATAAACTCAACATAAAACTCATCAAGGATAAAATAACAATAACTAGTGTTAATCACACGCACGTTGCGGCGCGCTAGATTGTTAAACAACAAATGGTATTTTCATACGGAATTAAAATAGCAGTTTTACGCTCAAAAGCGTACTGAGAAGGGAGTTTTTCGACGAATCGGTTAACAAATTAACAAACATTTGAGATCCTTTCAGCAATTATTGTAGAAAATCTCTTCTTAGTTTTTGTAAAGTCATTTCCTTTCATAATTACATCCTTAGTAGCCTGCATTTTAAAGTAATTGAAATAATCAAGTGGTCATCAAAAATGTTTCAAGGATTTACAAGTAAATTATGTAATGAAAATGAAATAATGTTTCCAATAACAGATAATACAATTGTGGTTTTTTCTTCCCTGCGTACAATGTCATGATAACATAGGTTTCATACCATACATATTTGTTAATTCATATGTGGTCCTTTCTTGTATATGATATCATAATACAAGATGTTCTACCCATTCCTATATATTTGATTATTTATTTTGTGGCAAAACTTAAAAATCCAAATAACTCTATTGGGTCAAATTCCAAAACTTTAGAAATTGCACTATTCTTTTTCATGAGTTTTAATAATAACTAGGTTTACTCCCCGCACGTTGCGGAGGGTTATCACAACACACTTCTTATAATGGGTATTATATATCATTTGCAGAAGCATAAGTTACATGGCAAATTTTTTTTTCATTACGAACTATATACAATTTTTCATAAAAACATAAAATCATACAAATTACTCACAAATATGTTATAAAAATAATAGAAAAAATTAGTTACAAAATCCGTCTCAATGGTAAGCAATTGTTTGATATAAAAAAAACTCAAATCTTTAAGCAAATCTCTCAAATTTAATAAAAAGTCAAATCTTTAAGCCCAAATTTAATACCTTTATCTCTTTTTAATACTTTTCGAAATTATTATTTTTTTAATTGTTCAATACAAATTTTCAAAACGTCAGTACATGGATCTGACACCTAAATAATATAATATAATATATATATATATATATATATATATACACACACATATATGATCTTGAGTATATACATAGTATAATATGATGGATTTTTCTTGTGGTGACACATCTCACATTGCATAGGTATGGCTAGCTATTACCATTTTTCTCTTATATTCAGTTCAGGTTAGATTGAATCGAATCGGGATCATGTTAGAAATAGACAATTGAACTAAAATTCATATATAAAAACATAATAAAAATACAATACGTTTAAAGTTGTTTTTAATAGGGTTTGATTTTATAAAATATATCCAAAACAACATCTATTGAGACTTTTTAAGTAACATTTTCAAAACAAAAAATAAGTATAACTATCACTTAAATTTTCATCAGAAACCGATTATGCAAATTTAAGAAGATCGATTGCAAAATTTTAAGAAGGTCGATTAGGATTTTAACATGTATATTCTCGAGTCAAGCCAAGTTAGTTCGATTTTTTTATCGAGCTGAAAAGTCTAGCTCAAGCTAGACTTGTAAAAAAACTCGAACAACGAACCAACTCATTTTTATTCTTTAAACACACATATAGTTATCACTACAACATTCGTGACCTGTCCCGACGAAATTTACACGCCCTGTCCCGACGACTTTTCGTCGCTATAGGTCAATTTGACCTGTCCCGACGACTTTTGGTTGGCATAGGGTTCGTCGGTATAGATTCGTACCAATAGATAAAAAAGTCGTCGGCATAGGGTTCGTCGGGACAAACTTGACCTGTCCTGACGACTTTTAGTCGGTATAGGGTAACTAAAATATTTTTCAGAAATAGCCCTATAGTGACGACTTTTAGGCGGTATAGGGTAATTTAAAATTTTTTCAGAAATAGCCCTATAGCGACGACTTTTAGTCGGGATAGGACTAAAAAATTCTTAACCAGTCCTATAGCGACGACTTGTGGTCGGGACAGATCAATCAACATTTTCTTAAATAGACCTATAGCGACGACTTTTGGTCGGGACAGGTTAATTAAAAAATTTTATGAAATGTCGTCGGGACAGGTCAACTCAGTTTTGACAAATTTTTGCTGTTTTTTCTATTTTCCCATATAAACCAATTGTCGAACCTGTAACTTGCATTCTACCAATAATTCAAACACAAAGTTTCCAAATCTAAAGTTTACAAATCCAAAGTTTACAAATCCAAAGTTTACAAACCCAAAGTTTAGCAAACACAACTACAACATTTAAGTTTTAACAAAATGCATCTAAATTGTTCAAGTTAAACACCATATTCAAACCAAATGCAACTACGGATCATGACGATGTTGTCGCTCCCAAAGGCGACACATTTCTTCCATTTGACGGCTCATCTCCTTCATGGCACGATCCCTCTCTCTATCACGTTCTTCTTGTTGTTGTAATTGTTGTTGAAGTTGTTCAACACGTTCATCCATTTGAATTTGCCATTCTCCTTGTTGATGAATACGAATACTTGTTAAACTAATCAAATCATCTTTTTTTTAACAGCGTCATAAAAATACGAATACTTGCAATTGTTGTTTATGTCTTCAAACCTTAAATTGATTTTGTTTCAATCATGGATACAAGATATTTAATTTAGTTCGTATTTTTATTTTATTTTCCTTGAATTTAATCTTTATTTTCAAACTAGGGTTTATTAATTATTAGTTTAAGGTTTGATTAGTTTAAGGTTTAGGTTTTATTAGTTTAAGGTTTTATTAGGGTTTTATTAAATAATAGTTTAAGGTTTGATTAGTTTAAGGTTTATGTTTTATTAGTTTAAGGTTTTATTAAATAATAGTTTTAAGGTTTGATTAGTTTAAGGTTTTATTAGGGTTTTATTAAATAATAGTTTAAGGTTTGATTAGTTTAAGGTTTAGGTTTTATTAGTTTAAGGTTTTATTAGGGTTTTATTAAATAATAGTTTAAGGTTTGATTAGTTTAAGGTTTAGGATTTAGTAGTTTAAGGTTTTATTAAATAATAGTTTAAGGTTTAGGTTTTATTAGTTTAAAGATTTTTGGATAATTACAAAGCTTCATTGCTACCCTTCTTCGTTATTAAAATAAAATAACATAAAATAAAAAAAGGCAAGTTAAAGGTTACAATTTAACCAATAAAAAACCAAAAACTATGACCCTTTAACAAGAAACATCCTTAACCATTTCATTTATAATCAACTAACTCGAAAGCCCAATACAACTTAATTCCCATATCTATAAATATATACTACTTATATTAGTTATTTTTATATTTTATATTTATACTTGTGTTTGTATCCACATTGAATTATTTCAAATAATGCATACTTATAGACACATCTAGTTAACCGATTTCACAAAGGTTTTTAACTTCAAATTTGATAAACAACTATTAATTTAAAACCAAAAAAAAAGTTTATAAACATTTATATCTATAATTTTAACATTTAAAGTCAAAAGTATTAACCGGCATATATAAGCAAAAACTAGAAACTAGAGCCAACCACATATGAAATCTTGCAAAACAAACTACGTCGATGAATGATGATCCTAATTGGGCTTTGGCCAGTTGGCCCATTCAATCTAACTTATGATCAAGTTGTGTTTACCATTTTCTCTTTAATTAACAAAATCAGCTCCTACATTATGATTACTATCCCTACGTTCATACCCATATAGCATATGATTGCATGTCACACTATTAGAAACGTTAACAGTCGGATCAATTATTTACTCATGTAATCATATAAAACATAAAATATTAACCAAAATTAATTATTACCTTCAAAATTCAACTTGAGTAACTTGTTCAAATCTTCAAAATCCTCGAATCTACTTCAAATCTTCTTCCAATACGTCTTGAAAACACACAAACATAGATAGAAATCATATATAAACACGAGTTTTTTACAAATAAACCAAAAAATATTTATTACCTTCAAAACCCCAACTTAAACTTGTTGAAATCCTCAAAATAATCCAAATAAACTTCAAATCATCTTCCCTTTTTTTCTTGCAAACACACAAACATAAATACAATTCAAAAATAAACACTAATCATTTACAAATAATATGAATATATATGTTTAAACAAATAATTACTAAAAAAAACGAACCATCTACGTTAAACATTCATCAATGGAAGAAGAAATTGTTAAACCATTATCAAAAACATCCCAATCTTCAAAAACCTAGAAAATATGAAGAACATAGGCAAAAATTAGTTCAAAACTTTAACCCATAACAATCTAATCTCCAAATACAAGTTCTTACCTCCAAAATGGCGAAATTTAGCTTCAAAAATTCGAGAGGGAGCTGAGAAACGAGAGAAAAGAGAAAGGAATGAAATGGGGGAGAAAAGGAGAAGCTGGAAAGTAATATTCACGCTTTAACCTGTCCCGAAGACTTGTAGTCGGGATAGGGTGACCCGGAAATTTTTTTTTTTAATGAACCAGTGCCGACGACAAGTCGGTGGCAAAAGTAATCCGGGAAAAAAAATTACCACTTAACGCGCGTGTGAAAAAGAGGCAATATATATATATATATATATATATATATATATATATATATATATATATATATATATATTTAAGCTATTCCGACGACTCGTTGTCAGTATAGATATCGGGAAAAGGCGCCAAAATGCCCTCCATTTAGCTTTCACCTTCGCCGACCGAAAATCGTCGGGATAGACCACCGCAAATAAAAATTTTTGGGGACCCTATGCCGACGACAAGTCGTCGGCGCTGCTCGACTTTTACATCGACTTTTTTGGTCGGGATAGGGTTAGCCGGGATAGGATTAGATTCTTGTAGTGTATATTGTTGGAGTCGGTAATGACAGTGTGATTACTGTAAAAAAGATGAAGTGTAGTGTTTTTTGTTTAGGATCATGGCATTTACTTGAATATTTTAGTTTGCAAAAATATAATAAAAGTACTTCTAATTTAATGGTACACTCATAACTTTTTTTACGTGAAATTTGACTAGATATGTTTGTTTTTTTTTGTTATATATGGGAGGGTTTCACAGAAATTCACATTTTGAAGAAAACCAAGGGTCGTTTGGTAACCTCTAATTAAGTCATCAATAAGATGTCTAAATCATTAAAAGACTTTGATCTAATAATTGTTGAACCAGTTAATACTTTTTGGTTGAACATCTAAACGATTAAACTCTCAAACAATTCTATGCTGCGATTAATCTAATCATAAAACACCTGACAAGCATGGGCGAAGGATACAAGGGACCGGGGGGGGCGACCGCCCCCCCTGTTTTTTCGCGTAGTAGTGTATATTTCCCGGTGCGTAGTGTAAAATTTTTTAAAAACATTTACTTCGCCCCCCCGGGAAAATTTTTTTTTATTTCGCCCCCCCTGGGATCCTCATCAAGCTTCGCCACTGCTGACAAGGGAAGAACATACAATATGGCTGTGAAATGACGTCGCCGAAGAAGGAGAAGAGGCCGTTGGAGGATGACAGATGGCTATCATCGGAGGAGAGGACGCAAACGGAGGTCGTCCTCAATCTAAGGATGAGGTCATCACCTAACTCATCTAATACTAAATCTATTATCTCGATCAACAAGAAATCCTTGATAGCTAGCACTAAAGTTAGCAACATTATCTATTCATTATAAGCATATAAAACTTTATATTTATATATTGTTCATTAACATATGTAAACATTTATCTTGTATAAACTATATCTTAATCGTGGACTCTTGGGCCCTCTAATGCTGATCATTGTTGTCGTAGGTTGAATCTAGGTTTGGGACCAATCTTGTTATCTTCTTACACAAGTAATTCAGAGTGCTTTTAATGAAGTAAATTTCACATGGACAATGGTTCCGGTATGTTTTCTATATATAGTTTGTTTAATTTTCTCAAAATTTCAAATAACTAATTGTTAATTTTTTGTAGTGTAAACAATAAATGTCCAGGTGGGAATGCGGATACATGGTGATCAAGTATATGTATGATTTTGTCTATCTTTATCAAGAAAGATTTCCCGATGTTGTAAGTATTTTATATTTTACTAATTGTTTGATGTTCTTGAAGTTTAAAGTTTTTTATTTGTTTCTTTTGTTTAGACGTGGGACGACACAAACATAGTTACAGAAAATGATATTGACAACTTACTCAAGAATGTGATGTCATTACTTTTTAACAAGTTAGGTATTCGTTGAGTGAGTTATTCGTTTAGATTCTAGTAAATGATTGAATTTTGGCATGTTGGATAGAGTACTTGTTTAGATTCTAGTAAACAATCATATTTTGATTAGTTAATGACGTAAAGTTTGGTGATTTAATACATTATAGTATTTTTGGTGACTTTGTGCTATTCAAATAATATTTTGATATTATAACATATATTTGGTTGTAATTTATTAAGAATGGGTTGAATTCTTGGTTATGGTAGTAATGCAAAAGCAAATTGAATTTACCCAGCTTATTATGTTCAGCAAAATTTTATTGGATTAAATATCATAATGAGCAACCAGGTCTTTAATCGTTTCAATGTAAAAAAATTTAAAAAATATAAAAATAAAACCCGCGACTAAAAAAAGCTGGAAATCGCGTCTAAATATGTGACAAAATTATTCTAAAAATGCGACTAAAGATCCAAACGCGACTAAAAATAAAGCCCCGAACAAATACAAAACCGCGCCCAAAATGTTTCCAACCACAACTAAAAGTTGTATGTCAAAACTGCGACTAAAGATATTAAAAAAAACTAAAATTCTGAAATCTAACCAAACTGCGACTAAAGATGATTTAATTTTTGCGTCGGTATTTTTAGACGCGTTGGGAAACCGCGGCTAAAAATATAATTAACCGCGTCTAAAAATTAAATTTCTACTAGTGATAGCCTGATTTGGATTTCGATATAGTAACTTGTATTATAAATCCTCCAATCACTAACAAATCAAAAGCTCAATTTCAATTCTCATAGTACAGAGATGTTATTGTTTGGTAAACACCATTAATATGTGCTTCATGATCTACACAATCGACAATATAATTCTCTTTTTCAATATTATAATGTATCAAATTTAAAGTTAAAGGATCTTTTGTCTACGTATTTCGTAATTTGGCTTGTGACACTGTATAGATAACAACAATGCCCTCAACTTTTTAGTTGAAAAGTAAACAGTATTGTGCTGATTAACATCTTTCTAACATCTATTAGTCAATGTGACGTAAAAATGAAAATTGAGAAGACAAGAACGAAAAAGACGGTATTATAAGTTTTATGAATAGAAACTGATTTATGTTGAAAATACAGGTTCATAGTTGTTAGATAATTGTATAATTATTAAATGACGTACAATTAGGGATTTATTCCATTAAAAGCCATTTAAAATGAAGGAACAAAAAAAACTAATTTTGAACCACATGTTTTAAAGGGTATAAAAGTAATTTTATTTTAAAATAGGATAAGTTACCTTTATGCCCTTTTAAATTTGTAACTAGAATTAGTTCTTTTTAGTCATCAAGTAAAAATATTTCTCAATTGAATACCCGTACAATTAAGTGTATACTTGTCATTTGTGATGTAAGGGCTAACATCACGTATGGGTTGTGGAATTAACCCGGCCAGAAAATATCAACTAATAAGATATCATTAATTAGAATTATAGAATTAAATAATTAATTCAACTCTAATTTAACAAAGCTTTAGTTTCAATTTGAATAGCTAGGCCATAAACAAATAATTATTTGACAATGATATATCACTTTGACACAAACATTAATCTTATAATTTTATCATTCTTAATCAATTTCATGCAGATTTTCCAATGTACATATCCTTTCCATTAAAGATTGAAATGACAAATGGAGTATGAGCAGGAATGATTTAGTTTTCCATCTTGACAAGGATTTTATTAAGTATACATTTATCTTGAATAAACTACTGTACTGTCTTGAGCATTAGAATGTCAGCAATGCTAATGCCCTCGGGCCCTCTAATACCAATCTTTTTGGTTGTAGTAGGTTGAATCTAGGATCCAGAAAAATTTGAGGATGTGAGACACGAGTTTGCCCAACAACAATAAGGGTGTTCAAAGAATCCGAAATCCGAAAAAATGATCTGAATAAGAAAATCGGATCGTATATCCGTTTTTTCTTATTCGGATCAGATATCCGAATTCAATCCGAAAAACCCGAATAAACCCTATTTATTGGGTGGTTCTGATTATTCGGATGTAAAAAAAAGTTTATTCGGGTTTTTTCAGATCATTTGGAATTAAAAATAAGTTTATTCGGGATTTTCAGGTTATTCGGATAGATTCAGATCGGATTACCATATTTCGAATTCGGATCAGGTCGGGTTTCATATAAGGTCTTAATATTATTCTCAAATCCGAATAACTCGAATAAATCGTTATCCGACCCGATTAACACTCCTAAACAATAATGCCTGATTTGAATTTTGATATACTAACATATATGTATCACAAATCCTCCGATCACTAACAAATCAAAAGCTTAATTTCAATTCTCATGGTGTGGAAATGTTGTGTGTTTAACGCCATTAACATCTAGTTCATGAATCATGATCTACATCATCTACAACGGAGTTCTCTTTTTCAATATTATAGTGTATCAAATTTAAAGTTAAAGGATCTTTTGTCCATGTATTTCGTAATTTGGCTTGTGACACTGTATAGATAAAAAAACAATAATGCCCTCAATTGTTTATTTGGAATCAAAACAATAATATTGATTAACGTCTCTATAACGTCTGTTAGTCATAGAAATGAAAATTAATGAACATTGAAAAGACAAGCACAAAAATAACATTTTTTTAAGTTTATAAATAAAAACTGATTTTTGTTGTAAATTTTATGGACGGAAATTCATTTTATTCTTATAATTATAAAAGGAAGCATAATTCGTTTTATTATTTATTTTTTTTCTTGTAGTTTCATAGCTGTTAATGGTATAATTATCACTTGACAATTAACAATATATACATTTGTATGATTGGGGAGAACATTACGCATGGTTTGTGGAGTTAACTTGTAACCTCTAAGGAAATGGTGTAATAGCTTGAGTGGGAGAGCAACAACCTAAAGTCTCAAGTTCAGTTTTCACTAAGACTAGTTAGTTTATCTTGAATGTCACTGACCAGGTTTCTTTACCTATTTCCTCTCATTAGTCGGGTATGGAGTGCCCGTTGGTTTATCACCTAAGTAAGTTTCCACGGTTGTAAAAAAAATGAGTAAAGCACTAATCTTAGAATTTTTCTCTTTCTTAATCATCTTCACGCATATAATCCAATAGATCAATACACATACCCTCTACATTAAAGATGGACATGAGAGATGGAATATGAGCACAAATGGTTTAGTTTTCCATCAAGACTAGGATTTACAAAGCACTCACGATAACTAACAAACTTACAAAGTATATTTCCATTATTTTGTAGTGTCTGGGTGTAAAGATGAAAATAAACCTTCCCTTATCCCAGTTAGGATAGAGATACTGCTTCGAAAGAGTCTCTAGCTCAAAGTTATCGTTTGAAGTTAAACATTTCAAATTTTTTAACACTATTTTCATGAAACAATCACGATATGTAACCCAAATTGGCTCTCATACCACAATGTTGATAGTTAGAACACAAACACAATTACACTCGTTTATAACACAAGCACATTGAACATAAATCATCAATAGCAATTGTTTATTTATAATTGATTGCATGCAAACTAAAACGTATATTATATAAAGCAGTCAAGGTCGGGATGCATGAAACCCGGTCTAGAATATATATGACCACTTGACCAATGGCTTATTTATTATTAATAACTTGAACTCAAAAAACAAACTGACACACTTGCTCCAACTGATCCATTTGCAGTACCATATATCCAATCCTACATGATCGAGTTATTAATGATCACTTGAATACATGCATCGGGATTGGATCAAGTCGAGCCACTGGAACACAGACCAAAGGATTAGCTTTAGGAAGGTTAAAACCACATCCCTCATCCATATCAACTCTTGCAAGATTCCCATCTTCCCCAGCCTTCCACTCAAAGCATTGAATCATGGCACCAAAAGTTGCGTAGACCATCTTTAACCCTAACGAAGTCCCTGGACACATTCTCCTTCCACTTCCAAATGGTAAAAACTCAAAGTGTTGTCCTCTCACATCCATCGGTTTCTCCTCAAATCTTTCAGGCATGAACTCGAGTGGGTTTTCCCAGTGGTTTGGGTCTCTACCAAGGGCCCATGTGTTTATATAAATACTAGTGTTTGCTTGAATATGATAACCTGCAACAGTTCGATCTTCCGTTGATTTTCTTGGAATCAATGGGACTGGTGGGTGGAGACGTAATGTTTCCTTGATGATTGCCTGGAGGTATGGAAGGTTTTCCACGTCTGATTCTTGTATAAGTCTGTCTTTGCCTACGACATTATCGATTTCTGCTACTGCTTTTCTCATGATGTTTGGATGGTTAATGAGTTCTGATAAACCCCATTCTGGAGCAAGCGCCGAGTTGTCCGTTCCTGCAACGAATATATTCTAGATTGACAGGATATATATAGATTAGTATTTGCATAAACACATAAAATACATGCACAAAGATACCATAGGCTTAATTTTTTACATGATTACCAAAATGAAGGCTTTGATGTTTTCTCTTGTCAAATGTATATCCATCGTTTCATCTTCTGCAATACGGAGTAAGATGTTGAGCAAGTCCTTCTCTTGAGATTGTGACTCTTCATGCTCTTTAATAATCTTCTCGATCAATGCATCGAATCTTCTATGAATGTCCTTCACCCTCTTTCCAAACCACTGCAAGTCAAGTTTCTTAAACAACCATATGTTATCTGAGAGGTTGAAGGCACCTGCTTCCGCAGTGATCTCGAAAACCATTTTCCTTATGTCGTCCGCTTGGCCGGCCTGTTCGGAACATCTTTCGCCCAAAAGTAGTCTTGATATCAAATTATTAGTCACCTGCACCAGCTCCGCGTTAAGATTTACCGCCTTTCCAACCTTTTGAGATATTGATTTTACAAAATGGTTAATCTCATCTTGCCTAACGTGATGCAAAGAGTCAATTGTTGTCCCATTTAAAAGCTGTGACATGACTATCTTTTTCATGAATTTCCAATGGGGTCCGTGTGGAGCAAAGGCGAAATCTTTTGATCCGTAAGTCATGTATGTTGTGGCTGAGTTTAGTGGTCGATCTAAATAAGCATTTTCGTAGGTTTTAAGGAACTCTTGGGCTATTTTAGGTGAACAAGTGACGACACAAGGTTCACAGCCCATAAAGAGCCGAAAAACCGGGCCGTATCGGAGAGAAAGCCTGTGAAAAGCTTGATGAGGGTTTGGAGTAAGAAGATGAAGATGACCAATAATGGGAAGGGAAAATGGGCTTGGTGGAAGATGTGATTTTGCATTCTTAGATTTGAAGAATGCTAAGATGAAGATGGTGGAGATCAGCAATATGAGAAAATGGAAGAAGTAGGGTTGGAAATCAACCATGGTGACCTGCTAATTACTAACTGTGATAATGTGATGAACTTAATTAAGAGTATGATGTAATTTATAAGAAAAAAATATGAGAAATTACATGCACTCCCTTCTAATATTGCCAAGCTACATATTTTCTTCAAATTTTAAATTTTTGACACATAAAGTATCATGATAGTGTATCTCTTTATTAACAAAGATAAAGGTGAAATTCGAGGAGGGTGAGATAAAGATAACCTTACTTCTACCCGTAAGAACAAAGAGGTTGCTTCCAAAGAGACGCTCGGCTCATAATTGGCTGATTAACCCACCAATCCAATGTTTTTAACGTTATTTTCAAAAAATTAAGTAAAATAACGTTAAAATTAGTGTAATTTTACTTTCCCTCTTGAGGGTCGACACACATATACATTATATACGCGCACCGACACATAATGTATAAGTTATTCAAACATGATTTGAGAAATATGTAATTTTGTAATTTTAATAAAATTGGAAATTTTCACTTTCTTTTAAGTTTTAACTAATAGAATCTGTACACGCATGTCATGAACGGTTCAACACTTCAACCAAAACCTTAAATTCTACACATTGTATATTATTTGGTGGTTTTTTTTCTTATTTCATTATTTGAATGAGTTTTCTTGATTATATGAACTTCTATTAGTACAATTAAGAATTGGTCAGTATCTCCGCTATATGTTGACTTGGTCTTTAATCATGTCTAACCACGCAAATAATATATTTTTGTTTCTCTAGATCCACTGCAATAATACAGTGATAAGCATTTATCATCGCTATAGACAAGCTTATAACAACGACATGCTACACTATAAAATTTTTGACAAAAATTGACTAATATGTCCACGTAACTAATACATTGGTCAAGTATGAAAAAACTTAACAATTTTATAGAGACGACATATAATCGCTAAAGTTTTAATTATATTTTACTTTAAAAAATTTTTAAAATAAATTAAAAAATGCATCCATAAAAAAAATAAGTACAAAAATGTGTTTTTATCAGGTAGCAATGAGATGTCGTCACCAAAAAGTTTCATTTTAGTGCCCCATATTTTCCTTTACCCTGCAAAGTGACCCATTAATTTTTATTTTATTTTGTTGATTAAGTAGTTAAAAAATTAACATGTTTATCACGCTGACATAATATATTTAAGAATTTTTAGTTTGTGTTTTTTGCTTTTTGTATTTTAGCTATTTGAAAAAACCTTTTTTATTCTTTTAGTGACGATAAATGATCGCTATATTTAAATTTTTTAACCTAACTTATTTTTATTTATCAATCTCTTAAAAAAATTATATATTATTAAATTATTTTATATTGAAGTTTATCACGACAACATCTCGTCGCCGAAAAATAAAAATATAGAGAGAAGTATTTCGCGATGACTGTAGAAACCTATACGGATGAAACTAGTGCGACAAACGGTTTAGCTACGAAATTTTGTCGTTATAGGTCAAAAGGATCTATAGCGACGAATTATCGTTGCAAAAAGTCTCCACAAAAAAGTCATCGACGCATATTAATGTTATAGTGATCAACTTTTGGTTTTATGAAAATAAACTCTACATGCATAAAACTCATGCAAATTTCATGCAGAATAAACATCATCATCAAGGGATCAAACAAACGTGCATAACAATAACAATAACAAATTAAAATAAATTTAACCCAAGATAACATATAATGACTACACAATTATGACCCAAATTAGCACATAACAAGTTAATTAAATTAGGGTTATTGGATTTAAATAATTCTACTGACGAAATGTTTAGTAACACTCCAACCTTCAACACATTTTCCATTAGCACTCAATTTGGCACTTTTTCAATGACGTGTAATAGACTAGAATGTTGAAAGTAGGGATGGCAATGGGCCGGGTTTGAGTAATCCCAGTCCCATACCCGTTAATAAAAGTATGTCTCATACATGTCCCAAATCCCATCGGGTATCTATTGGGTATTTACCCATCGGGTATTAGGTATCCCGGCGGGTTTCTGATATCCCGGCGGGTTTAGCTAAATATATTCGTTGAGAATAACTGGCTTAAAACACGTCTGGTATCGGGTAACTAATAATGCATTTATTTTTTATAACCAAAAACTATATGTTAAATATGCCAAGAACAAGCGATATATATATCAAATAACATGAAATTTCAAAATGTTATAAGTTGATTATCATTGTTCAAGATAAACCAAAAAATAGCAATTATTAACAAAATGGTTCAAAATTTTTTTTGTAGTTGCCACAAAAAAAACAAAGATAAAAAAAGAAACAAATTATATGAACAATTTCTAAAGTTCAAAAGGATTAAAAAAGAAACAAATTCTATTAATTCAAATGTATATAAATGGTATTTATGTTCGGGTACAGGAGACGGGTAAACGGGTATATATAATCTGGTATTCGGGCCGGGTAAACGAGTATATGAACAAATCCCAAGCCCGTCCCATACCCGCGAAAATTTTTAAAATTAATCTCATACCCGGCCCAATACCCATCGGGTTTGGGAATACCCGTCCCATATGTAGCGGGTTTCGAGTAAACCCGTCGGGCTCGGGTTTTTTGCCATCCCTAGTTGAAAGTTAGGAGTGCAACTAAACATTTACTCAGTTGAGAGTATTACCAGCTAACATGCTAAAGTTAAGAGTATTTAAACCCAATAACCAATTAAATTAACAGCTAACTAGTAAACAAATTTGGCCAACATCGAATTTCAAGATGGATAATTATAAGTCAGATGTAAAAGCCGTTTTGTTAGAATTGCAAGCCCCAAGTTTTTTGAAGTCCTAGGCAAGGGCCTAATTTTTGTCAAAGGAGGCGACTCTCCATCATTGAAAATTTAGACAACAAGATAATTTTTTAATATAAAATATAATTAAAATTTCATATAATTTAAAACTTTAAGTAATAAAATAATCATATAATTTCTTTAAACACTAATTTTTTAAAAGTTTGTTTCTTTGGATATTTTGTTTCAAAAAATAGCTTTAAAGTGTTACTAAATCTTTTATTAATTTAAAAATACATAAAAAGTATATTTAACATGAGATGTATAGAAAGAGTCGATACCCTAAAAATGTGTCTTTTGTCCTTATAAACCTTGATTTATTTAAAAACTCGGCTAAAAACTTTGTATTACACAGATTAAATAAATAAATTTAAAAATATTTATTTTAAATATCATAATATATATTTTTGAAATACATTTGGTAAAAAATTAACGAATTGATTAAAGATATAGGATTGGATTCAACTAAATATTTTATTTATCCTAAAAAGACTAAGAAATATTATTAACCATTAGATCATTAGATTAAATTTAAGAATGAAAATTTAAAATTTTAAAGGGAAAAGTTGTTAGATGGTAATTTAGTCATAACCATTTTTCCCCCAAAATTTTCATACGTTTATAACTTTTACATATGATATTATTTTTAAAAAATATATATATAATAAAAACAAACATTTTTTATCTTTAAAATGAGTATAATGTTGCTATAAAAAATGAAATTTTTTTCAACTCATTATGTTTAATTATCGTCATTGTGCATTTCTTAAACGTTTGTGTCTAATTATCATTTTGTGTTTTTTACAGTTAATTGTGTTTTTTACATGCAATTTTGTCTTTTTTAATGATAACTGTATTATTCATACCCATCATTGTGTCATCATTGTTTAACATTATGTATTTTACAAAATTATTGTGACTTAAATTGTTTAGGAAAACACAACATTAATTGAGCAGAAACACAAAAAACACAATGAAATGTACAAAAGACACAGTGATCAATACAAAAGACACAGTAATCTATACAAAAGACTTAATGACAAGTACAAAATTGTTATACTCATCATTGTGTCTTTTTACAGATAATTGTGCCTTTTAAAATATCATTGTGTTATTTATACTCGTCATTGTGTCATCTTTGCTTGACACTATGTATTCTGCAACATCATTGTGTCTTAATTGTTTACGAAAACACAACATTTAGCAAAAACATAAAAGACACAATGACATATACAAAATACATATTGAACTAAAAAAACAATTTTTTTCTATAACACTATATTAATTTTGAAGATAAAAAAATCTCGTTTTTTATGGTATATATATTTTTTTAAAAAAAATAATTTTGTATGTAAAAGTTATGAACATTTAAACAAGATGGGAAACTTGTTAAAAAGTCAACAAAACTTGTCATTACTAAAATACCATCCAACAACTTAATTTAATCATAGTCATTGATTAATGATCTAATGGTTAAAGATCTTTCTTAGGCTTTATAGGTTAAGAGGGTTATTTACTTTAACTTAACCTGTAACATTACTGTACTTTCAGTTGTCCGTACATCCGTACATCCGTACGATTGTACTGTTACGACCGGAGATTTGTTATTTATTAATGATTATGAATTATTGATTGTCATTATTGATATCATCACTATTTCTGGTATGCATGTTATAACATATGATACGCGTAAACCATGGGAAGTTTAGTTGTAACCCAACTAAACCGAACCAGAGAGTTTATCGCAGTGCTATTACTGATGATTATGGATTATTGGTTTGAGAATGGCATTGGGTTGAACTGGGATGAAACTGGGAGTTTGTTATGGTATGGTTGCTAAACGTAGTCAATGACACATGGTCATGGTTTATCGAAATAGCGGTGGTACGGTGTAGGGGAGGTTGCGATCTACCTCTGCATATGCCCTATACATATGCATATTTCAGTCTATCATGGATGTGTCAGTGACTTAGTTTAGTGGGTCTTGGTTTGGGAATGATTATATTAAAGTTAATAAATAATGAGAATTAATTACGCGTGGGTGAGGTTACGAACATTACTTAAACGCGAATGTCGAATCAGAAATATTAACTTAATAATGTATTCGCGTGGGTGACGATTCACACGAATATAATTATTAGGAATAATAGTCTGAACCGATATTCCATAAATAGTAAATCGAATCAAAATACGGTACGAGCGTTGGATTCGCAAAGGTGACGATCTTTACGAATACGTACGCGAGTAACGCGTTTCGACGAGATAATTAAATAATATCTAACGATATTAAATTTATAAAGAAAACTTAAAAACGTTTATTATGAATCACAACCTAAAACAAAACCGAATAAAATCATTTATTTAAATAATTAACTTAATAAATGGAACAACATTATTTTACAAAATAAATTATTTAAAATTATTTATGTGAAACGAAAACAATGTATTTGAATGTTTTATGTTTTAAAATGTGTTTCACGTTAAAAACAGAGCATAACCGAGCATATTTATGTTTTATCGCGATAAAAACGAGACCGGGCACGCGGGGATCGACCGGGCTATAAAAGCCCATCTCTTTCCTTCCTTTCTTATTTTACAAGAGCATTTCTCTCTCTAGACCACATCCCACGCCACTTTCTCTCTCTACATCTTCTCTCTACGATATCTCTCTCGTCTCTCAACGGAATTGCAAGATCTTGGCGGCCACGCGTTCGTGTGATCGAGAGGAACAAGTAGATACGAAGAAATCCTACTTTTGACCGTCGGTTTGAGGTAAATCTGATATTTTATTCTCGGTTTTGTTAGAAGTGAGATGGGGTTATGGTTAACAACCTTTAATCAAGATTAGAGTGCTTGTAACATGAAAAACGAGTTGTTAGTAATATGTGTGAGCTATGTATAGTTGCGAAATTTCAGAAAACTTGAGGGAGGATGAAGATGTTGCACAGGTTCGGTCATGGGAAATGGGTGCAGGTCGACGAACCTGCAAGGCAGCCCACGAACCAGAGAGGTTCGTCTAGGGCAAGTTGGGCCGAACCCTTGCGGTTGTGGCGAACCTTGTTGAGCCGCACGAACCTTCGAAAGGGGGGGGGGACTCCCGAACCGTTGCACCCACGAACCATGCACCAGCTTTGTTGAGCCGAACCTTCGAAGGTGATATAGCCGAATCATTGTGGCCGGCGAACCCTCGGGCAGCTTATGGGAACCAACGAACCTATCCTCTTCAACCGAACCTTTGTATTTAGCGAACCCTAGGGGAATCACGAACCTATATTCAGTAACGAACCTAGGGCTGACTTTGGCAGAACCCTTAGGGTGGCCGAACCATTATCATCCAACCGGACCTTTTCTCTCTTCTAGCCGAACCCTTGCACTTTGAGGAGCGAACCATGGACCACGAACCTTGCCTAGTGAGGGCCGAACCTTAGCCAACAAACCTAATAGGTTCGCTGGTTAGTGGCCGTGGAACTTGAACTCGTTTAGGATTAAAGGGTTGGAACTACACTGAGGGTTACGAATATGTATATATATATGTGTGTGTGTAGGGGGTGATAACTATGCATGCATGAGAATGACAAGCACCACCTTTTCTAGATAATCTAAGTTGGGATTTGAAAAGGTTATATGATCTCAACATGCGATGGGAAATAATTATTTAACCTAAAAAGTTTGGTTTATTATAAATTAAATTTCTAGTGGTAGGATTACACTACTCATGCATGTATGCATAGTTAGGAGTAGGGTTAGGGTTATCTATAAGAATACCCATACTACCTCATAATAAGTTATCTTTAAAAGATAGTTTGGCTAAAGCAAGTCTAAATTAGATTTTAACGACGAACATTTACATTAATTGGTGTGAATCTATTTTATTTAGGACTTAACAAACTATGTAATAATACACCTAATGATGTAGAGAAAACACTTATGGTTATTTAATTAAATTATTACACGTATACTTTTAAACACGAGCACCTATTAACTACAGGTTGTTGAGTCATTTCTTTGAGTTCATATACGCGAGCGCGCATAATACAAGAACACTTATACTAAGGACTTCAGGTGAGTTCTCATAACCTCCCTTTCTTTAAACTATTTTGTTTTAAAAACTCGGAGGTGAAGCATGTATACCTAATTTAATATTATTTTGATAACACAAGGTTAATACCTGTTTATCAATATGATATTCACATTTATAAATTATTACTATTATTGAATTATCTCTTATTATCTTATACCCATGTAAACATTGTTATTGACCTTGGTCAATAACAAAGTTTACAAGTATTGTCACAAATCCCGAGAATCATCGCTCTTAACTTTAGTTAATTGCTTTGACATCGTGTATTGTCACGTGGATTGTTTCCACTCTGTGAATCATTGCCTTTGACTTCGGTTAATTGCTTTGACTTCATGTATTGTCACGTGGTTAGCTACCACTCCATGGATCTGGTTTTTAACTTATGTTAATTACATAATGATCATGTATAGTCACGAACATTATTTGAGAATATTAGTGTTGAGATTTATTGAATTGTTATGTGGATTGATTATCTATTAGTGACTATGATTATTTATGATTGATTATGACTGATTGGTTATGTGATTATGTGTATGTGTTTGAGTGTTGAGTTTGGGGATTGGTTGGATTATCTCATGCAGGTATTATTGTGAAATTTCTCAGGAAATCATAAGCATTTATACTCATTTTATTTAAAACCTTTTATAAAACCATTTTTAAACTGAAACTCTTAAATCCATTTTATAAAACCTTTTTAAAGTATAAAAACTTATGATTACTCACCAACTACTTTGTAGTTGACACTTGATTTCTTACATGTTTCAGGTGATGGAGACAAGTAGGATGAAGAGGGTGATCCCTTCTATTTTGGACATCATCATATAGGATCTTGGACTTAGCTAAATAACTAAATATCTGGCGACTAGAATTTAGTTAGATAGCTAAATCTCTTTTGTATTTGTTGTAACTAATTCATGTTGAACATGATTTTTGTGTAATTATTTTGGTTGAATGATTGATATATGATGATTGGATTTAGATGCTCACGAGCTTTTGAACAATCTACACATCCCTCGTGGCATCCCGACGTTTCCGCCATCGGTCGGGGTGTTACAGATTGGTATCAGAGCCTAGGTTATAGGGAATTAGGTTACTAGAAATGGTTGACCTAGTCTATAACCGTAGGATACCCTAATATGAATTATTTCCTACACTAGTTAGTATATTCAGGATTTCATGCTTATGTGTTTATTACATGTTAACTGAACTCCTGCTATATATATGATTTATATATGATGCCTATGTGCTTATTTGTGCCCTAATGATTCAATAAGGACATACACGTGGTGTATCGTAAAGGTGGTGGTATGGTGGTTTGGGCGGTTGCGACCTACCCTTATCATATGCCCTATATATATACCATTTACGGTACATTGGGTGGATGTCAGTATTGAAGAATGTGGGAACTACCCGTTTGGGACACTTATTTGTTTAAAAACTTAACTACTTAGGAATTTATCTGCTTTAGGAATTATCTGTTAGATCTTGTGATCACCAGACAAGGACACACTCGTGGTATACTACAAAGGTGGTGGGACGGTGTAAGGGAGGTTGCGATCTACCCTTACATATGCCCTATACATATACCATTTGTAGTATATCGGAGGTCTGTCAGTGTCAGGAACATAAGATATTATTAGGAAATTACTAGGAATTGTTGTGAGGATATGATTGATGGATTGTTGATGGTATGTTGGTTAAGGTGGAAATGGGATTGACTTGTGGATGATCACACTTGATGAACACTTATAAATTCACTTATGAAACGCACTGATTGGACACGTAGGGTGCATAGGATCAATGAACGACGCGAACATTTAGTGATTGAATTGTAGAATTGGATGATGATATAGACACTTGAAGATAATATGAACGCATAGTGATGATACTAACACTTAGTGATGGTATGAACACTTGATGAGAATAAATTATAGGGAAGATATGAACACTTAGTGACAATAAGAGCACTTGGTGATTATATGAACCCTCATTGATAATTATGGACATTGGGACTAACATAGAATTTAGTGAACTTAGAAAATTAGGGGAACTTTAATGTTAGGTGAACTTAGACATTAAGGGAACTTAGAAATAGGCAAACCTACATGTCAGGTGAACTTAGACATTAGGCGAACCTAATTGTCCAAGGGAACTGGAGAACACTTCACTCAAAATTATCCTACCCAGGATAAGGGTTGTGAAGTGAGACTATGGTGAGATACATGATACACCCTAAGCACTAACAAGGGCATAATCGTGGTGCAATGGAACGGTGGTGGGACGGTGTAGGGGAGATTGCGATCTACCTCTGCATATGCCCTATATATAAGCTTGTTGCATTGCATCGGGAGGTTGTCAGTGTTGGTATAGGGTGAAGAATGTATAAAACTTAGGAATAGTTAACTAGTATTAGTTATGACCAACTAGGACACTTAGTATAATTTTAGGAAATTTATAAATTTTATGAGTTTAATGACAGATAGGGGAGAAATATAGTTCCTATATGTAATCCTAACTGTTTAAAATGAACTCATTTGACCATTGTTTGTATGATTTGCGTTGTAAACGGTAGTAACATGTTTCTAATTCTTCAGAAACATGCCGCCCCGCCGTCACAACGAAGATGACTCGAACAGTGGGGATGCTAACAACAGTAATGCCAACTCCGGCATCCAAGAGTTAGCAACGCTGATCACTGGTTTGGTGAATCAGCTGACACAAGCCAACCAGAACATCAATCAAAACAGAGGTGGTGCAAATCCGCCAACTTGCACCTTCAAGCATTTCAACTCCTGTAATCCCCTGAAGTTCACGGGTGCTGAATCGGCCACTGGTCTGCTGCAGTGGTTCGAGAGTATGGAGAACACCTTCATTAACAGCGACTGCCCAGAGAACCTGAAAGTTCGTTATGCCACTAGTGTTTTCCAAAAGAGAGCACTAACATGGTGGAATGGGGAAAAACGAACTAGGGGAGTTGAGACTGCTTTAGCACTGACTGGGACTGAGGTCAAGAATCTGATGACCACTGAATTCTGTCCTCGCAGTGAGATGAGGAAACTGGAGACTGAGTTCTGGGAACTCAAGCAGGATAGCGGAGAGAATGTTATCTACAATACTCAGTTTCGTGAGTATAGTCTGCTGGTGCCTCGCCTGGTGACACCACTCGAAAGAGCTATTGAGAAGTATATAGGCGGTCTGCCTATGCAGATTCAGGATACCGTCTACGGGAGCAACCCCAAAACATTAGAGGCTGCAATCCGTCTATCTGCTACACTTACTGATAATCATGTGAAGGCTGGAACACTCACTCGGAAGGGATTCAAGAAGACTGACACCAAATCATCTGGCAAGGAGATTTCTACTGAAGTAAAGACTGAAGCTGCCAGTTCATCCAAAGGTAGCAACAAAAAGAGGAAGACCAGGAATTTCATGGTCACTGCTCCTGCTGCAAAGTCTGCGCAGCAATCATCAAACAACACTACTGCCAGGAATTATGTTGGAATTACTCCTCAATGTAATACCTGTCGATACCACCATGCACCCAACTTGCCTTGTCGCATCTGCAACAACTGTGGCAAGTATGGTCATTATGCAAACGTCTGTAGGAGCGCACTGCAAGCACAAAGGATGCAACAAGCACCGCTTGCACTGCCTGCTCCACAAGCACAACCTATTCCAGCTGTACCCGTTCGCCAGGTACCTCAAGCACAGGCACGAGCCTGTTATGAGTGTGGTGAAGTGGGACATTTCAGAAATCAGTGCCCAAAGTTGACTGGAAACAATCAAAGAGTGGCAAGAGGTCGGGCGTTTCAACTGAATACCTCAGCTGCTCAAGCCAACCAGGACGTGGTCAACGGTACATTTCTGATCAACAACTCTTATGCATCTGTCTTATTTGATTCTGGTGCCGATAGGAGCTTTGTTTCATATGATTTTGAATGCTTGCTTGGTAGAACACATACATATTTAGATAAACCGTTTAACGTGGAAGTGGCTGACGGAAACACTATTGATATTGACATTGTTATCATCGGTTGTAATGTGAACTTAGATGATCACGTTTTCCCGATTGATCTTATACCTATGCATCTTGGTAGCTTTGATGTTATCATAGGCATGGATTGGTTAGCCACCCACAAAGTGGAGATAGTTTGCCATGAAAAATACATACGTATTCCATTACCTTCGGGCGAAACTTTAAGAGTCTTTGGAGAAACTTCTAGCAAAGGTCTTAATCTTATGTCATGCACTAAAGCACACAAGTACCTTAGGAAGAAATGTATAGCATTTTTAGCTCATATTGTGGAGAAAAAGGATAAAGGAAAGAGAGTTGAAGATGTTCCTGTGATCAGAGATTTCCCAGAAGTATTTCCAGATGATTTGCCGGGTCTTCCACCAGAATGTCAAGTAGAGTTTCGAATTGACTTAGTACCTGGTGCGAACCCAGTCGCTAAAGCTCCCTACAGACTTGCACCTTCCGAGTTGCAAGAATTGGCGAGCCAGCTGCAAGAACTTACTGATGAAGGATTTATTCGTCCGAGCCATTCACCATGGGGTGCACCAGTCCTGTTTGTCAAGAAGAAGGATGGGTCATTCCGGATGTGCATCGACGACCGCGAATTGAACAAGCTTACAATCAAGAATCGATATCCATTGCCGCGCATCGATGATCTCTTCGATCAGCTTCAGGGCTCGGCATGGTTTTCAAAGATCGATCTTAGGTCTGGGTATCATCAGCTTCGCGTACACGATGATGATATTCCCAAGACTGCTTTCAGAACCAGATATGGCCATTATGAATTTCTGGTAATGCCTTTCGGCCTTACCAATAAACGTGCAGTTTTCATGGATCTCATGAACCGTGTTTGCAGGCCATACTTGGATAAATTCGTGATTGTATTCATTGATGATATTTTGATCTACTCAAAGACCAAGTAAGAACACGAGAAACACCTTAAGTTGTTTTGGAGATCTTAAGAGAAGAGCGACTGTATGCCAAATTCTCTAATGATGTAGAGAAAACACTTATGGTTATTTAATTAAATTATTACACGTATACTTTTAAACACGAGCACCTATTAACTACAGGTTGTTGAGTCATTTCTTTGAGTTCATATACGCGAGCGCGCATAATACAAGAACACTTATACTAAGGACTTCAGGTGAGTTCTCATAACCTCCCTTTCTTTAAACTATTTTGTTTTAAAAACTCGGAGGTGAAGCATGTATACCTAATTTAATATTATTTTGATAACACAAGGTTAATACCTGTTTATCAATATGATATTCACATTTATAAATTATTATTATTATTGAATTATCTCTTATTATCTTATACCCATGTAAACATTGTTATTGACCTTGGTCAATAACAAAGTTTACAAGTATTGTCACAAATCCCGAGAATCATCGCTCTTAACTTTAGTTAATTGCTTTGACATCGTGTATTGTCACGTGGATTGTTTCCACTCTGTGAATCATTGCCTTTGACTTCGGTTAATTGCTTTGACTTCATGTATTGTCACGTGGTTAGCTACCACTCCATGGATCTGGTTTTTAACTTATGTTAATTACATAATGATCATGTATAGTCACGAACATTATTTGAGAATATTAGTGTTGAGATTTATTGAATTGTTATGTGGATTGATTATCTATTAGTGACTATGATTATTTATGATTGATTATGACTGATTGGTTATGTGATTATGTGTATGTGTTTGAGTGTTGAGTTTGGGGATTGGTTGGATTATCTCATGCAGGTATTATTGTGAAATTTCTCAGGAAATCATAAGCATTTATACTCATTTTATTTAAAACCTTTTATAAAACCATTTTTAAACTGAAACTCTTAAATCCATTTTATAAAACCTTTTTAAAGTATAAAAACTTATGATTACTCACCAACTACTTTGTAGTTGACACTTGATTTCTTACATGTTTCAGGTGATGGAGACAAGTAGGATGAAGAGGGTGATCCCTTCTATTTTGGACATCATCATATAGGATCTTGGACTTAGCTAAATAACTAAATATCTGGCGACTAGAATTTAGTTACATAGCTAAATCTCTTTTGTATTTGTTGTAACTAATTCATGTTGAACATGATTTTTGTGTAATTATTTTGGTTGAATGATTGATATATGATGATTGGATTTAGATGCTCACGAGCTTTTGAACAATCTACACATCCCTCGTGGCATCCCGACGTTTCCGCCATCGGTCGGAGTGTTACATAACCCTTAAGATATAATCATATTATTTTCAAATTTAAATAAAATCATTAATATTTAGTTGGAAAAGGATGTGAGAAAATCAAAATTTAATAAAATTTAATATGAGAGAGAGATGGAAAAAACAACTATTAGTTAGTTTAAAAAATTGTCATGTTTCCCCCTAAGGACGTAAAAGAGCCGAGCCGATCCTAAGCTCGTTAAGGCTTGCGCTCGCCTTCTTTTAACTAAATAAGGCTCAATATTTAGCTCAGCTCGTTAAAAGATTTATTTCAAGGCTCAAGCTCAATTCGTTAGAAAATTTTTAGGCTCGGGTTCGGTTCGGTTCGGCTCGGCTCATTTATTTTTAATTATTCAATTTATGTATTTTAATTGTTAATATAATATATATATATATATATATATTTATAATTATAATTTCCAATTTTAACATAAAATATATTATTTAAATATATTTAGCATAAATTTATATATTAAAATAATTAATTATATAAATATACACTTAACATAACAAATTAAAATTATATAGATAAAAAAAATTTTAGGGCTTGGGAGCCAGCTCGAGCTCGATCTGTAAGGCTCGAGTTTGGGCTCCTTTAGTATTTCACGAGCTAGCTCGATCCCGAGTATTTCACGAGCCGGCTTAACTCGTTTACACCCATAGTCCCACCTAAAACCTTTGTTTATTTAATTATATGTGTGTGTGTGATCACATGGTGTTGAAATAGCTTAACCTAACTTCAAATGATAAGTCATGCATGACGGGTTTAATTTTTTCTTAAATGAAGATTTTTCTTGAACACGGTCGAATTGGTCTTTATCTCCGCTCGATGTTGACTTAATTGGCATTGAATCGTATCTAACCATGCACATAATATAATTTTGTTTCTAAAATGTTAGATTTTATGAAAATAAGGGAATGTTTATAAAAAAACCTTTATATTTTTAGAAAACTAAGAAAGCCAGCATCAATCAATCACATAATTTAAAATACTTTTTTATTTTATTCGGCTTTTTAGTAAAATTGCACCCATTATTTTAGGTGATTATTACTTTTAGTTTAAAATCCGTTGATTTACTTTTCTTAGAATAGTATGATTATTTTGAATGATTCAATATTCCAATTTTCTTAATTTATTCGTACGTAGACAATGAATCATAAATCACTTGATAAATTTTTTGCTCCAATTATTTAATTTGTTATTAATCTTCACTGGTTTATTTTTTGGAGGTTTTAACATCAACAAATAGGAAGAAAAAATATACCGATTGGATTCAAACCACCAGTTTTTAGTGGAGGTTTGACCATATTATCATTTTTAGTAGATGTTTTAACCAATGTTTTGAAAACAGGACCAGACCGGCCGGTTGAACCGGGAACCGGTGGTCGGACCGGTCCGGTTAGGGGTTCTGGGCCTTTTGGGTGAACCGGCCAGTCAAACCTGCGAACCGGTGGTTGAACCGTTTTTTTAATATTTTTTAATTTTTTAATATTTTTTATTATATATATATATATATATAATGTATATAAAATCATCCGGTTCTTAAATCCGGTTCGATCGGTCAGACATCTGACCTGTAAGGAGACCGGTTTGACGTCCGGTCCGGTTATGAAAACATTGGTTTTAACATCAACGATTAAAAGATAAAAGTCAAAACGATTAGAAGAAGAAAGTCAAAACGATAGAATTCAAACTATGGTTTTTTCGTGGAGTCGTCGAAGGCAAACGACGCCGTTAAGTTTTACAAATTGGCATTCAATGCTGAGAAAGGAATAGCATTAGTCATCCAATGCGGAAGGCCTATCAGAAGCTTTCGCTTCTCTCGGTGGTTATCAAGCTCGGCCTGGTGTTACATAAATGTAATTTAAGAAAAAACCACTGGAAAAGAAGTCCAACAAACTATGTAATTTAAGGTGTTGCAACATCTAAAATTGTGTAATTTGTTACGTGTTTAAATTAGGGTGACACGTGTCACTATTATTTAAATTTAGGTCAGCACAAACTTTAATTTAATATTATTAAAATATTTATTCTTATGTGGCACTATAATTAGGATCAAATTAGGGTGACACATGAAACAAAAGTCTAAGTACGAACAGATTCGAAATGGTGATTCAAGGAATTACCATTAGTTTCGAACACACACACACATACTTGTTGAGTCACAAACGTTGGTGAATCAACAAACTAGTAAATCGAACGAACAACTACAAATTGTAAGGGAATATACGATAAGAACACACCATAACATTTGAGTAAATGATAATGAATCCAACACTAACACAGGTTTGAAAACGAATAAAAAGGAACCAAGAAAACCTGACCCCGAACTCATCGTGGTACGTGACAGTGAAGTTCAACCGTTGCATTGATAAGTCAACGCGGTATGCGACGATGATTCTGATTCCCTTGCCGGTACGCGACAAGTCCCAACCTTCAAGAATCTTATGAATACCACCCTCATACCACCAGTTTTGCTTTTACCCCAAACACACAAACTTCTGCATCTCTCTCGATAGAAACATTTCAAAGGGCCACATTCGACCACTTGGAGCACATCACTAGCCATTACCTTGAGTGTATTGAATCCTTAAAGCTACAAGGAAGCTTGGAAGGACTCATACCAGCTGTAGAACTGTCACTAGCCACTTTCGAAACCTAACATCTCCTGATCTAACCTCATTTCAACTCTCAAGACTTGTTAAGGTAGTTTTAAAGGTTATTTATGCTTAAAAACTCACATGCAAGCACTTACACACACATGCAACTTCAAGAACAACACATGCACGAATTTGTACACTTATGAACTTGTATTTGAAGTCTTGATGACTGATTTGTGATGTTATAATGTTATAGAACTGAGTTTTGGTGTCATTTGGTGAATAATCACACACTGTTACCATAAAAGGAAACTTGATTATGCAAGATGATGGCTAGATGTTATTTTAGATTTGTTAGATGAGTTAAATTGATGGTTTATGTCCATTTATATGAATATTGGTTAAGATAGAAATGATGAAATAAAGTTTATAATCATACATTGCTAAATATAGAAACTTTGTGTTTAGAGAACATGCATTTCATGTGAAAAATTTCTATGTTTAAGTGTTATGATGATGTTAATGGTCATACATGTTAGGATGATATGATTTGTTATGAAAATGAGTTTTGTGCGTAACTTTCTATAAATGGAAGCTTTAATTTGGAGATGATGTGAAATCGGAATTTATAAACATGATTGAAGATGAAATTAAGATAATATAAGGGCATTGGTGTGACTATTCGGGTGAAAACATGATGATATAAGCAAACTTACTAAATAAAGTAACTTCTGGTTAAATAAATATGGAATATGAGCATGCTTTTTGATATATGATGTTATACTACGTGTTAACATGAAAGTATTAGGTCATGGACATGCGTAGGTTGATAAAAGATGATTTTTGATGCAAACTTACTAAAAATAAAAACCTGCTAAATATGGAAACTTACAGTAAATAGTAAGTTACGTAATGAACATGCATGATATGCCTACGTGTGACACCCCGTAAAATCCAGGTCAGCATTGTATTTTATTTAAATGTTTATTTAAATGATTTTGTACACGTGGCACTAGAATTAGTATAATTTAGTGTGACACGTGGCACGACAGTAAAACACTGACACACGACTAGATAATTCGAGGAATTATCGAGAAACCGCACACACGTGTCAAAACACACGAACGTTGGTGAACGTCTAGCACAACGTGTAACACAACACTCGAAACCTCACAAAACGCTCAAACATTGAACTTGGAAGTTCAAACGAGGCCAAACGATAGTTCGTAAACGTGAAAACGACGGCGAACGGATCAAACCCATTGAACTAGGCTTATTGTGTGACAATTGCAGGTAAACATTACGTCATCAATAACACGAGCACGTTTGGTCGTTCTAGGAATCTGTGTTAAATTGATGATTTTAATCATTACAGGTTTAAAGTGTGCGAGAAATTGGGAACATGGGAGAAAACCGTGCGTGAAACCGAGTTACGGATTGTCCGGAATCGCGAAACGAAGAAAAATCTTGAAATTGGATCCCTCGCGATACGCGACGACTCCTTGGAGTCTTGTCGCGTTACGCGACAAGTCACGATATCAAATCTTATCCGGAATCCCTCGCGGTACGCGACGACATGTGGGCCACTCGTCGCGATACGCGACGAGTAGGTCGGTCTGTTGAACCAGTTTCATAAATCGCAGAAGCATGCAGAGAATTTTATTTTTCATTCCTCTCGACTTTAAACCTTTTTAACTCAAGATCTTGACCAATCTTTCACCAAAACTCATATTTGACACCACCAGAACGTCCAGCTCGAACCGGTGAACGTGTATACACGTCCTGATCGTGATTTTGTCCGTAGAATCGTCTGATTTGGGTAACTATCCTTTTTAATCTTCTGACTTGATCTTCATTGATTAGATCGTGTTTTTGAACGTAATGATATAGTTAGGGTTGTTGATTATTGCTTAGATGATAGCTAGGAATGATTTTTGACGGATAACTTGTCTTGTTAACGGGTAAATGCCTGTTTTGATCCGTTATAATGCCCGGTTTTCACCAAACCATAACAATACTTCTAATGGTTTAAACCATTGGATTATGACAATGTAAGTGATTATTTTGGTTAATCTTTGAAATGCAAGGTTAATCTCAAGTGTTTCAAACTAATCACAGTTATTACCCTACCAATTGGAATAACTGTCTGGTTTTATGATAACAGTCGGATTAATATGTTAAACACGATTGTTTAACCTATTCAAATGTCATATTGTTATGTTTTGTGATACATGGATAATTGGTGACAAGAATTAATCATTCCTAAGCCGAGATTTCATCTAGGGACTGTTTAAGTAATATAATCAACAGCATTACCTAACTAATTAGTCGGAGATTATTACGGCTAATCCAATGAGTCATCAACTTAACACAAGGTACCTAAACGAGTATAGGTACCTACATTATAGTACATTGTATGATATTAGACTAAATAATTAATTAAACATCTAATGTTAGTTCGATGACTTTTCATTACAATGTCGGTGACATTGAACGTTCAAACAGATCTAATCAGCAAGTTAAAACACAAATAATTAATTATAAATAAACTAATGCAGATTAGCATTTTTAGCCACCGTTCGTGTGATTTTATCTTTTCATAAACTTCAGGTGAGTTTCATACAACCCCTTTTCTTTTACTGTTTTCTTAACATCGGGGTGACTATTATGAAATCTTTATCAAACGTGTGATATGTTTAGTAACAATTGCAATACCGGCTTGCATGTGGGTGTCATGGGATTATGACTATTTTCTGTGTACAACAAAAGTCCTCAAAACCAACTGTATCTGGTTAACCCATGTGGGGCCGAATGTGTGGACAAAGATAGTACTATCGGGCTGACAACCCCATTCATGGATAGATAGCGTCTACCCTTGTGTGAATGCTTGTCACCATTCCTGGTATCGACTTGATGTAGTGAGACATTGAGTTAGAGGCACGGAGTTTAACTTCGGTTATTTTCTAGACTGGACTGTCAGAAAGGATCTGGATACGGGTCACATGATTATTCACTTATGTTAATGTGTATCATTGACTTTACTATCATATCATATTGTATCGAGTCTTATTTATGAACTCACCAGTTTTATACTGATATTTTAAACTTTAAATCTTTTACAGGTAATCAGTACCAACGGTGAGGAAACACCTGTGCACGCACCATGTAGTTAGGACTTGGGATGCAATAGAAGGACTTAAGTTGTAAACGGATATTCAGGACATGTAATAAATATTTGTCGTGATTTGTAATTAGTGCTTTTCTTAACTATGTGTGTTATGATACCGGATCAAGTAAGTCACCCCTCACCTTCGAGACTTCGCCGCTATGCTTCCGCTACCTTTAAAAATGACGTCGTCCGGTGACGCGGAGGTGGGGGTGTGAGAGGGTGGTATCAGAGCCACAGGTTATAGAAATTAGGCGGACTTAGAAACCTAGATTATAACCATAGGCTCGAATAGTTACACTGAGAGCACCGAACATAGTTAACAAATATAAACACTCAAATAAATGTCGTTGTTATTTATTTATTTTATGTTACTAATACGAACTTGTGTGTCGATACAGCAATGTCAGACTCAGAAAGTGATTCATTTGGCACGGAAACAAGTTCAGGATCAACACAGACAGTGCCGTCATCTCAAATGTCCCACCAGACTTTACCATCAATACCACCTACACCACCTATACCTCAGCATCTGTTAGATGCTGACTCACCAGCTATCGGGAGGGCACAAAGCCCTACACCACCACAGCAAGTACCAGTATTTACAGGGTTTGGAGGAAGGCGGGGACGAGTCCGCATCTCGACAGGTCCTGTTCCGAGAGGACCACTAGCACCTCGGGATGTACCTCATTCCATACATGAGGAAGGCGAGTCATCTCAGCAGGCTGAGATGAGAGTTCAGCTGCGACGGGTTACATTGGATCTTCAGTTATCGCGTGTTTCATTGCAGGAAACACGTGACACTCTGTGGGAAACTCGCACGGCCTATGAGAGTTTAGCTGAACATGTTGCTGTCCTGGAGGCAGGTGCCAGGGCATGGAGGGAGGTGATTGAGGGTAGACTTCAGTGGACTTTAGGTGGTATGTGTAGGAGTGGGGTAGAGAGAGTTAGGGGATGGATGGTAGGGTTAGGCAATATGAGGATGGAGCTACGACTGTTGGACGCAGCAATAGTGATGGCAGCGGTGGCCATCATTATCACATGTTTACTGTATTTACTACGGTAAAGGAATCGAATAGGCTGGACTGTACTACTCCGAGGAAGTTTTGACTTGTAAAATAGGCCTCGGACGGTTAGGTTGTAATAGTGGGTACAACTGCATTAGGATATTTTCTTGTATATGTACTAATCCTAATGTACAACTGTGACAGTTATAATAAAAGTTTTCTTTTAACATTGTATGTGCAACATTGTGTCTTTACATTATAGCCGGTGCTAACTTTTCAAGTCATATAAAAAGAAAACTTGTGCGAAAACATAACAATATCGGTGTTACATTGCGGTGAAGTAATGTAATACTAGTACATAACAAGACTCATGTGGAGTCATAACGATATCGGTGTTACATTGCGGTGAAGTAATGTAATACTAGTACATAACAAGACTCGTGGAGTCATAACAATATCGGTGTTACATTGCGGTGAAGTAATGTAATACTAGTACGTAACAAAATTTGTGATAAGGTCATATCAATATCGGTGTTACATTATAGTGAAATAATGTAATACTAGTACATAACAAACACGTGTAGAAACATATTAATATCGGTACTACATTATAGTGAAATAATGTAATACTAGTACATATCAGTGTAGTAACATGTCTAAATCGGTGTCATTTTGGTAGACTATAAAATGATACTAGTATACGCTTGGCAAGATAAACAGACGTACTAGTATAACTGCAACTATGAACATGACTTAGTGGTGTACAATATAACTGTGAAAAACTCGAAGTAGTTATACAACATTTGTCTTTATTACGACTATGGATTCTTGTTCTGACTTTACTTTATCTGTGTGTGATCAGACTATGGCCCCTAGAAGAGGTCGTTCTGCTAAAAATCCTCAAACTCAAGAATCCATTCAGGATCCACCTGTGAGTGGACCCAGTCTAAATGAAGCGGACGTTGCTCGTATAGCAGGTGACCAATTATCCGCTGTTCTTACGGGCATGTTGGCCCAATATCAAACAAATCGTGCTCCTGGCTCGGGTAGAGTCCATACGGAGCATAATGCTACAGGCGGACATGTTGAAACCCGCCATACGACTAGTACCAACACAATCAATCCGGATCCTCCACAACGAGGATGCACTTATAAGTACTTCGCTTCTTGCAATCCCCCTACTTTTACGGGGAAGGAAGGAGCGTCAGGACTTTTGAAATGGATTGAGAGCATGGAGACTAAGCTCAAGATCAGCCAGTGTTTGGCTGAACACAAAGTGTCTTATGCAGCTTGTTCACTGACAGACTCAGCATTGACCTGGTGGAATACCCAGGCAAAAACCTTGACCACGGCTGTTGTGGATGCTATGACTTGGGACGAGTTTAAAACTTTGATTCTGTCAGAATATTGTCCCATCACTGAAATCCAAAAGCTCCAAGAGGAATTTTGGAACCATTCTATGATCGGTGCTGATTGTTTGAAATATACCGATCGATTTCACGAATTAACATGTCTGCTGCCAAACATGTTTCCAACTGAGCAGGCTTTGATAGAAAAATATATCAAAGGTCTGGTACCTCAAATCAAGGGAATGGTCACGGCAGCTGAACCACGTACTTTGAAACATGCTATCACCTTAACCACCAGGCTTACCGATGTTGCAGTAAGAAGTGGTACATTGACAGTGAAAGGTGAGTCAAGCAGCAGTCTGGCAACCACTACCCCCAGCACTGTTAAAGGGGTGAAACGAAAATGGGTTGGGAAAGGCAAACCAGGGGCTCCGGTGGAACCCAGCCGGAATGTGCAAATGGCAAAGGGATACATTGCCACAACTTTGGAGAGAAAAGCCTATGTAGGGCAAGCACCTAAATGTCTTAAGTGCCCATTTCATCATGTGGGACCCTGCCCTGTTTGTAACAATTGTAACAAGGTCGGGCATTTCTCCAAATATTGCAATCTCCCTGTTCGCCGATCAAACCAAGGAACTCAACAACAACAACCACAACAAATCAACCGGTCGTGCTTCAGATGTGGAAGCCCGGATCACTTCATGAAAAACTGCCCTACCAACAACACCAACCAGGGCAATGAAGCAAGAGGAAGAGCCTTCCAGATAGGGGCGGAAGAGGCTCGACGTGATAACAACACCGTTACCGGTACGTTTCTTCTTAACAATCACTATGTATCTGTTCTTTTTGACACCGGAGCGGACAAAAGTTTTGTTTCCTCTGATTTTGCTTCACTACTCGGATTGGCCGTTGATAACCTAACAAACCCTTACATCATTGAACTTGCTAATGGCAAGTCAATTATGACTAACAATGTGATTCAAGGGTGTTTATTGAATCTAAACGATCATCTTTTTAATATTGATCTTCTTCCTATTGAATTGGGAAGCTTTGATGTTGTTATTGGTATGGACTGGCTTTCAGAAAATCGAGTGGAAGTCATATGTCAAAATAAGATGATTCGTATTTCATTACCAAATGGTGATACACTTATGATACAAGGTGAAAGGGCTGGCAGGAAACTGAGTATCATATCATGTATGCAAGCTCGAAAGTGCTTAAGAAAGGGCTGTCAAGCCTTTTTAGCTTACGTGACTGAAAACAAACCACATCAAAAACGTATTGAAGACATTCCTGTAGTTCGAGAATATCCTGAAGTTTTTCCTGACGATATATCAGGATTACCCCCAGTGAGACAAGTTGAGTTTCGTATTGACTTAGTACCAGGAGCAGCACCTATAGCTAAAGCTCCTTACCGATTGGCTCCATCGGAAATGCAAGAACTATCGAGTCAATTACAGGAACTTTTAGACAAAGGTTTCATTAGACCGAGTTACTCACCTTGGGGCGCACCTATCCTTTTTGTGAAAAAGAAGGACGGTACTCTCAGGATGTGTATCGACTATCGGGAACTCAATAAATTGACAATCAAAAATCGTTATCCACTACCCCGTATAGATGATCTATTCGATCAATTGCAAGGTGCTATCTATTTTTCAAAAATCGATCTCAGATCTGGATATCATCAACTACGAATCCATGATGATGATGTTTCTAAAACAGCTTTTCGAACTCGATACGGGCATTATGAGTTTTTAGTAATGCCCTTCGGGCTGACTAATGCGCCTGCAGTGTTTATGGATCTGATGAATCGTGTGTGTAGACCTTACTTGGATAAATTCGTGATTGTTTTTATTGATGACATTCTCATTTACTCCCGCAGTCAACAAGAACATGTGCAACACTTAAAACTGATCTTGGAACTTTTAGCACATGAGAAACTTTATGCCAAATTTTCCAAATGTGAGTTCTGGTTACGGGAAGTCCAGTTTCTTGGGCATGTAGTAAATGAAAATGGTATACAAGTGGATCCCAGCAAGATTGAAGCAATAAAGCAATGGGAGACACCGAAAACCCCAACAGAGATTCGTCAATTCTTAGGGTTAGCGGGCTATTACAGAAGATTCATCAAGAACTTTTCAAAGATAGCCTTGCCTTTAACTACTCTAACCCAGAAAGATCAAAAGTTCATATGGGACTCTCAACAGGAGGAGGCATTTCAACTGTTGAAGCATAAACTCTGCAATGCACCTATTCTGGCACTACCAGAAGGCACAGAGAATTTCATAGTCTTCTGTGATGCCTCACGTCAAGGACTCGGGTGTGTGCTGATGCAGAACAACAAGGTGATTGCCTATGCTTCTCGGCAGCTAAAAGTGCACGAGAAGAATTACACCACTCATGATCTAGAACTTGGTGCAGTAGTGTTTGCACTCAAGATATGGAGACATTACTTGTACGGGACGAAGTGTACGGTCTATACAGATCACAAAAGTCTTCAACACATTCTAGATCAGAAAATGCTAAATATGCGACAAAGGCGATGGGTGGAACTTCTGAACGACTATGACTGCGAAATCCGTTACCACCCAGGTAAAGCAAATGTTGTAGCCGATGCTTTAAGTCGCAAAGAGAGAGTCAAACCCATACGTGTGAAAGCGCTGGAAATGACGATTCAAACTAGTCTAAACCCTCAAATACGTGAAACTCAACGGCAGGCCTTGCAAACAACAAATTACACCGTTGAGAAATTACGAGGATTAGATAAACAACTTAAAACCAAAACGGATGGAATATTATATTTCAAAAACCGAGCATGGATCCCAGTACTTGGTAATATCAGACCAATTATCTTGGACGAAGCTCACAAATCCAAATATTCTATTCATCCAGGTGCTGACAAGATGTATAAAGATCTCAAAGACTTCTACTGGTGGCCTGGTATGAAGAAACAAATAGCAGAATATGTGAATAAATGCTTAACGTGCCTTAAGGTTAAGGCAGAACATCAAAGACCATCTGGGCTATTGCAACAACCAGAAATCCCTATGTGGAAATGGGAACAAATTTCCATGGATTTCATCACTAAATTACCCAGAACGGCGCATAACCATGATGCTATTTGGGTCATCGTAGATCGCCTTACCAAATCAGCACATTTCTTACCAATTCGGGAAGACTATTCCATGGACCGTCTAGCTAAACTCTACATCAACGAAATCGTAATGCGACATGGAGTGCCAATCTCTATTATTTCTGATAGAGATAGTCGATTTATGTCACGTTTTTGGCAAACTCTTCAACATGCCTTGGGTACACAGATCAACATGAGCACAGCTTATCATCCACAAACGGATGGGCAGACTGAACGTACAAATCAAACATTAGAAGACATGCTTCGAAGCTGTGTAATTGATTTTGGAGGTAGCTGGGATACTCATCTGCCATTGGTTGAATTTTCTTATAATAACAGCTATCATACTAGTATCCAATGTGCTCCATTTGAAGCTTTGTACGGGCGCAAATGCCGATCTCCTGTGTGTTGGTCAGAAGTAGGCGAAAGTCAGATTATTGGCCCGGAACTGATCCAGGAAACGACTGATAAGATCGCGCTCATTCAGGAACGAATTAAAGCAGCATGCGATCGACAGAAGAGTTATGCTGATAATCGACGTAGACCACTCGAATTCCAGATTGGTGATAAAGTGATGCTAAAAGTCTCTCCCTGGAAAGGTATTTTCAGATTCGGAAAACGAGGAAAACTCTCACCAAGATTTGTAGGACCATTTACAATTCTTGAAAAGATTGGAATGGTAGCATACAGATTAGAGTTACCCTCAGAACTTAGTAACATACATGATGTGTTTCATGTCTCGAATCTGAAAAAGTGCCTATTGGACGAGTCACTAGTCATACCTCTTGATGAGATACACATTGCCGAAAACCTACAGTTCACGGAAGAACCAGTCGAAGTAATGGATCGAGATGAAAAGACCCTCAAACGAAGTCGAATACCAATTGTAAAAGTCAAATGGAATTCTAAACGAGGGCCAGAGTACACTTGGGAACGTGAAGACCGCATGAAACAGAAGTATCCTCATTTGTTTACATAGGCGATCAAACTGTAGGAGTTAAAGCAAATTTCGGGACGAAATTTCTGTAACAGGAGGAGACTGTGACAATTGCAGGTAAACATTACGTCATCAATAACACGAGCACGTTTGGTCGTTCTAGGAATCTGTGTTAAATTGATGATTTTAATCATTACAGGTTTAAAGTGTGCGAGAAATTGGGAACATGGGAGAAAACCGTGCGTGAAACCGAGTTACGGATTGTCCGGAATCGCGAAACGAAGAAAAATCTTGAAATTGGATCCCTCGCGATACGCGACGACTCCTTGGAGTCTTGTCGCGTTACGCGACAAGTCACGATATCAAATCTTATCCGGAATCCCTCGCGGTACGCGACGACATGTGGGCCACTCGTCGCGATACGCGACGAGTAGGTCGGTCTGTTGAACCAGTTTCATAAATCGCAGAAGCATGCAGAGAATTTTATTTTTCATTCCTCTCGACTTTAAACCTTTTTAACTCAAGATCTTGACCAATCTTTCACCAAAACTCATATTTGACACCACCAGAACGTCCAGCTCGAACCGGTGAACGTGTATACACGTCCTGATCGTGATTTTGTCCGTAGAATCGTCTGATTTGGGTAACTATCCTTTTTAATCTTCTGACTTGATCTTCATTGATTAGATCGTGTTTTTGAACGTAATGATATAGTTAGGGTTGTTGATTATTGCTTAGATGATAGCTAGGAATGATTTTTGACGGATAACTTGTCTTGTTAACGGGTAAATGCCTGTTTTGATCCGTTATAATGCCCGGTTTTCACCAAACCATAACAATACTTCTAATGGTTTAAACCATTGGATTATGACAATGTAAGTGATTATTTTGGTTAATCTTTGAAATGCAAGGTTAATCTCAAGTGTTTCAAACTAATCACAGTTATTACCCTACCAATTGGAATAACTGTCTGGTTTTATGATAACAGTCGGATTAATATGTTAAACACGATTGTTTAACCTATTCAAATGTCATATTGTTATGTTTTGTGATACATGGATAATTGGTGACAAGAATTAATCATTCCTAAGCCGAGATTTCATCTAGGGACTGTTTAAGTAATATAATCAACAGCATTACCTAACTAATTAGTCGGAGATTATTACGGCTAATCCAATGAGTCATCAACTTAACACAAGGTACCTAAACGAGTATAGGTACCTACATTATAGTACATTGTATGATATTAGACTAAATAATTAATTAAACATCTAATGTTAGTTCGATGACTTTTCATTACAATGTCGGTGACATTGAACGTTCAAACAGATCTAATCAGCAAGTTAAAACACAAATAATTAATTATAAATAAACTAATGCAGATTAGCATTTTTAGCCACCGTTCGTGTGATTTTATCTTTTCATAAACTTCAGGTGAGTTTCATACAACCCCTTTTCTTTTACTGTTTTCTTAACATCGGGGTGACTATTATGAAATCTTTATCAAACGTGTGATATGTTTAGTAACAATTGCAATACCGGCTTGCATGTGGGTGTCATGGGATTATGACTATTTTCTGTGTACAACAAAAGTCCTCAAAACCAACTGTATCTGGTTAACCCATGTGGGGCCGAATGTGTGGACAAAGATAGTACTATCGGGCTGACAACCCCATTCATGGATAGATAGCGTCTACCCTTGTGTGAATGCTTGTCACCATTCCTGGTATCGACTTGATGTAGTGAGACATTGAGTTAGAGGCACGGAGTTTAACTTCGGTTATTTTCTAGACTGGACTGTCAGAAAGGATCTGGATACGGGTCACATGATTATTCACTTATGTTAATGTGTATCATTGACTTTACTATCATATCATATTGTATCGAGTCTTATTTATGAACTCACCAGTTTTATACTGATATTTTAAACTTTAAATCTTTTACAGGTAATCAGTACCAACGGTGAGGAAACACCTGTGCACGCACCATGTAGTTAGGACTTGGGATGCAATAGAAGGAACTTAAGTTGTAAACGGATATTCAGGACATGTAATAAATATTTGTCGTGATTTGTAATTAGTGCTTTTCTTAACTATGTGTGTTATGATACCGGATCAAGTAAGTCACCCCTCACCTTCGAGACTTCGCCGCTATGCTTCCGCTACCTTTAAAAATGACGTCGTCCGGTGACGCGGAGGTGGGGGTGTGACATATTGGGCTCTTCAGGGGCCCATCGCGGTACGTGATGGCCCACAAGAGGCCCTATAGCGGTACGCGATAGGTGGGCGGGGGATTTGAATCCCGAATTTTCTTCGCGGTACGCTGAGAGCACATAGGAGCCTCGCCGCGGTACGCGACGCCGTCCAGTCGACAATATCTTTATAAAATCAAGACAATCATACCTATACTACTACATTTCATCATTTTAATCGGTTTTACACGCCTTATCCTGACTAAACTCGTCTTCTACACCTGGTTACAATCATATTCCACCATTAGAGACCATTTTTGAAGCTTGGACTTGGAGGTTGAAGCTTGGAAACCATATAGAAGCTCGCACACCATCGTTTTCCTCTTGCACTCGTCGAAACCCACGAACCAGGAGGTCAAGGAGGCTGTTATTCATCATCTCAGTTTCCTTGGAGCTTTGAAAGGTAGTATGTCATCCCTTGTAGCCTACAAACACTCACAAACACTCACAAACACACGTGCAAGCACTAGATTTCACATGCAACTCATTTGATGTTGCATGCACGAATTTTCACTCTTTCAAATCTGGGTTTGTTGATTGTAATGTGTTTTATGATTATCTAGGATGATTAGAATGCATTTCATGACGATCCATGATGATGTGTGTCATTAAAATGTGTGATTTGGTCGTAACATGATGAAATAATGCCATGCATGTATGATCTAAAGCATTCTTGATGATTTTGTTTATGTTGGGATGATTCTTGATGATGTTTAAGTGTTTTTGCAATAATAGATTATGATGTTGATAGCTAAAATATGATTACATAGCAAACTTGCTATTTTTAGTAACTTTTTAGTTACAAGATCATGATTTGGAGAAAATGGTGAACATGCATGTGTATGGACTTGTTATTTGAATGTTAACATGATGATTAGAAGCTTAGGAATGTGATTTGGATTGGGTTATGGTCATTTTTGACATAGTTACTATATTTAGTAACTTTTAAAAGTGAAATATTGCTAGATGATGAATTTGGTTAAATTAGCATGTTTAAATATTGTTAAATGGCTTATTATGATGGTTTGTGGTATAAAAATGGATAGAAGTCCTTAGGATGGTCATATTTATGCAAAGTTACAAAGTTACTATTTATAGTAACTTTATTTTTGGAAATGTTAACTTATGAATATTTTGTACGATTTGAACATGATAAGTGAGTTATTATGTTTTAATATGATGAATGAATGCTAAGATAGATGGTTTCCGATATTAAACATGCTAGAAATGGAAATTTTCCATTTTAGGAAACTTTTATGTGCCAACATGACATAAGTAACTTATGTGACTTCGTATGATAACGTGCTATGTGTTAACATGATCACGTAGGACTAACAAGCATGCTAGAACTATAAAATCATTATGCTTTGTGAACTTCCATAAATGGAAACTTACTATAAATAGTAAGTTGTCCATAGACGCGACTTGCGCGCTATGCACACAACGAGCACATACACGATTGCTACACGACTCACAACCAACACACGGTTCACCAACGGGTCGTTGATTTGACACAGTCAACTTGGTCAAACACAGTCAACTTTGGTCAAACACGGTCAAACACGATCAATGTGGACCAACACGAGCAAACATGGTCATTGTGGACCAACACGGACAAACATGAACAACCGAGGGTTGTTGAGCACCAACACTAGCACTAACACGAACACGAGCACGGTCGTTTACACAAACTCACATATGGTATACGATATAGATAGCCGTTGACCGACTACTAGACGACGCAGGAGCTTACGCGTTTACTTTCGTTCACTTCACTAAGGTGAGTTTACGGCCCCTCTTTACTCTTTTTTAAAATAATAGCACATTGTTATTTTATACTCTTTTCAAACGTTTTAAATAGGGGGAGAATACTAGTTGCATCGAGTCAAACATTTATACTGTTACAAACATTTTACTGTGTATGCTGCTTTATTAGACAAACATTAAGTGTTGAACTCGTAATAAGTACTCACAAAGTCTTACCGTTAATGTATGAATAACGTGGTAGATTTGAATGGATCCGTTTGGGTGTGACAGACCCCATGGGGCACAATATTGATTGAGTGTCATAACCCGTGAAATTCTGACCTAACTTGCTGTGTGTACGAGACACAGCGGAGGCAAGGACAAACAAGTCTAGTTCGATAGTGATGCACGGACACTTGGAGCCTAGGGCTCGGTACTAACATTATGATAAACAGCATGACACACGTTTTCTATTACTATATGTATCTATCAAAACCTGTGAACTCACCAACCTTTGTGTTGACACTTTTTAAACTTGTATTCTCAGGTAAATGACATGCTATTGGAGATCAGGATGCACATAGGGAACGAGCATAGGACCATGCGCATTCATATTTTGATCTATGAACAAACAATTTTTAATTATGTATTGTAATACACTATGTAGTGTCTGACATTTTATATTTTCCGCTGCATATGTTAAACTTATTATCTTTCCGCTGCAACATGATTTACTATTCCGCTGCAAACCATTTATTACTTTTATGTCAAACGTTGTATTTGAAAACACATATAGAAGTTGTTCTATATGACCTTGAGCTGTGATTCTGGCCACGTCACACCCACGTGGACTGACACCACAAGTGGGAATTTGAGGGTGTGACACTACATGTACAACTTGCTAATTAAGGACACTCAATAAATGTTAAACGAATGTTAACAAACTAAATATGTCACCAACAGGTCATTGAGTCAAACTTGGTCAAACACAGTCGAACATTATCGAACATAGTCAAACACAACAACTGGAGTTGTTTGGACACGCACACGGTCTGATGGACCAGCATAAACATGAACTCATACCACCTATGTGATATAGGTAATAGATAAAGGACAAACGGTCACACCCCCAAATTACCCCTTGCAATGTCAGACCACTGGGTGAGACGTGGCTAGGATCAAAGCTATCAGTCATATAGAACGACTCTATATGAGTTTTGAAAATACACAGTTTTGATAATCAAATCAAGTTGCATTGATAATAAGCAGCGGAAATAGTAAATTTGTCATCCAGCGGAAAAATGTAAGTTATGAAGCGGAAAGTAAATTGTCTAGAACACAACATTGTTTAAAATACATCATCATAAAATGTTCAAAATGAAAGCCTAGATGCATGCAAGACTCTTCCTTGGTGTTCCAAGTGCATCCTAGTTTGTGCTGTTTAGTTACATGAGAATACATGCTAAAACGTGTCAACATAAAGTTGGTGAGTTCACATGTTTAAGTAAGGTAAAACAGTTACGAGATATATACTGGATATGTTCAGTTGTAGACCCATGGTCCCAAGTGTATAAGTTCATCTTACGGAAACTAGACTGTTAGATGCCTCCACCGAGTCTATCGTGAAACTACGGCATACATCGATATTACGCTCGTCCTGACCGCCAGTCAGAGTTGTCGTCGAGCAGGGTTTGTCAGACCCAGTAGTACTACGTAATAACGACTCGTTTGGTATTCAACTAACGGTAAGGATATGTGAGGACTTTGTTACGATATAAGCACACTCAAAAAGTTGTTTTACATCATATCAGTAATACATCTAAAAAGTTGTTGCATTGTATTCTCACCCCAAAGTTTAAACAAAACAGTTAATGTAAAAGTGGGGAAGTAAACTCACCTGGTGTTGCTGTCTATGAACTGTAATCGGTTCGTCTCTAGCTGTTACCTATATCACAAAGGTGTTGTAAGTTCGTGTTTACAGTTATGTTCGTGTTCGTGTTGGTCTCACTAGACTTTGTTTGTGTCCAAACAACTCTAAGTTGTTGTGTTGGTCGTATTTGACCGTGTTTGACTGTGATGACCGTGTTGGCCATGTTTGACTTAACGACCCGTTAGTGATTCTTTTAGTTATAGCGTCCATTCAATGTGTGTTCAGTGTTGTGTATTGCGTGCAAACACTTAAGTTATGGTCAAGGGATAACTTACTATTTATAGTATGTTTCCATTTTAGGTAGGTTTCTAATTCAGGCAAGTCTTCATAAAATCACCTTTTAATCATTCTAGCATGCTTGTTAATCTTATATGATCATGTTATCACATAACACATTGTTTACAAGTTAGCACATAAGCATACTTTTCATTTTAAAGTTTCTAATTATAGAAGGTTCCTATATTTAATATATCTTGTGTGAACCATGCATACAACTTGTTATTTTCATCATAAAATACCATTTACAAGCATAGTTTACACATTATTCATATTAAAAAGTATTGTAAAACACTCAAATAAAGTTACTAAATATAGTAAGTTGTCACATTTCTCAAGCCTTAACATTAAAAATGACATAACAACCTTCATATAACCATAACAAAGTAGTTTAAATCATTTATTATCATTTAACATGCTTATTAGTCACATTTCATGAAAATCCCCAATTTAAAGTTACTATTGTTAGTAAGTTTTGCAAATATACCTATTTTGACTAAATCAAATCAATAAGTACATCAATAATCTATACTTTAGTTACAAACAACCATTTAAACATACTTATTATACCTAGAACATCACCAAGTATCGATTTGTCATAATAAAGTTACTATTTATAGTAACTATCTCATATAACCATCATATTGATATATCTAATCATATTTCTTGTTGACAATCACCAATATTAACCCCAAATCATCATCTAATCACATGCATGTCCCTATTTCATCGTCTATCATCACTTGGTAACTCTAAAGTTACTAAAAATAGCAATATGTCCCAAATCATCATTTTTAACAATAATTCTCACAATGGACCTTGCAAATAACTCAAATATCATCAATAACCAATTGTTCATACTTAAAATTTACCAAAACTTCATGGATCATACATGCATGTAGATAAAAGTTACCATAATTAGTAATAATCATCAACACCTCAAAAACATCATCTATACATTAAATAGATTATTACAATACCCCAAATCAATGAATCTAAACCACTATCACATCTCTATTAATGTAAAATTTCGTGTATGTGCCATTAAAACACTTGCATGTGAGCTCATGGCCTTGCATGTGTGTGTTTGTGAGTTTTTAGTGTAAAAGTTCATTAGAACTACCTCAATAGGACTTTGTATGGTGAAATAGAGCTGAGATTAGAAGATTTTCAGCTGTTGATGCTACTGGTGAGGGCGTCTTGGCAAAAACAAAGTGATGGTGGTGGTATTGAGCTTCCAAGGATCTCCTTTCTTGCTTCTAGCTTTAATGGAGCTCAAAGATGGCTTCTCAAAGGCTTCCTGGTGATTGCTGGTGGTGTAGCAGAGTTATATCGGTCGTGGTGGAGAGTTTCAGTCGAGAGAAAACGAGTGTAGGATGAATAAATGAGCTGGGTTGTGTTTATAAGAGTTTTTCTGCGAAGTGGCCTCGTCGCGTACTGCCAAGAGTATTTTATTCGGATTGCATCCCGAAACACGCCACGTACCGCCAAGATGGAAGACGATCGGTCGTGGCATGCCGCGAAAAAATTCGGGAATTCAAATTGCCCGCCTCACCTTCGCGTACCGCTAAGGTCCTCGTCGGGGCCCTTGGCGTACTGCGAAGGGTGCCGAATGAGCCCAAATTGGCCTAATTTCGTTGTTTAAGTTCGTTTTTCGATTGTTTCGCGTTTATGAACAACGTTTCTTGATTATTATCATAGTTTGGTTCGTTTATGGCTTAATTGTTGTTGAATTTCACATTTGATTGATTGTTTCATCAATGTTCGTTAATAAAGTCACGTGTGTTCGTTTTCCGACAGTTCCTTGATTATCGTTCTGTGGTTCGTGTTTGGACTTCGGTGCCATGTGTCACACTAAATTACTCTAATTCTAGTGTCACGTATGTAATAATAATATAAACTATTATTAAATTTATTTCAAAGGAGACCTGGAAAATACGAGATGTCACACAATCGTTTCACGAGCAAACCAAACTCAAGCACATTTGAGTTTATGGCCCCTTTTCTCTTTAACTATTTTTCAAACTCCAAACTGGGGAGAATACATGCAAAACATCTTTACAAACACTTTGATATGATACTGGTTTTATTGAACAAACTCATAAGTGTTGTATATCGTATAAAATCCTCGCACAGTCATGCCGTTAATGAATTACAACGAGGTGAACTTAGATAGTACTATTGGGTTTGACGAACCCCACACGACGTCAATACTGATTAGAGGTCAGGACGTGTGTAAATTCAACCCAACAAGCCATTGTTTTTTACAATAGACATGGCAGAGGCAAGAACAAACAGTCTAGTCTTGGTAGTTCTGAAATCCAAGGGTGTACACGACAGCAACAGAGAATACTATAGTGTGAGAGTTTCGAGGATGATAAAAAACGCATAATCAAATACGAAAATAATCCCAAAACAAAATAGGAATCTTAGGAATCACACAAACACGAAGCAAAAGAAAATACAAACGTCTTGTGAGGAAAAACAATAAATCAAACATGAATAGATAACATTTTTGGAAATCACTCTAATGGGATATTCAGATGGGTGCTGATCTATGTGAATATGTCGTTGGACTTGATACACCAAATGATATATTTACTGTCACACCCCAACCAACGGCGGAATACGTATTACAAATAAACTAGGGTTTTTAGGACTGGAAACTCAGTCCCTAATACTTTGTAATCAGTACCTAAAGATTTTTGGAGACTGATTAAAGACTGAAAAATCAGTGGCGGATGCCTAGTTCTAGATAGTGATCCTAGTAGCTAAAAATCAGTACTCATTGTGTTCAACCAACAAGGATCACCTGTCACTCGGTACCACATCATCTTAGTCCCCTATACATTCCATTTGCAAATGCAAATCAGTCTAGGATATCACTACTACAAAACAGGGTATTTGCTACCAGAATTATGGTCGCAAAATGGTGGCAATTGCCTTTTTGAGACCAATTTGCAACCAAAAAAGTGGTGAGAAAAACCCTGGTGGCAAATGACCCACTGCTACCATTTTGCCACCACATTACTTTTTTGCTACCAAATGTTGCTACGAGAAAAAGGTCAAAAATATTGCAACCATATTGCTACCATATTTGTTGATCATACTGGTTACTACCATTTTGCCACCATATCATTATAGCTACCATTTTGCCACCATATCAATATAGCTACCATTTTGCCACCGTATCAATATAGCTACCATTTTGCCACCGTATCAATATAGCTACCATTTTGCCACCGTTTCAATATAGCTACCATTTTGCCACCATTTTGTGATTGTTTTGTTGCAACCATTTTGCCACCATATATTTTTACAAATATAATTGCCACCATTTTGCCACCAAAACCATACATAGCTTGTTACCACCTGTATACATTTCTTTCATTACTAAAACCTGCTAAAACCACCATTTCATTGCATATACCACATCTCAGAACATAGATTTATTTAAATTTCAAAATAACCAAACATACAAAAATCTAAACATAAACAAGTTATAGAAACAAAGTACACATCAAACATAATAAAAACAATCCAAACATAAAGTATTTTATAGTCTATTTCCGGATCACGGTTTTCAACATATCTTCAATTTTTGACATCCGATTGCTCATAGCATCCTTCTCTGCCTTATGTTTTTTCTTTTTAGCCTCCAACTCAGCAATAATTCCATTTAATCTTTCTTTTTCTTCTCTTGTTCCTTCAAAATCTCCTTAATAATCTCTTTCAACTTTTCATTCTACAAAACAACCAATAAAAAATTATAAGGGTCAAATTCAGTTTAAGTTACAAATAAAATTAATAATAAGTCAAGTTCATTTGGTGAAGATGATGTTGGTAATGACATCGGTTCATATCTCACTAGAATACTTAACTTATAAAACTAAGCAAATAATAACACCATTCATAGTCTCATATGGAATCAAACTCAAACTTACTATTCATAAAAATAATAAAATTAGCATACCTTGTCTTTCTTGCCAAGTGTGTTAAAGTCAATAACGCTACTTAATCCGTACACTTTTCCTTTATTCTTGCCACCGGCAGCTCGTGATCACAAGTCTTTGTCAAATTTGGGATGGTTGCTATGTTCATCTCCATACTTCCCCAAAAGATATCCACCGTATTTATCCTATTCAAATAAATACATAATTACATTATTTGAATTGCATTGTCTCCTGGATATGTTTCTTAGATAACCTATTTTAATATGTTATCTAGATTCAGATTAAATGTTGAAAATTTTATTTTACTTCATTGGCAAAAGATAGCACATGACGGATACTTACCCATTTCTGACATCTTCAAAGACATTGTTGTATATGTTGCAACTCCAAGACTATTAATCTTGGAAACGAAAACCACTTTCTCTGGTGACTTGAGCTTCATCTGGTGATATTTCAAGGAAGGATACTGGCTTTTCTGGGGTTGATAGGCCATTCCTGAAGAAAAAGTTGACTAATAAATATTGAAATGTGGGATTGATTGCTTGAGCTTACACAATTGTTTATTTATAGAATTAGAGGCACTTTAAATATAGAATCAATTTTAAGTAGCTAAGTAGGGGTATTGCCAGCCATATATAATGGGAGAGAAAGAGAGGCAATTATGTCACATAATCGTGTTATGCATCACAGTTAAAGCAATACATACATGTGTTTATATAGTTCTTATAGTTCTTTACTTAAAACTGGAATGTAATGAACTGCTAACAGATTGAAAAGAAAAACTGTTGACGAAAAACTCACCTATGCTGGAAAATATGAGCCACAAAAGCATGGTTAAGATTGGGAGAACCTTCTGCAATATCTTTTGCAGTCAAATTTCTCTTACAACCCATCCTATCAGCATGCTCAAGAACTAATGTTGCTCTTTTTAAATGATCTCTAACAACCAATGTTGATGGATTACTGTGTTAAGGAGCAAGAACATTTAAGAGGTATGATATTATGAACCAAAACATGCAATGAGGATCCTCACCTTCCTTCAATGAAGTCCTGTGTTCCTATGTTAACCACAGTGCATCCTATAGCCTTGGAAAAGTTAAGGCATAGTGTGTGATTCTCATTTCTCTCCCATGGACCAAGGGATGTTTTAGTATTAATGGCTCTTTCATCAATTGTCCCTGGAACTGCCACATTGATAAGCTTACTGCATCAAACATTAGAGACAATTTATAGCTAGCAAAATGGATAGCATAGGCTTATTTATATCAATCTCAAACAGATCACCAGTTGAAAACCACCATATAAGAACTCCTTTTGCAATCTCAAATAGATCATTAGTTGTAAGGTCTATAGGAAGGACCTTCTTCAGAAAGCTATCTTCTCCAAGGTAATTCCTATATTAAGCCTTTTCAGATTCACTAATGGTGTAGCCTTTGCAATGTTGTGTGAACCAGTTAATGCAAAGGGAGTCTCTAAAACATACCTGTAGTACTGCACAATATATAAAAAAAGGAATAAAGTCAAACCAAATATATCACATAGCATTGAAAAAAAGGAATAAAGTCAAACATACCTGGAAAAAAATTTGGTATAAAAAAGGCACCTTATTTCCTGAATCATATGCTATAATTGTTTCTGTATGTTCAACAAATGTACTTGCGTAGGTGTATATTTTTAACTTGTTAGCATTTACAAAGAGTTTGCATCTCATATGCTTTACCTTACTGGATTCAAAATCCTTTTCAAATTCTTTGCCCTCTTTTTTCATTATTCTTCAGTTCACTATTGTTTTTCGCTTTTTGCGGGCTAATGTTAAAAATGAATAGAATTTATACGCTTTTGTAAACTTTTAGTTAATTTTCCTTCAAATATTTTTGTTTCCTGTAAGTACTCATTTAAAATTTGTTCATCATGCAGGTGGCTTCTCTTGGTGAAGGAATATCTTTGGAAGCAAAATTGTTAAGCAGGTTAAATTTTTTCCTACCAAAAAGTATTTTATATGTTGACAGTTTATTTAGTTTCCTTTAATGTTGCCTATTTTAAATTATTTTCATGGCATAATTTTTGAATTTCTTATGTGTTGCAGGAAGGAAGCTGCATTGCGTCAAAGAGAGGTTTCTTACGTTATAAAATGACTCTTATTTGGTACTTTGTTTCCTCAGTATGTTTTGAAAGAGTTGATGCTCCATGCTTTCTTTAAATAAAAGTAATCGGTTTCCAACAATCAAATATATTTGCTTCTTACTATTGATTATTTAGAAGAGATAAATACTTCTACTATGACATGCTTGCATGCTGCACTTAAAGAAGCTAAAAAAGCTAAAGGAGTAAATGAAGAAGTTTCATCACTCCGGTCAGAAGTCAAGGTGAATCTTGCCACCATGTTGCTCTAGTGAAGTGTAATATAGTTGTATATGCATGACATTTAAACATAATATTATAAATATTTATATAAGACTAAACAATCTCAAGTCATGGCAGAAATTATGTCTATACTCTATATAAAATGAAGGATTAACATCATCAAACAGTAACCAAGTTTGCTCATTTCTAAATTTAAATTCTATGTAATATAGTTAATATGAACGTATAATTTCAAAAAATGTATCAAAAAGTTTGTGTGAAGTGATCTTGTTGACCTCTTGTTTGAACTTTGAACCAATTGATCTGTATGTATGGTCCACTTTCGAAGCAAAATCTCTGTACTGAACAATATGCCTAATATCCCAAAGCTACATATGAAATAATGAGGCCGCTAGAGTTCACTTTACAATATAAAAAAACCTTCTTTACCTTCATTTGGTTCAAGTTTTATATATATAACTATATAAGAGAAGCATAATCACTTTTCTAGTATAAGTAAACATCACATATTAAGACCCTTTTGATATGCAACTTGATTCAAATACCAACACACACACATGTAGCCACATAGCAAACAATCTCCCACATATGACGCACCACTTTGCACACACCTGTCTATCACATCTATCTATGGAGCTGCTATGAAATGTATCATTGAAGTCATAATAGGATTAAGACCAAAAGGAGACATGTAAACAGCAGGCCCAACATTTACAGAAGATTGAGCCTGAAATGTTTACCATAATCAGTTGCAAATGATAACTCTTATAAGATTATATCGATGCAAATAGAAATCTGAAATGACATACAGGAGACTGTCCAATATTGTACGACCTAGCTCTAGCAAAAGAGCACCTAAATGTTTATATGAAGGTACCTGCGCAACAATCGTTTACCACGGCTTCCTCCAATCGATCGTTTACCACGGCTTCCTCCAATCGATCGATTACCACGGCGCAAACAGAAATCACCACGACACGCTGCAATTGAACGCTCAACACGAATGACTCGATGATAACGGGTACAAATTGAAATCAACACATACGATTGCAATGGATTCACCACCTCGACGACAATTTCGTGATTTACAGGAGACTTTGTAGTGTGCAGCGACCTGACGAACAGTTTTGTTTTTCTAGGTTCCCCAATTTGATTAAACTACGCTTATTTAATTAATTAAATAGTTTTACTTTTTTTCTTCCCACCAATTTGTTGGTGGCAAATTAGATATAATTTTTTACCTACCAATTTACAACCAAAAGTAAAATGTGGTAAAGTTTCTCACCATTTAGCTACCGCCTTGCATTAAATAATTTTAATTTGCATTTGGTGAGAAATTGGTAGCAGATTTTCCTACCATTTATTTTGGTGATAAATTTTGGTGGTAATTGCCTAGTTTTCTAGTAGTGTATTATGGTAATTCAATTCCTAAAATGTAGTTTTAAGGACTGAAAATCACTCCTTTAAAAATGCATGTATTGTCCCTGTTGCGTTTTGATAAGTTCGTGTTGAGGTATCAAGTCAATCTCAAAATATGTATCAAGGACGGAAAATTAGTCTTTAATACCACTCAATTTCAGTTCTTAACATGATTTTTTAGGGACTAAAAATCATTCTCCAATTGCGTATTATTTTACTACTTACTATAGAATATTGAAATATGATAATTTGTTTTGGATAAAATTTATTTTTAGTCTCCAATGTTTTGTTTCTTGCATTCCAATGTCTCCAATTGAAACATTAATATCAAAGAAATAACTAGTAAACCCAACAAAACTTGATCAATTCTAGAGTTTTACTTAGTACTAGTTAACTAAAAACAAAACTAACAAATGTTTCATGGTTCTGTAAGTCTGTAACTATTACTTGACAAGCATCTTTTTTCATCATCCCTGACGCAATGCATACCTTCTGGCCCAACTGTATCGTTTTATCCTTACCACAAACGCTTTGGATTGCTTCTTCAAGCTTTCCTTCCATACCTAGTGTTGAAAGTGGTTCCTTCATATCTTAGTTTAATCAAGGCTTTATTTTTATGAGCAATAATATTTTCCTAACATAAAAAAGGCACGAGAACAACATTTATAAATAATAACATCCAAAAGCAATATTTAAATTTTTTTTGAACGGCGACGATCCTACATACCACGTATGTTGTCTTAACAGGGCCCACCGGGCAGAGGTAAGACGCGGCCACACCAGATGCGCGGGAACCCCGTGGAATAGGTAAACCCTCGCCCCCCATTGGTCCAGAACCCGAGATTAAGCTCAAGATTCTTTCCCTCACCTGGATGTCCTTTAAATTGCCTCTGACAGGACTTGAACCCATGACCTCTCGGTCACAAGGTGAAGCCCTAACCAGTAGGCTAGATTTGCAGGACAAGCAATATTTAAATAAAACTCTAATATTGACATTTTAACTTACAACACTAATGACGGATGGAATCCACCCTTTATATAACGCACGTGGCCCTCCTTCACGCAATACGTTTCCAAGAGCATGCACAATCCCTCGATATTGGCTTGGAGATTTCTCAGTCTGTAAACATTAAAGCAATTTCATTAAAAGTGACAACCTACAAAAAAAACTTGTATAACAATTGGAAACATTTAATATCAATAAATCTTGGAGAATACCTGCACAGCAAAAAATGCAAAATGCAAAATGATAATAAAAAAAATTTAAATTGTCATACCATTTCCAGGTTGTTGTCGGTAAAGCCACAAAATCCCCTTGTTTATGACAATGGGTAAGCATGTTAAATCAAATTCAGTAGATGTACATCATAAAAGAAGAAAGAATGAGAAAAGAAGAAAAACCCACTAATATGTATAGATACTTGTCAATGTTTTGCGAAATTTTTTTGCTCATTCACTGATTTCAACTTGTCTCGTTAAATTTTACATGCAGGTATTCACAACTTTATAGACAATGCGAAGCTAGATTATTCTATATGTCTACAATTTTTCAACTGCTATACAATGTAATAATATGCAATATGTAAAAATAAAAATAATAATTTATAAAGGTCACATACTTTGATGCTTCTTCATAGCTAAAGAACTTGACAGCAGAGTTTGGAATGATACGAGCACAATTGGTGCCATTTCCTTTAAACAGTCCATGAAAACCCTCTGTTCTCTATATATATTTCAACCCCTGAATTGTATCGTTATATTTGATCGCATGAGGATTTTGAACCTGTATATAAAACAACTAAAGTCTATTGAGTTTTTCTGAATTTTGACATTTTCTCGCTGATTAGAAAACGAATGAAGGCTATCTCAACTTGATTACAAGTAAACCAAACAATAGCCATTGATTAGCTTATCTGTCATTTGGCATTTACATGAATTGATTAGCAACGAAATATTTATCAGGGTTTTTTTTGTAATTATAATTACATTTAATCAAAATCAATTTTGTCACAACACCCCTAAATATACAGCTAGATTAACTCCTGTACAACATGATTTAATGACTAAATAGCTTATGTTTAATCATATTCTAGTCACAAAGATCCATTATTTGTTAAGTCTTGAGATAAAGAGAATAAGTTTGTTTATTAGCTTGTCCATGAAAATAAAAAGAACCTTACAGGTAGATGATCTTCCTGGAGCAAAATTTTCAGTTGTTCTAGAGGAGCGACAACAGCTCTTGATCTGTAGGAAAACATAACCAAATAAACAAACAGGTTGTTATAAACCAAGGGGATAGTTTGAATGATCTTTTTCGAAGCTCTAGAAAACCAGGCCATTTCAGAGAGACTAATTCAAAACGGAGAAAACCATCATCTGCTTGGCCAGTTTGTATGTTTCTGCCATTAAAAATGAATCAAATATCAATACAACATTACAAGTATTTTCTATTGATGATGCATACATACGAGTTAATTGGCAAGATGGGCGATTGGGTAATGGGTTGACACTACAAGAAATTGGAGGGTTTACCCACACATAAATTACCCGCACATATAATTGTGTAGTTAAATACCTACACATATTTATCTTCGTGTAGGTAATAGTTGATGATATCATTTCATAATGACTAACACTTAATATGTGTTGTTAATGCGTTTTACCTACACTTAACATTGGTGGGAAATTTTCTTTCCAAAATTCACAAACAATTAAATGATTAATTAGCAACATATTTGATATTTTTATGTTAAGTGTAGGTAAAGTATCTACACATATGTAAAAAAACTAAAATATGTGTGGGTAATTGATTATATTTACCTACACATAATATTTGTAAATATATATGTAGACAAATTTAGTAAATAAATTTTACTTTATTTTTTGAAAATGACGTGGCAAAATATATATCTACACATATATAATAATGAACAATATGTGTAGATACACATACAAAAATTACGATGGGACTAGCCCACTTGGTAAAGACATTGCCTCTTAGAAAGGAGGTCTTGGGTTTAAATCCAAGCAAGGGGAAATATTGGGTGTAATTTAGGAGTAGGGTAGTATGGTTGTTCAAAAAAAAGATACACATACAAAATATGTTAAATAAAATGTGTAGATAAAAATGACATGACATGGAAATAGATATTTAAAATAAAATTAAAACCAATACATGTTTGTATATCTGAAGGAATCGTAGCAAAGACTACGAAGGCATGCCAATGCCCATGTTTTCGGCCCAGATCACAAGTTGATTTATGACATATCAATGGCATTGAGGCTATCAGGTATGCCCCTTGACCTACTCACTCCACATATGTGCCACGTAGGCACTCACCACAACCACTCACCCCATCATTTTGATGGAAATGCCCCATTACCCACTCACTTCACGTCGTCATTCATTTATATATATACATGTGTGTGTGTGTCTGTGAGAGAGAGAGGAAGAGACATTCACGCCGTGGTTCCATTCACGCCTCCCCCTCCCACGCCCACTCACGCCCCAAGGGGGCGGTATGCCACGCCCCTCTCACGCCCACTCAAGAGGCATACCCGCGAGTCTGATTGATTGTTAAATTCAACTATAATCTTTTAGCAATAGAAGAAAAATCTTAAAAGGCACATGATATAAATCTAATTAAGCATTCTTGTATCAATTTTCCCGCTCCTCTCATATTAAATGTTTACTTTTTTTTTGTAAAATAATAATATTAAATACTTATAAATTACACTATTAATATACAAAAAAATCTTCCTATTAATAAACACATTTAAAAAGAAAATTGTTATAAAATACGAACATTTTCTAAAACAAACATTTTTTAAAAACACAAAATAATTTAACAATTGTTTTTTTTGAAAATAAAAGCTTTGTAAAAACAATATTTATAAAAAATGATTATAGTACTAAAAATAATCAAATTCATACTTATTTAATCTTTTTTTTTATTTAACTCATCTAATATAACAGAGGTAAGGTGGTTGTTCCCTTTATTTTATTTAATATAACGTTGTCGGTAACCAAATAATCACAATTCACAACCTAATACCTGTTCCCTCCTTGAAAAAATTGGAAATTTCGACTCTTCCCTTTTGGCCTCCATATTCGCATCATCAACCACACGATATTCACACGGTTGTGTAATGCGCTATTACCTGTTCCATCGTCCTATTGTGCTCTCAGTTCCATTGCAAGATGTTAGTTTCGTGATCCAATTTGCAGTTCAAGGTTGGTGCTTTCTCCATTTTTAATTTCCTGATTTTGTTCCCTGTGCCACCTTCATCGATTATACGTTCCCAGTGATTAATGTTTAAAATTGCCTTTTTTGGCTCTGTTTTTGGTGGATTCGCTGCTCTAGTGTTACTATCAACCGTGTACTTCAATTTCTACTGATTATGTAGATATCAAATTAACATCAAACATCAATATTCTGTGTATGGACTAATGTTTCCGTTTTTGTTATTCTCAATCTTTTTACAGGAATATGGAATTGAGAATCTAGATCATTTATAATGAGCATTAAGCTTAATTGTAAGGAATGCACACCAAATGTTTGATGAAAGGTATTTGTGATTTTTTGTTGTGTTTGTTTCAATTTCTAGGCCTGGTTACTATTTGCTTTGTTTTTTGTTGCTTTCTATGGGTTTGACCTGGTTACAATTTGCTTTGTTTTTTGTTGTTTTCAATATGATGGATTTTACATGTGCACTTACATAGCGTAACTTAGTTACTATGTTTTTTTTGTTATTTTTTATGTGTTTTGTTGATTGAGTTGCCACTATTTGTGATTTGGAATTAGCATGTTATAATTGACTAATTTGGTTGATCATATCAATTTTATTGATTCTATCAATAAAAGGCATTCCATCAGTTGCTAGCTAGGCATTGCATCAGTTGCTAGCTAAGACAATCAATTTTATTGATTCTATCAGTTGCAGATAAGCGATGGCACGATGCAAATTTAGATTGTTTCATATGAAAGGCATAATTATGTGACAATTGTTGGTGATATGAAATGGTTATGCTCTTGAATTAATCTTGATTTCCAAGGCTTTAAGTAGTGATACTAAGCATAATAAGAAATTGATTGTCCTCAGCTTTATACATAGGCTCTCTAATACATGACACAAATTAAAGATTTCACATGCAAAGATCATTTTTTTTCCTATTTGTTTTAGTTATGCGAATTACGATCAATTTGTGGGTAATATTGGAATGCATTTTCTATGATCAATTTGTGTGTAACAAATTTGTTTCTTATTTTATGTTTTTGTTTCTAATAAAGTTGATACAATTTTATTACTTAAGGATATACATAAAGGTATATACTTAAAGTTTTTGGTAATAATAAAGTTAAGATCATCCTTGATTTGTTTTTTATTACATGTCTACGATTTTTGCATTTTAGACCTTCCACCATTGCAAGGTTGGTTTCCAAACTCATTTATCCTATCTATCAAACATTTTGAAGGTATTATCTTATATGAGCAGTTGTTTTGTTTACTTGAATAGCTTAAACTGGATTGCAAAATTTAATTTTCAGGAGATTTAATGGCAAACAATAGGAAGCAAGATCAAATTGTACAAAAACCAGTGAATAATTATGAGAAGAGAAGACTATTGACAGTTGAAGAAAACAAAAATAAACTTCGAGATTTGGGAGTTAAAAACATAGCAAATTCTTTTACCAGTTTGGTTGAAAGTAAAAAAAGTAAAAAAAGGATAGTGAAACCTGCCAACACCATTACAAATGATATGGACTATATTCCTGAGATGGATGATGATAGTGAGGGAGATCGCCGAACATCCAACAAGGTAGTCATATTATCAAACTGTTATTTATTTTATTTTATGTACACATGTGTTCTAATTAAAAAAGATTTTTTAACAGCAACATCATCCACAATATATTGCACCAATGTCCATGAACAAACTTACGAATTTAGCAAAGCAACATCGAGTTATTGCACTAAAGGTAAGCAAGAAGTTTCCATAGATTCAAATCCAACAAAGGAGAATCAATCTAGACCAACAGTTGCTATGGCTAAACCCAACTCAAGTAATAAAGGATCACAAAGACAACTCAAAGACAACTGGTTCTTGTTGACGAAGATGATGACACTTTTCATGAAGGTATTATTTTTATAAGCGTTGAAGTTTATTTATTTAAAACTTGATTCTTATTAATTTACTCTTCTATGTTTTTGGATGTTAATGAAAAATCTATGCAACTAGATGGTTTCCAAAACAATGAGAATGAAGAGGATTTTATTAAAGCTAAAGGTACTTATATTTACTTATTTAACCCATAATTCAACTAATTAACTAGTTGGATCATTTTACTACTAGTGGCAGCATAGCTTCTGTATCTGCATCTAAAGCACTTGAATAGTTACTATAATGACTTGAAAAGCATTTTCATTTTACTGCACTACATCAATCCCTTCCTACCCTTGTTTCCACTTGAGCCATAAGTAAATTCACCGTTTAAGTAAACATTTTCAGCACTACCAACCCATATTTCCAACAGTTCTATGGCAGCCTCTTGATCATGTTTTGCCTTTATAACAACATCATTTTAAAGTTTTGACCTGTTGTCACTTGAATTTCATTCATGCTTGGATCACTAGTGAATTGATGCTCTTCCAGGCTTATCTCATTATTCAAATTTCTTCTAATTAATCTTCTCCTTAGCTACCTCTTTTAGATTCCAACATCCCTTTTAATTTTTGTTCATTACAGATCAGCCCCTTAGAACATAACTGATCCAAATTGGCTTCAGTTGGCCCCTTCGTCAACATATCTACCAATTGCAACTGTGTATTAACATACACCAGATCCATTTCTTCATTATGCATCTATTCTCATATAAAATGATAATGCACTTCAATATGTTTCGTCCTTGCATAAAAAGTGGGATTTTCAGCCAGTTGTATTGCTGACTTGCTATCACACATCAGTTTCACTTTATAGTTGACTTCCTGATTCAAATCATTCATCAACCGGACCAGCCACTTGAATCGCCTCTAACGAGTGAAAGAGCCTACGTTTTAATAATGAGGAATCAATTTTAGAGAACAAAATTTTGGCTATCTGATGTGTTGATTCATTAGGTTCTGGCAACATAACTTAAGGTTCTTAACTACTCTTCAGATATATTATACTCTCAACTCAGTACATTAATTATTCTAATACATATCTATAAGCTGAATTGATTGTAGATGTTATTTAACATACTCATAGTTATTTATAATAGTTGTAATATAAACTTTGATGGCACATTAGTTTAACTTTGAAGTCATGGTTAGTAGTTTGTCCTAAACAAGTTAAACCATAATTATGCTAGTTTCCAAATTCTAATATGAGATATAAGAATTCAATTTAACATAAGCTGGTTGAATTATGAAAGCTATAATTAACACATAGGAAGTAGCCACACAACTCAATGTTTTGCTCCCTCTTGCGCTGCATACAAGTGTGGTTTTCTCAGATTATGCATATGCCATTTAAAACCCCAACAATAAAAGCTATCTCTGGGCTAGTCAGGGTTAGATAAACAAGGCTGCCAATTATCTTTTGGTACTCCGTTGACCACCAGGCCAAGTTGTCGTCACACACAACATGTCGTGATACATAGCACTTAAATTCTGTATTTATATTTATATTTACTAGTTATACATATACTTCTTGAACTAACCTGATTATTAATATAGAGCAATTTCAAGAACTAGAGCAAGAGGAACAACCTCAATTAGCTGGTTAGAAAATGTGTTCGATTTTACTTGTTAATATTTTTTATAGGTAATGTTGTAAATATTAATGTAAATTTAAATGTTCTTTTGCGTGTTTGTAGACGCAGGTGGACGAAGGATACACGATGGACAATATAGAGAAATGAGAGGGCGTACTGGTATGTGACTACGTGTATGAGACAATATGCTTTTTTTTTTAACTGGGTACAATATTTCTGCATATATATACGGCACAGGTGGGCTAACGGCGACAGCGGCAGCATCACGGGTGGGCTCTCTTAGTCGTTCCTGTGGTTTCTTGTGGCTACTCTCGTGATGTGTTTTCAATTTTATTTCTTAGTGTTTAATTTGTTATATATTAATTAATTCGTTTAATAAATAACTCATTACATGTTAATTTCATGATCTCAACGTGTTAGTCTGATTTAAGTGATTTCGTGATTTGAATGGGATTCTGACTTTTTCAATATCAATGATATTCATAATTAATCATTTAATTCACTTTTTGTCTCGGTTTAGGTTACATAATTTGTGTTAATCTTGGTTATATTTAATGTTTATATAATAACTAGGTTTATTCCCCGCGCGTTGCGGCAGGTTATCACAGTGCACTCTCGACGCGGGTATTATATATCATTTGCATAAAAATATAAGTTACATAACAAAATTAAATTTTTTATCACGAACTAAAACCTAACATCTAAAGAAGTGATGCAATGGTTAGAGTGGAGAATAGACAACCTAAAGAGCTCAAGTTCAATCCTTACTTATTGTAAGTTTCCTTGAAGGTTACCGACCCAGTTGCTTGCGGCTACGCTTTACCTATTCCTATTGGTTAGTCGGGTATTGGGGACTTTGGGTTTAATTACCATGCAAGTGGGTTCTCATGGTTATAAAAAAATCTAAACACTAAACCAAAAACCCAAATCTCTAAATAAATCTCTCAAATTTAATAAAAACTCAACTTTTTAATCAAATATCTCAAATTTAATACACCAATATCTGTTTGTTAGTTTGCAAAGTTAAAAAACTTATAGTGATCCAAATCTAAATTTACAAAACATCATTACATGAATCAGAAACCTATACTTTATTATTTATTTACTATGCATTACTATTAATATATATATATATATATATATATATATATATATATATATATAGGGGACGGTTTGAATGTTAACCCTTTTTTATTGCGTTAATCGAATAACTACGTCTTATTACTTCGGTTAACACAATAAACATTTGTTAACATTTGATCCTCTCTCTATATATATTAAATATTCTATTCAATATAATATCCATATCTTTACTATTCCTTTTTCATACATCTTCCTTTTCTAATAAAGGAATATTAATAGGAGACACATGTCACATTCTCGTTAAATATGACAATGTTTTTCTTGCTTCTTTCTCCTAACAAATACTATTAACTTTTAGTAAGTAAATATTAAAAAAATATATTCTTTCTTATTTTATTAATTTACTAATTTATTATAGGTTAATAAATAATAATTCAATTATATCCTATCCTAAGTATAATTATATAATTATTAAATATTTATTAATATTTAGTGTTAATAAAGTATAATGTTTACTATTCAACCCGTGTAATACACGGGTTGTTTAAGCTAGTTTTAATATATATAATAATACTCTCATGTAGCTTCGTGATCAAGCTTTAGCTCTACATAAATATTTGTTTTAATTTAAAAACTAGTCTCCAACATAGTCTGTAACAATTAGTGTGAGGATTGATTTTCATTTTGTAATATCTTACATTAAATAGACATAAAATGTGTTTAGCAGATAGACTAGCTAGTTATTTTGATATCAATAAGCCTCTAGATTAAAGGTGGCCTAACCAGTTTTTTTTAACCGGTCCCGGTAAACAAAACCAATAACTAGTTCTGATTTTGTATTTCGACCGGTTTCAGATCGGGTTTTGGCTGATTTTGGTTCAGGATTTGGCCGGTAGAATCGGTTTTTTTGGCCACATTTACTCTAGAGACTAAATATTAGTCGCTAATAATCTTTCAAAAAAAAATAATTTTAGACTAATTTTCAACCTTTTATACCACTTAACGAATGTAAATTTTTGCTTAACATTCGGTCATTTGCTATAACAATATTATATTTATAAATTAATATTAGTCTCTAACTATATTCTTTTTGAAAATTTTAAGAACTGAAATTCAGTACCTAATATGTTCCTACTATATTGGAGAAAAAGATTGGTTTCCAACACATTTGCATCATCATTCATTACAGAAGGTACATAATTGAGATTGAAAATTTAGTAGCTATGTATCTGAGACTGATATATTAGTCGTTAATTAAACAATTGTATTTAAATAATTCAAACATAATTTCATTCAAACCAAACAATCATTCAATTACATAGTTCAAATACATAAAGGAAATAGTCTAACATTGTTTTAAAATTTAAATCTAGGTCTACTAACATAAACCTATCTTAAGTCTTCCTTGAAAGCATCCATCTAACATGTTACATATGCAAAATAAGATTTTTGTCAATTATTTGCATAGTTGGTGAGTAACCCATACAGTTTATATAATATACGTAAGAAAATGATGCAATTCAATTAGACTATAAGTTTAAACTCTAGCATGTAAATCCTACTAGTTTGCAATTAAGTGTATAGAATATCTCGTCTCCAAACTCGTATCAATACTTAGCTAAAAAGCTTAGTATATCTACAAGTCTACCATAGTTTATATCGTCTCCAAACTCGTTCCAATACAAAGCACAAGGCTAAGTATTTTCACAAGTCTGCCCATAGTTGTACTCTTTCCCCTATTAACACATTTGACCTAAGTCAAAGCGAAGGTGGTATCTAACACACCTTAGGCTACTCGGTATAGAATATCATAGTATCACAAAGCAAATAGAATCACATAGCATGAATTCAAACCAAAAAGATTAAAAGCATTGAATCTATAGAATTTGACTCTAGAATAACTTAGTTTTTGAATACTAGCATATGTAACATCGCAAAAGTACAAAAATGTAAAGAGGGAGTATAGAATTACTCACATGATGTCCTAGCTTTGTCACTTGAATCATTGCCTAGGATTTACGATGTTGTGCTTGCACGCCTTAACCTAAAGGCAATAGAATTTCTTAGTCTATGTACTTAGAGTTCAAGTTTTGGCATCCTAGTTTCTATGGCATAATATAGAAGTCCTAATTGATATGTCTAAGTTTGAATGGTTTCCATTTAGGATTATTTATTTACTTATTTATCAAATAGATAAATAAATATCCTAAATGATTTTGAATAATTATTTATTTATTTGATTTTGGATAATCAAATAAATAAATATCCTAATTGATTTTGAATAATCATTTATTTATTTGATTTTGAAAAACCAAATAAACAAATATCCTAAATGATTTTGAATAATCATTTTAATATCACATGATGTTTGAATTAACCTAATTTCCATCCTTTTGTATTTGTTTTATTGCTTAATGTTTAATGAGTTTTGTTTAAATGAATGCATCTTAAATTTAAATCTTTGTATAAAGAAAATTGTATATTCAAGATAAATGTCTTACTTTAAAATAAACAAAAGCCTTTTTATTTATTTTTATTTTAAAATATTTTTATGCCTTTTTTTATAAAATTTTCTTTTTAGAATAATAAAGTTTTACTTTGTTTAATAGTTTTAAAAAAATAAATTCTTAGTTTTATAAAACAACCATTTAAAGTTATAAAATTTGTTTGAACAAAAATGGTTTAAATTTAAAAGGATTCATTAAATAATCATCTTAAAAAGTAAAGGTATACATATATGCATTTTATAAATTATTTCATTTAAAATAAATAAAAATAATAAAAGGTTAATCATTAATAAACTTAATAATTATTTACATATGTGTATTTTATAAAAATTATTTTAGTATTATTTTTAAAAGAAGAATAAAAGATTAACTAGAGTTTTTAATTTAGTTTAAGTTTTAAAATAGGGGTTGGTTAATAAAAATAGTTTTAAACAATTTTCTGAAATAAATTAATTATTACAGAAAAATAGAAATATCATTTTAGGATTTTTAGAATTTTTTTATAAAAAAATGTTTGGAAAAAGGCTTGAAAAGGATAAAAAACGGTTCAGCCCTACGGCCAAGGGGCTCGAACCCGGGTCCCTCCTGCCCAGCCCCAACAACGCTACCGCTGGGCTAGGTGAAGACTTTATTGTTTAACGTTGAACTCGTTTAAACTGAAACAGAAGCCCTCGTTCTTCCCTGTTTGCGTATAAACCCTAGGTTCGGTTAGTTCCCAATTCGACCCAATGATCGATTGTAAGCCCTCGATATGATGGGGTTTTTGTTCTACGTTTAAAACCGAGTAGAGTGGTGTATTTAAGTACCTGGAATGGTTAGAAATCGAAGGTGCTCGAGTGGGATGAAGCTTTCGGCCGAGTTCTTGAATTGAATCCGCTTCAGATCGCTTGTTAGATCATTTACATGATGCAGAAAGGTTTGGAAGGGTTGAGCGAACGAAATGGGAAGATCTAACTCGGCATATTAAAGAATAATCCGCTCGATATTGTACTGATTTTGTTAGATTAATGGTTTAATTCGTATCTCGAACTTGTTTCCTTCACAAATCCATTCCTAATTTGATTAGAAACCGCGTGAATGAGCTGTTAAAGGAGTTTGGGTCGCGATCGGGTCGGTGGGTCGGGTTGGGTTGTAACCAGGCGAGAAAGAAGGTAAAGGTTTGGGGATTTTTTTATTTTTAGTCCTCCTACTCTCTAACCTCATTGTTTCAGCTTTTTAATTCCTCAGCCTCACATAACTAGTTTATATAAATTACATTTTCAGCCCCTTTTAACCCATTCTTAAGAGTTTAACCATTAAATTTTATATTTAAAAGTTTATTAAACATCTTTAAAAAGTTATAAACCTTTTTATTTACATCCATAGCTTTATTTTATAAAAAGTTTATGTATTTGTTTATTAGATATAAACTTATTCAAAATTTACAAGAATTTATTATTATTATTATTATTATTATTATTATTATTATTATTAATTTGTTTAATCTTTTTATTATTATTTTTACACTTGTATGTCTATATATAATAAATTGAATTGTATAGGTTTTATATGTATGTATATAAATATATATATGTACATATATAAATAAACCAAGGGCTCCTAGCCTAATCGTTACCTCCTTGACTTTCCTATAGGAGGTATTGGGTTCAAATCCGGGCTGAGGCATATTTGTTGAAGCAAGTTCAGGGGGTTTACTCAGTTGTGCGGTTCGTCCTGGGGTGGGTTCGGGCATACGCCCAGAGCGTCAAATCCGAGCGGACGGTTGAAATCTTGTCTTGGGTGTCGTTGTACCAAGCCGTTCAAATATATACACACACACACACACTAAAATTTGCTTAAGGAATGTGTCGGGTGTTTCAATGAATACCCATAACTTTATTTTATTATAATTCAAACACGATTACAATTTAAAAATCGACATAGAAAACCCTAGAGATTACATTTACAGTATAAAAACAAAGTCAGAAGATCAAAAAAATGTAGGTTTTATGTGGGTGACGATTCATACAAATGCATACGTGAGTTTTATACCTCTGACAGAAATTAATAACTATTTTAAAACACCTTTCACAAAATATTTTAATAAACGAACTTAAAACGAAGATAAGATTAAATTTTAAATAATAATCAATAAAATTTGTTACATACAGATACATTCGTACGAAAATGCATTCATTCGTACGAATGAGTCACTAGCAGTGAAGCTTTTCAACCGAAGAGCCATTTGTGTGAATGGGAGCCATTCATACAAATGACTCGTTCGTGCGACAGCACCGGTATAAAAGCAACAATTACGTTTTTCATTCTCATTTTTCACCCAACTGAAACCATATTCGCCCCTCATGAAATTTCAGTCATTTCCACACGAAACACTTCAAAACGTTTTATCATTATTTTTGGCTGTGAAAACACCGAAAACACATCACGACTTCGAAAATGGCATTCTTGGTGATTCTGCAGGCGAATGAACCATACGAAGGGCTCATTCGTACAAATGTGTCACACCCCAAATTCCCACGTGCGGTGTCAGACCGCGCGGGTGTGACGTAGCCAGGATCACAGCTCATGGTCATATAGAACGACTCTATATGAGTTACACAGCATACAGTTTTGTAAATTAAAACAAGTTTTCATAAATATGCAGCGGAATATAATTGTTTCAAACAAAGCTTGCAGCGGAAAATATAAATTGTCAACAGGCACATCATGATTAATATTGTTTGTAAAGACATCAATCAAACACAAGCCTAGGACAAGGGTCTATATGCAATCCAGACTCCTTAGTGCATCCTCGTGCGCATCCTAGCTTGTAAACCATCAGTTACTTGAGAATACATGCGAAAAGTGTCAACTAAAAAGCTGGTGAGTTCACAGGTTTAGACAGACATAAAATAGTAAACAGACATATACTGGGTATGTTAAGTTGTTTGTTGGATTCCACGATCCGTGAGTGTGTCAGTTCATCTTACCGAAACACGACTGTTTCCATTTGCCTCCCCGGGTCATCGTTGAACCCGGTAATCAACATCGATATTACACTCGTTATGACCTCCGGTCAACATTGGTGCCGAGTGGGGCTAGTCAAACCCAGTAGTACTACGTAATAACGACAAGTTTGTTACACAACTAACGGTAAGGATACGTGAGGACTTAATGCGATAATAGTTACACTCGAAAATGGTTTTACAACATACCAGTCATATATCTAAAACAGTTGCATAGTAATCTCACCCCCAAATGTTTAGTAAAACAGTTAAAGAGTAAAAGTGGGGCTGTAAACTCACCTGAGTTTAGCAGAGTATGTTCCTACTAGAACAGAGTAGCTCGCCGGCTAGCAGTTACCTATATCACATAAGTGTTATAAGTTTGTGTTCACATACACGTGGGTTTCACAGGACCGTGTTAGTATTTAACAACTCCAAGTTGTTATGTGGGTCGAGTTGACCGTGTTTATGTTTGACCTAACGACTCGTTGGTGACGGTTTTGGTTCAAGTGATCGTGTAACGTGCAGTTTAGTGTCGTGTGATGTGCGCGGATACCAAAATCACAACCGTGAGGTAACTTACTATTTATAGTAAGTTCCTATTTTAGGAAAGTTCCCAAATTAAGCAAGTCATGCAATAAATCACTTTCCCGTTATTCTATCATGCATAGTTAACCAAAATGAGCATGTTATCATATAGCACATAGTCACACTTAGTCGGTTAAGCACGTTTAGCGTGTAAAAGTTACTAAATATAGAAAGTTCACATAACACATTGTCCTAATCACCAATAATCCTTCCTAACATGATTATAAGATTCTTGACATTATCATTGTAACTCAAATTTGACTAAGGCAAGTTATTATGAACAAAGATGGAAGCTTGTAACAAATACACATATTTCCATCATTCTAATGAATCAAAATGCCTAATATCATCATGTTAAGCCCATATAATCATACCAATCATGCTATAACATCAAGTTCATCATTCACTAGCAAATTTATAACAAAAAGTTACTATTTATAGTAATATCTTGAAATCATATCTTTTAACAATTCTAACAACTCATATGCATCAATAATAATCATAATGGTTTCTAAACATCATTTTATACATAAACCATAGACCTAAACACATGCATGTTGCCATATTCATTATCCTTACACATTTCGTAACCATAAAGTTACTAAATATAGAAATATTGCATTTAATCATTCCCTTGACCTCAACAACAATCCTAGATCTTGTAAATCATATCAAATACTACATATGACAATACTTCAATATCAAAAATCATGTAAAACAACATGGATCGTACATGCATGTGGTCAAAAGTACCCATCTCATCACAAAATCACCAAATGATCATTAAATCTCACCAATATCATCATAGATCATCAATATTCATGCTCAAATCAACAAACGCATATTCAAAGTGTTAAAAATTCGTGCATATGGTGTGTGAGTGATTGCATGTGGGTATTTCCCCTTGCATGTGTGTACAAGTGCTAAATGTGTCCCATGGTGCTAGAAAACTACCTTAGAGTGTTCAAGAAGGTTGAAATGAAGTTGGAACAGGTTTAGATATCCTCAAGAGGCTCTGAGATCTCCTCCACAACAATTACAAGTCGTGCAAGGTGGTGGTTGATGCCTTCTAGCTCACCTCAAGTCTTCCTTCTTGCTCCAAACTTTCAAATCTTCAAGGATGGCTTCACAAATGGTGTCAATAGATTCCAGAGGTGTTTAGTGGGGTAAAATGATGATAATGGCCGAGTTTAGGGTTCTGGAATTCGTGAAATGGGGTAATAGGGTGGTTAGTGATGATTAGCCTTGGTTAAATAAAAGATTTTGCGTGTTGGACTCATCGCTAACCGCGATGAGGATCTCTGAAGGGCTCAACGTCTCGCGATGGATTTCGGGATTCAAATTGCCCGCCCATCCATTGCGTACCGCTAAGCTCCTCCCAGAAGGCCTTAGCGTACCGCGATGGGTCCTTGAGGAGCCCAATAGGCCCAATTTTGTTGTTTCGAACCGATTTTCGCGTATTTCTCGATTACGATCATCGTTTCTTGACATATAAACATCGTTTCACCCATTTTAGGTTCCCTAGAACCTAAATGCAGTGTAAGTGGACTGTGGTTCGTCTAAGTCACCAACGTTCGTTACTCAAGACACGTGTGCGCGTTTTATGATAATTCTTCGAATTATCGGTGTGTTTGGACTATCGTGCCACGTGTCACGCTAAATATTAATAATTCTAGTGCCACGTAAGTATTAATAATACACATTATTATCAAAATAAAGTTAATGCTGACCTGGAAATTACGAGGTGTCACATCATCCCCTAGTTAATTGGAATTTCGTCCCGAAATTCAATTTGTGTTGCTGGTGTTAGTCTGGTCGGAGAATAAGTGAAGGTAATTCTTTTTCATCTCGTCCTCTCGTTCCCAGGTGTATTCCGGTCCACGTTGTGAGTTCCATCGCACCTTAACTATCGGTATGCGACTGAGTTTGAGCTTTTTAATCTCCCGGTCCATTATTTCCACCGGCTCCTCAACGAAGTGAAGTTGCTCGTCAATTTGGATTTCCTGCAATGGAATAGTGAGTGTTTCATCCAATAAGCACTTCTTCAGGTTCGATATATGGAATACATTATGTACGCTACTTAATTCCTGCGGTAGCTGTAGCTAGTAGGCCACAGGCCTATACGTTTAGTGATTTCGAATGGTCCGATGTAACGAGGATTTAACTTTCCTCGCTTCCCGAATCGGATCACTCCCTTCCAAGGCGAGACTTTAAGAAGTACCCGGTCTCCCACTTGAAATTCCAAAGGTTTGTGTCTTTTGTCGGCATAGCTCTTTTGTCGATCCCGAGCTGCTGCCATTCTGTTACGTATTTGCATGATCTTTTCTGTTGTTTCATGCACGAGCTCGGGTCCAGTCAGTTGGCTTTCACCAAATTCTGCCCAACAGAGTGGTGATCGGCGCTTACGTCCGTAAAGTGCTTCAAAAGGTGCAGCTCCTATGCTGGTGTGATAGCTGTTATTATATGAGAACTCAACCAAAGGTAATTGCTACCGAAGTCTATTACACATGCTCGAAGAATGTCCTCCATTGTTTGGATGGTTCGTTCACTCTGACCATCCATCTGCGGTTGATAGGCAGTACTCATATTCCAAGGGCCTTATGTAAGGATTTCCAGAAATGTGCCGTGAATCTGCTGTCTCGATCGGATATGATGGAGATTGGAACTCCGTGTCTAGAAACGACTTCCTTCAAATAGACTCGGGTTAGCTTATCCAATTTTTCAGTCTCCTTGATTGGTAGGAAATGAGCCGATTTCGTGAGTCGGTCTACGATAACCCAAATGGTGTCGCAACCACTTGCCGTCTTTGGTAGTTTGGTGATAAAATCCATGGAAATCTGCTCTCATTTCCATACTGGGATTTCTGGTTGCTGAAGTAACCCTCATGGTTTCTGATATTCGACCTTCACCTTAGAGCAAGTCAAGCACTTGCTCACATAAGTCGCGATTTCCGAATTCATGTTAGGCCACCAATAAGTTGTCTTTAGATCGTGGTACATTTTGTCCGAACCTGGAGATCTTGTGAGCTTCATCCATCACTACGTCTCTCAATCCCCCGTATCGTGGAATCCAAATCCAATCCATCAGATAGTAAGCTCCGTCATCCTTCTCCTTTAGTTGTTTATCCATTCCCCGCATTGCTTCGAGAGTGAGATTTTCAGTTTTCAGAGCTTCTTGTTGTGCGATTCGGATTCAATTCGGTAGTTCTGAGTGGATTGTGAGCTGTAGCGCACGTACGCGTTTCGTGGTTTCCTTTCTGCTCAACGCGTCGGCCACTACGTTAGCCTTCCCGGGATGGTACTTGATAGCATAGTCATAATCGCCTATTAGCTCGACCCATCTGCGTTGTCTCATGTTTAGTTCTTTCTGGTCGAAGATGTGTTGTAGGCTTTTATGATTCAGGAATATTGTGCACTTGGTGCCATACAGATAGTGTTGCCAGATTTTCAATGCAAACACCACGGCTCCTAACTCCAAATCGTGAGTTATGTAGTTCTTCTCATGCACCTTCAGTTGTCGTGATGCGCAGGCCATCACTTTCTCGCGTTGCATCAACACACAACCTAGTCCTTGTTTCGATGCATCACAATAGATTACAAAATCTTCGCATCCCTCGGGTAAGGATAGAATTGGTGCATTGCACAATTTTTGTTTCAATAAACTAAAAGCAGCTTCTTGTCTTTCTCCCCATTCAAACTTCTTGTCTTTATGCGTGAGAGATGTTAATGATTGTCCGATCTTCGAGAATCCCTCAATAAACCGCCTGTAGTACCCTGCCAATCCTACGAATTGTCGCACCTCAGTTGGAGTCTTAGGTGCTTCCCAGTTTTTAATGGCCTCGATCTTGGCTGGGTCTACATGTATTCCTTTCTCGTTTACTACGTGCCCAAGGAATTGGACTTCGCGAATCCAAAAATCGCATTTGGAAAATTTTGTGTATAACTGTTCTGTCTTCAGCATTTCCAAAACAAGTCTCAATTGTTCAGCATGTTCTTCCAAAGTCTTGGAGTAGATCAGGATATCATCTATGAATACAATTACGAACTTGTAGAGATACAGTTTGCACACCCGATTCATGAGATCCATGAATACAGCTGGTGCGTTAGTCAGTTCGAAAGGCATGACCATAAACTCGTAATGTCCGTATCGTGTTCTAAAGGCTGTCTTCGGTATGTCTTATTCTTGTATTCTTAGTTGATGGTAACCAGATCTTAAATCGATCTTCGAATAGTAGCTTGACCCTTGCAGCTCGTCAAACAGATCGTCTATCTGAGGTAAAGGGTATCGATTCTTGATCGTCACTTTGTTCAGTTCCCGGTAGTCTATGCACATACGGAACGATCCGTCCTTTTTCTTCACAAACAAGACTGGCGCTCCCCAAGGTGAGAAGCAAGGCCGAGTAAATCCTTTATCTAATAACTCTTGTAGTTGGTTAGATAGTTCTTGCATTTCAGTAGGAGCCAATCGATATGGCGCCTTGGCTATCGATGCAGCTCATGGTGTTAGATCTATCTGGAACTCCGCATGTCGCTTCGGGGGTAATCCCGGTAGATCATCTGGAAAGATTTCTGGAAAATCGCGGACGACAGCGATGTCCTCGATCTTCTTTCCTTCTTTGCTTGTTCAGTAATAAGAGCCAAGATAGCCGTGTATCCAATCTTCATGTATTTGCTTGCCTTCATGCAGGACATGATGTTTAACGGTATCCCACGCCGTTTTCCTTGGATTGAGATCTGCTCTCCACTTGGCAACGTAACTCGTACAATCTTCTCGTTGCATACAATCTCGGCATGGTTAGCATATAACCAATACATTCCAATCACCACATCGAAACTCCCGAGAATTACCGGCATCAAATCGATCTCTAGTCCATGATCTGCTAGCATCAAAACACACCCTTTGATGATGTGCTACGTCTCGATCAGCTTGCCGTCCGCTAACCCTACGGTGTACTTATAGTCTAGTGGTGTTGGGGTCATATTAAGCAGTTGCTAAAATTAGTAGAGATAAAACTCCTATCAGCACCGGTATCAAATAATATGATAGCATATACATTATTTAAAAGAAACATACCGGTAACGACGTTGGGGTCATTTTTTGCTTCACCCGACCAGATCACGAACGCCCTGCCCCTTGCCGGGTTACCGCCAGCGTTCTTGTTCTGCGGGCAGTCTCGGCGCATATGTCCAGGTTTCCCGCAAGTGAAGCATCCCTTCAGGGTATCATTCTTGTTAAGGTTGGGGTTAGGGTTTGATCGACATTCTTTGGCCAGGTGCCCGTTTCTTCCACAGTTTGTGCATTTGACCCTTTTGCACTGGCCAAAGTGATGGTAGTTGCAGTTGTTGCATTTTGGGCTGTTGCCCTGATATCCTCCTTTGCCTTGAGTGTTTGGCTGGGTGGTAGTGAAAACTTTGGCAGGTGCTGGGCGATGCTGGGTTGATTGTTGATGTGAGAAGGTACGGTTGTTACCGGGCTCCCACTTCTGTTTGGGTTCTTGGGGTTTCAGGTGTTCACCCCTCTTAGGCAGTTTACCCTGAGCTACTGCCTGGTCAGTCAGCTTGTGGGCCAGTCTATTCAGTGGTTGAATGGTAGTGAGGTCAGAAGCAGTCACCATGCTCTGTATTTGTTCGGGCAGTCCACTAATGAATTGCTCGATCTTCTTGTACTCCGGGGTCACCATTGCCGAGCACAGCTTGCACAGTTCGTGAAATCGAGTACAGTATTGCTCGATTTCGGATCCCGCCATCTTGTCGACCCAAAATTCCGCCTCCAGCTTTCGAATTTCATTTCGAGGAAAATACTCCTCGTGGAGCATTCTGGTAAATTCGTCCCACGGTATAGTGTTTGCAGTCTCGAGTCCTAGGGTCTAGACATGTGTATTCCACCATGTGAGGGCTGGTCCCTCCATAGTCCCAATGGCAAACTTGACTCGGTTTTCTTCTGAGCACTCGGACATTGAGAATACTGACTCAAGCTTCTTGATCCAGCGGAGAAGTCCCACCGCTCCCTCAGTTCCCTGAAATTTGTGGGGATGGCAGCTTAGAATAGCCTTGAACGAGCATCCCTTGGCATCATTCCCTTGGGTTCCTGTGCATCGGAGTCCAATGTTACGTGTTAGTGACAACGTTGTCTATACTAAGTTAGTCATATTTGGATTGTGGTTAGTACCGTTGTTAGTCCCGCTGGTTTCACTATGTAACCGGTTAGCTTCGTACTCAGCCATGGCCTTGCTAACTCGTCGTTCTACCATCGCTCGGATGGCTGCCGAACTAGTCGGTCGCTTGCGTGAACAGACGTATGTACCGTCTCTCGTCATGGGTTAGTTCTATATAGAATACATAATGGGTTAGTGGTCAGTGGTGTTAGACGTTGAGTCAGAGTATGACATAAATAAAGAGCATACATGATAAAACTAACATAGCATTTCATTAATAATAAAAGCTTTTGAGTACAATGATTTTCAAAACAAAAGTACAACTATTTAATAAAAGCTAATTGACCAAGCTGCCAACATTACATCGAAAACTCTACGAAACACTTCTAGGCAGTTTGTTTAACTAATAATGCAATGCTATATGTTTTAATGTTCTTTTTTTCAAATATTTAATAAATTAATAAGCTGCATTATATAAAATGTAGACTTTTCTATATACTAAATTAAACAATGAAATTCAAATTTTTATTCCCTGTTTTTTTTTTCCTTCCAACCCTTTACCTGTTTTTCTCTATTTTATCCATTTTCAATATAATTTGTTATGGAAGCAACTCTTTGATATGACCTGAGGTTGAAGGTCCCGTAATACTTCATTAGTGGTAATTGAGACCTGCAATTTCAGTTTTTGTAGCTGACATGTTATATCCAAACTCAAAATAGAGATGAAACGAAGAAATCAGAAAGGAAAATATATGCGCAAAACCTGTCTTTGTTTAAGACAGAGGTGAAGACAAGAGTCCTTTTAAGCAACAAAGATGGACACAAAAACATGCATTTCTCCTCTCCTTATATCCTTAGAACTGGCACAAATAGCTTAGAGAATGTGACTCACCTTCTAAATCAAACAACAAATAAACCCAATATATTATTAATAACGAACCCAAAAAAAAACTGAAACCCTAGATACCATCAATTTAAGGAATGAAGACGTAAAAAAAAGTTAAACCCCCAAAAAATAAGTCATAAGGAGACCTAGTCACAATACGTTATAGAGTTTAAAACTTGCAATAGACCACATATTCTGTGGTTTTTCGTATTAAAGAAGTCAAGTACGTCAAACCCTGAAACAGGGGTGAATAGGTAGCTGGAGGTGACTAAAGCAATGTGAAAGAAGGCTACACATGAATCTCTCCTTCGATCTCTTTACCGGATGTTGACATCCTCTTCATGGGTGCTCGTTGAAGAGTGTTCTCTTCACAGGTATTTGTGGCTAGGGTTTCAAGTGATAGTGATGATCTTGGGTAGTAGCCCGTGGTGGGTTGTGGTAGACATGCTCTTTCGTCAGATGCGGCTGTGGGCACGAGGCGCTCTTCTGTCTGATCTTGGAGGAGGAGGCGGCTGACGCCAGCTGTTTGTTGTGGTAGGGAATGTCACAACCCACGGCGCGTGCAGAATCCACGGCGCGTGACTATGTGTTCATGTACCAATGTTGGAGAATAACCCGTGATTTACTATGTTTCATAAAATTGGGTTCATTTAACAAACATAACATACATATTATACAACAAGTTTATCGTAAGATAATTATTATACAATACGATGTTTTTGTTCTCTTTCTAGGTCGCAACTAGTTCTGCTGTTGATCCTGACCTAGATTTCTTTACTGATGCACCCGATTACCTGAAACATGTAGATAAAAGTCAACTACGAATAGTTGAGTGAGAAACATAAGTTTTGTTGATTCAAAATGATTGTTCAAACAATAATTTTCATGATGTAGTAATCACAAGTGATCAAACAGGTACTTTGAATTTGAATCTAATTGAGCATGCAAACATCAAACCTAATGATAAATGATCGTTAGTAATGATTGTTAGCTCACATGATGATGTCCAACCCACAGTTGGAGCGATTTGTGATAATGATACTTGTTTTCCCGCATATGATCATACCATTACTACCAAGGGCTTGATAACAAGTTAATGATATTTACATAAGAATGTCCTCAAATAGAATCCACATAACCAAAGTTCCCAAGTGATACACTTGATTTAATGATTTGATAAAAGATTTACTCGATAATAGTTTGTCAGGATTTTCCTGATGAAACTGATATATGATTTCACAGTAGTTGATAAATGTTTATCATCATTTTCCTGATGATACTGATATATGATTTCACAATAGTTGATAAAATATGTTTGAAAATGTATCTCCATGTTCCACCCCGAGTTTTAGTAAACATTTAAAGGGAAAAGAGAAGAGGGCTATGATCTCACCTGTGTTATTGAAATGTTTTGATATTGAAGTATCACGCAAAATCTAAGAAGAATTCTGCAATTCTGTCACACCCCCAAATTCCCACTCGTGGTGTTAGTCCACGTGGGTGTGACGTGGCCAGAATCACAGCTCAAGGTCATATAGAACACCTCTATATGCGTTTACAAAACACAGAGTTTGCCATAAAAGTACAACACAATAGTTTGCAGCGGAAATATAAGTAGTTTCATAATGCAGCGGAAAATAAAATGTTTGATACATGCAGCGGAATGAAATAAGTTTAATACAACATTGTCTTAAACAGAATGAAAGTTAAATTGTTTTTGAAAAGTCATGACAGAATGCATGTAAGTCCCTAATGCTCGTCCTTAAGATGTGCATTCCTGCCCTCATGCTAGCCTTGCTAGTTACCTGAGAATACAAGTTAGAAAAAGTGTCAACACAATGGTTGGTGAGTTCACAGGTTTTGATATACATATAGTAATAGAAAGTGTGTCATGCTAGGGGTGAGCAAATAACCGAATTAACCGAATCGTAACCGAATTAACCGACTTAACCGAACCGATTTAACCGAACCGAACAATTAACCGACGGTTTGGTTAAGCATAATCGATTAACCGCACATTGCGGTTCGGTTTCGGTTTTGATGTATAAATTAACCGCATTAACCGAACCGAACCGATTGTTATATATTATTATTAGTATTACTATTATTATTACTATTACTATTATAGTAGATGCTATCAGTTTCACTTTATATATAGTAAAATACACCTTAATCATAACAGTTTATTAATCTTACTGATCACCGTTCCCTAAACTCATTATCACCACAAACAACCGAAGTAGCACATCGATGAAAAAATAAACATGTAATGAAAACTCACTATAAAAGTACAAGTTCGCCTATGAGATGACTTGATATATTAAAATTGGACTACACTCGACAAAAATACACATTATTTTAAATTTATTATTTTAGGTTATAATAGAATGGTTAATTAACCGATTTAACCGAAATTAACCGAAACCGGCGGTTAACCGAAGTGCGGTTAACCGCATATTGCGGTTCGGTTGTGGTTTTAGAAATGTCATTAACCGCACATGCGGTTATGGTTTTGAAATTGGCCATAACCGCACCGAACCGCACCACGCACACCCCTATGTCATGCTGTTTATCAAATGTTAGTACCGAGCCCTAGGCTCCAAGTGTCAGTGCGTCACTACCGAACTAGACATGTTTGTCCTTGCCTCCACTGTGTCTCGTACACACAGTAAATTAGGTCAGAGTTTGCACGGGTTATGACACCCAGTCAACATTGTGCCCCGTGGGGTTGGTCATACCCTAATGGATCCATCCAAATCTACCACGTTGTTCGTACATTAACGGTAAGACTTTGTGAGGACTTGTTACGAGTTCAACACTTAATGTTTGTCCAATAAAAACACGCAAGTCGCGTCTATGGACAACTTACTATTTATAGTAAGTTTCCATTTTTGGAAAGTTCACAAAGCATAACAGTTTTAAAGTTCTAACATGCTCGTTAGTCCTACGTGATCATGTTAACACATAACACATCATCATACGAAGTCACATAGGTCGCTTATAACATGTTAGCACATAAAAGTTTCCTAAAATGGAAAGTTTCCATTTATAGCATAAGTGACATCGAAAACCATCTAACTTAGCATCTAATCATCATGTTATAACATAATAAGCCATTTAGCATGCCCAAATCATACAACATGTTTACGAATCGGTTTTTGTAAAAATAAAGTTACCATAAATAGTAACTTTGTGGTTTTTGTATAAAATGACCATCTTAACATATCTAAACCAATTTTCATATCACCAATCATCATTTTAAGTCATCTAGCATCATTTAAACATACAAACATGGTCCAAAACATCATCTAACAACATCTTGACCCGAAAAGTTACTAAATATAGTAACCATGTTGAAAATGACTATAATCACATCAAAATCACATTCCTAAGTTTCTAATCATCATAATATCATTCAAATAACATGTTCATACACATGCATGCTCACCATTTTCACCAAATCATCATCTTGTAACTCAAAAGTTACTAATAATAGCAAGATTAATAAAAATCATGTTTTTAACCCTTAAGATCATCATCTAATCTTGCAAGAACACTTATACAATATCAAGAATCATCCCAACATCAACAAAATTATCTAGAATGCCTTAGATCATACATGCATGGCATTATTTCATTATATCATGACCACATAACACATTTTAATGACTCACGTCATCATGGATCGTCACGAAATGCATTCTAATCACTCTAGATCATCAATATCAGTAGGTAAATCATCAAACCCAGATTTCAAACCATAAGAAATTCGTGCATGTGATGGGTGTGTGCTTGCATGTGGGTTTTACCCATTGTATGTGAGATTGTGAGTGTTTTTAAGCTACAAGGAGAGTGGGGCTACCTTCTAAAGCTTCTTGAACACCAAGATGATGAGGAATCAGTAGTTTAAAGAGGTTGAGAAGGTCTAGAGTCGTGCTTCACAACTGGTTCAAGCTTTAGTCGTTCTTCATCCTTGGTTCAAGCCTCCAAATCTTCACTTCCAAGCTCTAAAAGTGTAACAATGGCTTCAAATGGTGTTTAGTAGATGAAGAAGATGAAAACCAGAGGTTTTGGGAAGGCAAATACGAGCTGGTTACGTCTAGGACTGGTTGTAATGAGTGGGTAGGAGAAATGATGGTTTTTGGAAGTTTAAAAAGAGAAGTCCGGGCACCCTACGCCCCAGGCGTATCGCCTGGCGAGGGCGCTTGTCGCCGGACGTTGCGCGCGAGGCGTCCGGATGGATTTCCCCTATGCTTCTTCCGTGCGCATCGCCAGAGGTCGAAGGCTCAGGTCAGGCGTACCGCCTGGCCCACTTAGCAAGCCCAATAGGCCTATTTGTTGTTCTGGGCCCATTCTCGCCCGTTTCTCGACTTGAGAACATCGTTCGAGCGTCGTTTGGACTCCATTAGTCAATTACTAGCCATAATTGACTTGTGAGGTGTTTCTGTGCTTAAATGTTGTGATGTTCACCAACGTTCGTGTGTTTTGACGCGTGTGTGCTGTTTGCCGATAATTCTCGAATTATCTAGTTGTGTGCCAGTGTTTGTACTGTCGTGCCACGTGTCACACTAAATTAAAAAAATTCTAGTGCCACGTGTACATAAAGCATTTAAATAAACATTTAAATAAATAACAAGCTGACCTGGAAATTACGGGGTGTCACATCCTCCCCTTGTTAGAAAGAATTTCGTCCCGAAATTCAACTCACGTTGCCAGTGTTTGTCTGTTCCGCGAACAGGTGTGGGTACTTTTGTTTCATCTGATCTTCACGTTCCCACTTGAATTCCGGTCCACGGCGCGAATTCCATCGCATCTTTACAATCGGTATTTTGCTGAGCTTGAGTTTCTTGGTTTCCCGGTCCATAATTTCAACCGGTTCTTCAATGAAGTTTAATTGCTCGTCGATTTGGATTTCCTCGAGAGGAATAACAAGTGTCTCATCAGACAGGCACTTTTTGAGATTCGAGATGTGAAACACATTGTGAACGCTGCTCAGTTCGTTTGGCAGATTCAGCTCGTAGGCCACAGGGCCTATTCGTTTGGTAATCTCCAAAGGTCCAATGTAGCGAGGGTTCAGTTTGCCTCGTTGGCCAAACCGTATGACTCACTTCCAGGGCGAGACCTTGAGTAACACTCTGTCTCCCACCTGGAATTCTAACGGTTTGCGTCGTTTGTCGGCGTAGCTCTTCTGTCTGTCTCGAGCTGCTGCCATCCGTTTGAGTATTTGCACGATTTTCTCCGTCGTTTCGTGCACAAGCTCTGGGCCGGTCAGTTGGCTGTCCCCAACTTCCGCCCAGCACATGGGTGATCGACACTTACGCCCGTAAAGTGCCTCGAATGGTGCAGCTTGGATGCTCGTGTGGTAGCTGTTGTTATATGAAAACTCAACTAACGGTAGGTGAGTCTCCCAGCTACTTCCAAAGTCAATAACACATGCCCGAAGCATGTCCTCTAGTGTCTGTATGGTGCGTTCACTCTGCCCATCAGTCTGCAGGTGGTAAGCGGTACTCATGTCCAATCTCGTACCCAAAGCCTTATGCAAAGACTTCCAGAAATGCGACGTGAATCGACTGTCGCGGTCAGATATGATCGAGATTGGCACTCCATGTCGAGTGACCACTTCCTTCAGGTAAATCCGAGTGAGTTTGTCTAGTTTGTCGGTTTCCTTAATGGGTAGAAAATGTGCAGACTTTGTTAGTCGGTCTACGATAACCCAGATGGTATCGCAACCACTTGCCGTCTTCGGCAGTTTAGTGATGAAATCCATGGAAATTTGCTCCCATTTCCACATTGGTAGTTCCGGTTGTTGAAGTAACCCTGATGGCTTCTGGTACTCAACTTTGACCTTTGAGCACGTTAGACACTTACTCACGTAAGTTGCTATTTCAGCTTTCATGTTTGGCCACCAGTAGTGTAACATCAGTGCCGGAACCGTCACCGGAACAGTGATCGTAAACAGTACGTGAACAGTAATCAGGTACAAATCTTGTATAATTCAGTATATTTCATATTCATATCAAGTTCAGTATCAAATCATGTTATCAGAACAGGGAATTCACAGTCATTTCAGAGAAATCAGTTCAAAACAATGGTTCTTGAGTCAGATAATTATCTGGCAACACAGAACCATCATGTGATTTATTTGTTAGGATCTTATTATGTATAAACGTATGTGAGGCTTTACAAGACAAAACAACACGAATATTGTTACGTGAATGCTAAACCGACATATTATTCGTATAGGTGATGATCTGTACGAATAAATCTGAAAGTTTAACGTTCTGAATGATATTCAATAATTAGAAAACAATATTGAAAAGTGTAGTTATCGTCGTATTTGATTCGAACAAATACGCGCGATGACCGCGCGATTCGATTTAAACGCTAAATAAATATTTTGTAAATTAAATAATTAAAAGATATTTAGTTAATTTATTAGGAATCACAACCTAAAATAAATTTTATAATTCTATTTTAAAACCGAGCCGTTTAGTTATGAAAACGACGAGAAACCGACATTTCTACGCGAAACCACGCGAAACCGAACGAGCCCGAACATACCCGGATGAACCTTAGTCATTTATTATGGTTTTTAATGCCACAACAACCACCACCTACCAGATTCAAACCCCATTTTCGTCTCTCTCACCCTCAAGCTTTCTCTCTCTAAGAAAACCCACCTTCTCTCTAAGTTTTCTTCCTCATTTCTTCACGAAATCTTGCATATTTGGTGTCAAAACGTTCCTCATCACTTGTAGATCATAGAAGTACAACCGATCTAAGAGTTTATCCAGCCGATTTGAGGTACAACTCGAAGTTTTATTCGGTTTTAGGGTTTTAAAACCCTAAGTTCGACCTTCTTAAGAACCGGTTTTTAAACCCACAAAACCTTAGGGAAGTCACACTATAACACCTTAGGAAGCCGTAGAAACAAGCAGCAAAACATGTGTTGATCTTGACCTTCGATTCGGTTGGCTGCAACTGGAAATCCGATCGGCCGAATGACACTAGCAGCTCAACGAATGAGCTCCACCATTCGGCGAATGGCTAAGGCCCTTCGGCCAGCTTTCATTCGGTTCATGGGCTACTCATTCGACCAAGGATTCCACGAATGGACTTTCATTCGACCATCCTTATTCGACAAAGACTCCTTCGACACACTTATCCGACTGGACCATGATTCGGCCTCATCTCATTCGATGGAACCAAGCCATTCGACTGGAGCCATTCGAATAGAGTCATTCGACTAGAGCTATTCGACCCTCCTCATTCGGCTCTAGACATGCGCCCCACTCTTTCGGCCATGTTAACTTCATTCGAGCCAGCCTTCATTCGACCGGCTCAGGTCTATTCGACCATGTCTAGTCGGGTTAGTCTCATTCGGCAAACGTGGATCAGTCAACCATTCGAGCTAGTTAGGGACACCATAAAGTGCATGGGTCAAGTGACATGGATACATACAATACATGTATGATTGTGTATGGGATGGGTCACGTATGCATGGTTTGAGATGACCTTGTGTGTGTGCATGCATGGATTCGGCCATGTGTGTGTATACATGGGAAAAACTAGGGTTTTCTAAAACATTATGGGTTGGGTTTTGAGTAACAAGAGTTTTCTTAAACCCCCTCATTTTCTAAACAAAGGCATTAAGTCTAAGGTTATGGTTTATTCTCACAAGTAACTCCCAACACTTAGACGGTTTATGAGAACATGTGACTAGTCAAAGTGATTCACTTGAATTACTTAGGCCGTGTTACTCAAAAGATGTAACAAAAACAACTCGGAAATCAAAAGTCTTATAAATGGGCCCAAGGGTGGCCCAATAGGCTCAATATGAGCCCATCATGTTTGATTATCCTTTTCTTAAATTAATAATGTTAATTAAATTATATAAGGTGTTCTAAATGATTAAACTAGAATGAAAAAAAATATTAAAAACAATTTGATTAAAGACCTTTAATGTAATTAAAATGAACCCTAATCATCTAGGGTTTAGTAACTACTATTGTGGGATAAAGGGGTTGTTTATGGGTAATAAGGTTAGTCTAGTTAGAGGAAATCTTGGAATCACATTAGTAATCTAGGACACTTAGTTGCACACCGAGACCAAACCTCAGTTACTACGTCTATTATATACACTTATCGTATTCGAATTCTTTTAAAACAACTCAGGTGCTAAAGATACATAAGCAACAGTTAAAGAGCGCGCATTATCTGTCGTGAATCATTTGCACAGCAACACAGGTGAGTTCATTGCCCCTTTTCTAAACATTTTTGTTTTTAAACGCGGGGCTGAGAAGCATGCGTAAACTGTTTTTATTTAAACTGTTTATCTAAATGCTTTTATTTATTATATGTTTTACATATATATGGTTATTGATACTCCTAGACTCCTGTCTAGGAAATTATTGAACAGATCAGGTTATCAAATAAATTAAGTACTCTTATGAGTAATACCTTAAATTTAAACCATAATTCAACCCTTAGTCCATCAAGTTCAAATCCAAGAATCTAAATTTAAAGTGAAATCTGATGAACCTAAACAAGAGATCATAGTCAAGGGAATCATAACTCAGTGTGTGATCTGAGACCCAAAGAATCATAATTAAATTCAATTATCATTGAAAATCATGGGAATTCTAAGAATCAAGAATCAAGAGACTCAAGGAATCAGAAATCATAAATGTGTGTGAATCATTGAAGTAATGAAATCATTACAATTTAATGAAATCATTAATACTCAAGTCAAGGTGGATGTCAGTTGTATATGGAATCAAGACCACGTGTAACACACATATAAAGTCCCTTCAGGTATAGAAGACTCTTGTAGTCAGGCTATACGGGAAACAACGTGAACAGTCATTGAATCAATATCAAAGTCCAAGAGAATCAAGAGATCAAGAATCAAAGGATATCCTTAAAGTCCCCGCATGTACAGAAGACCTTTGGGTCAAGCTGTAAGGGCAAAACATTAAAGTCCCCGCATGTACAGAAGACCTTTGGGTCAAGCTGTAAGGGCAAAACATTAAAATCCCGTTCAGTTCAGGTGTACTCCTTGTGAGTTATGCCTGACATGGGTCACGTGTGAGAGGTTACAATTTGGACAACCACCAACAACTAAGTCTAATTGATTGAGTTAAATAAGGCCCAATCATCATGTCTTAGTTGCAATTAAATGTTTTATTTAGTTATTAAATTAAATATCTGACATTTCACTATTATCACTGACTTTTGGGAAATACTATATCTACGATCAAAATCAAGAGGATCAAAGGCAAATCAGGTTTCAAAATCATAATCAAATACAGAAGTGTTGGGTAAAAATGCTTAATTATCATTAACAACAGTGTCATATGCATATTAGTATGTGGTGGGATAGCGTCTGGGCTTGACCCTTTCGTGATTCCCTATATATAAGCATACCGATGTGGATATTACATGTGGAGTTAATGAGGTTAGGGTCTTTACCAAAAGAGGTTTTCAAATCATTTTCAAATCATAAAACTATATGAACTCACCAACCATGTGTTGACTTGATTTTTGCATGACTTCTCAGGTGACGAACAGGTCAACTAAGGAGTTATTCCTTTTGTACTAGGACTTCAGATAGAAGGCTTAGCTTTTGGACCTGCATTACTTTTGAAGACATCATTACACAAATGATTTTGTATATCTTGTGTAAATACAAGATAGAAATATATGATGTTAATAGTAGATTTAAATTGTTAAATTATAAACAATACTGATGTAATTTAACTCTGTAATTCTATTATATTTAGCATTTCTCATTTGTATCATGTGCAATGTAAACAATCTGATCATCACGATTATCACTCACGATATCGCGCCCCGGGAACCTTCCGCCCGACGGGACAACCGATCCTATCCCGCTGGCTCGGGGTGTGACAGATTGGTATCAGAGCCATGGTTATAGAGAAATATAGGTCATTTGTTTAAACGGTTTGGCCTAGACTATAACCTAGGGACCTTGCATGTAAAGAACTTAGGATTTAATAATCTATTGCATTGTGTCTTCTGCATTCGATCATTGCACTAACAAATATTCCTTTGGTTATGATCAGAATGCCACCGCGAAGACAACCTCCTCTGTTGCCATTATCACCGGACCAAGCTCCACACTCCTCAACGCCATCACCAAATGACTCACCGCCGCCACCTCCTCCACCGCCTCCACCTCCTCCTCCACTGATCACCGAGGCATCAGGTTCAGGAACAACACCTATACTGGATCCTACTACTATAGCGTTGGTGACTCTACTGAGCAGTCAGATGACCAGCCAAATGAAGGAAGCGATACCGGAGATGTTCAACCTTCTCCGTAATGAGATGAACAACACTGGCAACTTATCTGGAGAAGCCAGTGGGAATACTGGTGGTACCTCACACTACTCCTACAAGTCATTCGTAGGATGTAAACCGCCTAGTTTTAGCGGATCTGAAGGAGCCGTTGGATTAATCCAATGGATTGAAAAGATTGAGGCTACTCTGGACCTCTGCAGCTGTCCAGAGCACCATAAAGTCCGCTACTCTGCTGGAACATTCAACAAGCGGGCTCTGACCTGGTGGAATGGTCAGATCAACGCCCGAGGAAGAGAAGAAGCTATGGCAATGCCATGGGAAGACTTCAAGGCGTTACTGAGGGCGGAATTCTGTCCCAAGAATGAGCTGCAGAAGTTGGAAGTTGAGCTATCCAACCATGTGATGAAAGGTGCTGATCACATCGGATACACTACTCGTTATCACGAGTTAGTTGCTTTGGTGCCAGACATGGTACCGACTTTAGAGAAGAGAATCGACAGATATGTAGGTGGACTTCCCGCCTGCATTCAGGGAATGGTTGTCTCAGCCAACCCTACTACTGTTGAGTTTGCAGTGAGACTGTCTGGAAAACTTACTGATTTGATGGTTGCCTCTGGAGTTCTGAAGAAAGAGGCAGACACTGGCAAGAGAAAGGAAGAGTCTTCAAAGAAGCCACAACATCAGCAACACCCAAAGAAGAAGCAGAAATTTATCAAGAACTACACTGTGGCTACTCCCCTGAATCAAGTAGCAACGGCACAACAAAATGTGCCCAAGAGGCAGTATACTGGCCCACATCCTTTGTGTACTAAATGCCAGTATCATCATGCTGCAAACAACCAGTGCCGTCAATGCACGGGTTGTGGAAGAAAAGGGCACTGGGTTCAGCAGTGCAGACTGACGCCAAATCCAGCAGTTAACAATGCTGCTCTAGCACTTCCTCCACCAGCTAATCAGAACAATGGTGGATGCTTCAACTGTGGCGAACAAGGCCACTTTGCAAAGAACTGCCCTAAGAAGGCACAACAAGCAGTTCAAGCTCCTCGTGGAAGAGCTTTTGTTATTGGAGCACCAGCTGCACGCCAGGACCCAAATGTGGTCACTGGTACGTTTCTCTTACATGACTTTTATGCATCTGTTCTATTTGACACTGGTGCGGATCAGAGTTTTATCTCTGCCGATTTTGCATGCCAACTAGATTCTATAGAGGAACAGTTAGACTCCCCCTATATTATAGAAGTAGCTAACGGGAAACAGATCACAGTTAGTACAGTTCACAGAAATTGCCCGTTGACACTTAACGGTCATACATTCTCTATCGACTTGATACCGATGGAGTTGGGTAGTTTCGACATCATTGTTGGAATGGATTGGCTTTCCTCTAACCGAGTGGAAGTTGTCTGTTCCGAGAAGCTGCTTCGAGTTCCATTGCCCAATGATCGTGTATTGGAAGTCAGAGGGGATCAAGCAAAACGAAGTGTCAAAATCATTTCTTGCATAAAGGCCCGTAAGTGTTTACAGAAGCAGTGTGTAGCTTTCCTGGCTCACGTGGTGGAAAAAGAGAAAGACAAGAAGAAGATACAAGACGTGCCAATAGTGAAAGAATATCCAGAAGTATTTCCTGAAGACCTACCAGGTTTGCCACCTGTGCGACCGGTAGAGTTCCGAATTGATTTAATTCCTGGAGCAACTCCTGTTGCTAAATCTCCATACAGGCTAGCACCTTCGGAGATGCAGGAATTGTCGAGCCAGTTACAGGAGTTATTGGACAAAGGATTCATTAGACCGAGCTACTCGCCTTGGGGAGCTCCGGTCTTGTTTGTGAAGAAGAAAGATGGATCGTTCAGAATGTGCATCGACTATCGAGAACTGAACAAGCTGACTATCAAGAATCGGTATCCATTGCCGAGGATTGATGACCTGTTCGATCAGTTACAAGGAGCTCAGTATTTCTCGAAGATTGATCTACGGTCCGGGTATCATCAACTTAGAGTTCAAGACGAAGACATACCGAAGACGGCTTTCCGAACCAGATACGGGCATTATGAATTCATGGTGATGCCTTTCGGATTAACGAACGCACCAGCGGTTTTCATGGATCTCATGAACCGAGTGTGCAAGCCGTATTTAGATCAGTTTGTTATTGTTTTCATCGATGACATACTGATTTATTCCAAGAGCAAAGCAGAACATGAACAACATCTCAGGAAAATCTTGGAACTGTTGAAGGAAAAGAAACTTTATGCCAAATTCTCAAAATGTGAATTTTGGTTAAAAGAAGTTCAGTTTCTTGGTCATGTGGTCAATAGTGAAGGAATACACGTAGATCCTGCCAAGATCGAAGCAATAAAGAACTGGGACACTCCGAGAACGCCAACGGAAATACGGTCTTTTCTGGGATTGGCAGGCTATTATAGGAGGTTCATCTCGAACTTCTCTAAGATAGCTTTGCCTCTCACTAAGTTAACTCAGAAGAGTGAACCGTTTGTCTGGGAGCAGAAACAAGAAGATGCTTTTCAGACATTGAAACAGAAATTGTGTGATGCTCCAATCTTATCTCTTCCAGAAGGATGTGATGACTTTGTTATGTATTGTGATGCATCCCATCAGGGACTCGGTTGTGTTTTAATGCAATGGGACAAGGTCATAGCCTATGCATCAAGACAGTTAAAGATTCATGAGAAGAATTACACTACTCATGATCTTGAACTGGGAGCAGTAATCTTCGCATTGAAGATTTGGAGACATTACTTATATGGCACCAAGTGTACCATATTTACTGACCACAAGAGTCTGCAGCATATCTTTGATCAGAAGGAACTCAACATGCGACAACGCCGTTGGGTTGAACTTCTGAATGATTACGATTGTGTGATTAAGTACCATCCGGGAAAGGCAAACGTTGTAGCTGATGCCTTGAGTCGGAAGGAACGGGTCAAACCCTTACGCGTTAGAGCTATGGGGATGACTGTGCAGACCAGTTTACAGGACAGGATCATTCAAGCACAACAGAAATCAGTTGAAAGAGGAAACTTGAAGAAAGAACTTGACTGCGGAGCAGAGAAACATTTAGAGACCAAGTCTGATGGAATGATCTACTACCAGGACCGTATATGGATTCCTGCAGTAGATGAATTGAGAAGACTTATCTTTGATGAGGCACACAAGACTAAATATTCTGTTCACCCAGGCGCTGATAAAATGTATCAAGACTTGCGTGGATTTTATTGGTGGCCGGGAATGAAGAAAGACATAGCCGAGTACGTCGGTCGGTCGGTGTCTAACGTGTGCGAAGGTAAAGGCGGAACACCAGAAACCGTCTGGTTTACTAGAACAGCCTGAGATTCCGCTCTGGAAGTGGGAGCAAATAGCTATGGACTTCATTACCAAGCTACCCCGCACTTCCAGTGGTCACGACACGATTTGGGTGATCATTGATCGTTTAACAAAATCTGCTCACTTCTTGCCGATGCGTGAAACCTTCACGATGGATAGACTGGCGAGATTGTACATTAATGAGATAGTGGTACGTCACGGCGTACCATTGTCAATTATTTCTGATAGAGACAGCAGATTCACATCAAGGTTCTGGCAATCACTGCAGAAATCTCTAGGGACACAGTTGAATCTGAGTACAGCTTATCATCCACAAACGGACGGCCAAAGCGAACGTACGATTCAGACCCTGGAGGACATGTTAAGAACCTGTATTTTGGATTTCGGTGGGAATTGGGATTCCCATTTGCCACTGATTGAGTTCTCCTACAATAACAGTTATCATAGCAGTATCGGATGTGCACCATTCGAGGCTCTCTATGGCCGGAAATGTCGATCACCGATCTGTTGGACTGAAGTGGGAGATAACCGTATAACTGGACCAGAACTGATTCAGGAAACCACTGACAAGATTGCTCAGATTCAGAGAAGATTGCAAGCTACGAGAAGCAGACAGAAAAGCTATGCTGACAAACGGCGCAAGCCGTTGGAATTCCAAGTGGGAGACCGTGTCATGTTGAAGGTTTCTCCATGGAAAGGTGTAGTACGCTTTGGAAAGAAAGGCAAATTGGCGCCACGATACGTGGGACCGTTCGAAATCATTGAACGTATTGGTCCTGTGGCTTATCGACTGAGATTACCGGTTGAACTCAGTGGTGTGCATGACGTGTTTCATGTCTCGAACTTAAAGAAATGCCTTGCTGATGAATCACTCATCATTCCACTCGAAGAGATTCAAGTTGATGAGCAGTTGCATTTTGTCGAAGAACCTTTAGAGATTATGGATCGTAAAGTCAAACAACTGAGACGAAGCCGTATTCCGATTGTAAAGGTTCGTTGGAATTCAAGACGCGGGCCCGAGTTTACTTGGGAACGCGAGGATCACATGAAGTTAAAGTATCCCCAACTGTTTGAAGAGGAAGCTGTACCCGATAACTACTCTTAAATTTCGGGACGAAATTTCTTTAACAAGGGGAGACTGTAACATCAGTGCCGGAACCGTCACCGGAACAGTGATCGTAAACAGTACGTGAACAGTAATCAGGTACAAATCTTGTATAATTCAGTATATTTCATATTCATATCAAGTTCAGTATCAAATCATGTTATCAGAACAGGGAATTCACAGTCATTTCAGAGAAATCAGTTCAAAACAATGGTTCTTGAGTCAGATAATTATCTGGCAACACAGAACCATCATGTGATTTATTTGTTAGGATCTTATTATGTATAAACGTATGTGAGGCTTTACAAGACAAAACAACACGAATATTGTTACGTGAATGCTAAACCGACATATTATTCGTATAGGTGACGATCTGTACGAATAAATCTGAAAGTTTAACGTTCTGAATGATATTCAATAATTAGAAAACAATATTGAAAAGTGTAGTTATCGTCGTATTTGATTCGAACAAATACGCGCGATGACCGCGCGATTCGATTTAAACGCTAAATAAATATTTTGTAAATTAAATAATTAAAAGATATTTAGTTAATTTATTAGGAATCACAACCTAAAATAAATTTTATAATTCTATTTTAAAACCGAGCCGTTTAGTTATGAAAACGACGAGAAACCGACATTTCTACGCGAAACCACGCGAAACCGAACGAGCCCGAACATACCCGGATGAACCTTAGTCATTTATTATGGTTTTTAATGCCACAACAACCACCACCTACCAGATTCAAACCCCATTTTCGTCTCTCTCACCCTCAAGCTTTCTCTCTCTAAGAAAACCCACCTTCTCTCTAAGTTTTCTTCCTCATTTCTTCACGAAATCTTGCATATTTGGTGTCAAAACGTTCCTCATCACTTGTAGATCATAGAAGTACAACCGATCTAAGAGTTTATCCAGCCGATTTGAGGTACAACTCGAAGTTTTATTCGGTTTTAGGGTTTTAAAACCCTAAGTTCGACCTTCTTAAGAACCGGTTTTTAAACCCACAAAACCTTAGGGAAGTCACACTATAAAACCTTAGGAAGCCATAGAAACAAGCAGCAAAACATGTGTTGATCTTGACCTTCGATTCGGTTGGCTGCAACTGGAAATCCGATCGGCCGAATGACACTAGCAGCTCAACGAATGAGCTCCACCATTCGGCGAATGGCTAAGGCCCTTCGGCCAGCTTTCATTCGGTTCATGGGCTACTCATTCGACCAAGGATTCCACGAATGGACTTTCATTCGACCATCCTTATTCGACAAAGACTCCTTCGACACACTTATCCGACTGGACCATGATTCGGCCTCATCTCATTCGATGGAACCAAGCCATTCGACTGGAGCCATTCGAATAGAGTCATTCGACTAGAGCTATTCGACCCTCCTCATTCGGCTCTAGACATGCGCCCCACTCTTTCGGCCATGTTAACTTCATTCGAGCCAGCCTTCATTCGACCGGCTCAGGTCTATTCGACCATGTCTAGTCGGGTTAGTCTCATTCGGCAAACGTGGATCAGTCAACCATTCGAGCTAGTTAGGGACACCATAAAGTGCATGGGTCAAGTGACATGGATACATACAATACATGTATGATTGTGTATGGGATGGGTCACGTATGCATGGTTTGAGATGACCTTGTGTGTGTGCATGCATGGATTCGGCCATGTGTGTGTATACATGGGAAAAACTAGGGTTTTCTAAAACATTATGGGTTGGGTTTTGAGTAACAAGAGTTTTCTTAAACCCCCTCATTTTCTAAACAAAGGCATTAAGTCTAAGGTTATGGTTTATTCTCACAAGTAACTCCCAACACTTAGACGGTTTATGAGAACATGTGACTAGTCAAAGTGATTCACTTGAATTACTTAGGCCGTGTTACTCAAAAGATGTAACAAAAACAACTCGGAAATCAAAAGTCTTATAAATGGGCCCAAGGGTGGCCCAATAGGCTCAATATGAGCCCATCATGTTTGATTATCCTTTTCTTAAATTAATAATGTTAATTAAATTATATAAGGTGTTCTAAATGATTAAACTAGAATGAAAAAAAATATTAAAAACAATTTGATTAAAGACCTTTAATGTAATTAAAATGAACCCTAATCATCTAGGGTTTAGTAACTACTATTGTGGGATAAAGGGGTTGTTTATGGGTAATAAGGTTAGTCTAGTTAGAGGAAATCTTGGAATCACATTAGTAATCTAGGACACTTAGTTGCACACCGAGACCAAACCTCAGTTACTACGTCTATTATATACACTTATCGTATTCGAATTCTTTTAAAACAACTCAGGTGCTAAAGATACATAAGCAACAGTTAAAGAGCGCGCATTATCTGTCGTGAATCATTTGCACAGCAACACAGGTGAGTTCATTGCCCCTTTTCTAAACATTTTTGTTTTTAAACGCGGGGCTGAGAAGCATGCGTAAACTGTTTTTATTTAAACTGTTTATCTAAATGCTTTTATTTATTATATGTTTTACATATATATGGTTATTGATACTCCTAGACTCCTGTCTAGGAAATTATTGAACAGATCAGGTTATCAAATAAATTAAGTACTCTTATGAGTAATACCTTAAATTTAAACCATAATTCAACCCTTAGTCCATCAAGTTCAAATCCAAGAATCTAAATTTAAAGTGAAATCTGATGAACCTAAACAAGAGATCATAGTCAAGGGAATCATAACTCAGTGTGTGATCTGAGACCCAAAGAATCATAATTAAATTCAATTATCATTGAAAATCATGGGAATTCTAAGAATCAAGAATCAAGAGACTCAAGGAATCAGAAATCATAAATGTGTGTGAATCATTGAAGTAATGAAATCATTACAATTTAATGAAATCATTAATACTCAAGTCAAGGTGGATGTCAGTTGTATATGGAATCAAGACCACGTGTAACACACATATAAAGTCCCTTCAGGTATAGAAGACTCTTGTAGTCAGGCTATACGGGAAACAACGTGAACAGTCATTGAATCAATATCAAAGTCCAAGAGAATCAAGAGATCAAGAATCAAAGGATATCCTTAAAGTCCCCGCATGTACAGAAGACCTTTGGGTCAAGCTGTAAGGGCAAAACATTAAAGTCCCCGCATGTACAGAAGACCTTTGGGTCAAGCTGTAAGGGCAAAACATTAAAATCCCGTTCAGTTCAGGTGTACTCCTTGTGAGTTATGCCTGACATGGGTCACGTGTGAGAGGTTACAATTTGGACAACCACCAACAACTAAGTCTAATTGATTGAGTTAAATAAGGCCCAATCATCATGTCTTAGTTGCAATTAAATGTTTTATTTAGTTATTAAATTAAATATCTGACATTTCACTATTATCACTGACTTTTGGGAAATACTATATCTACGATCAAAATCAAGAGGATCAAAGGCAAATCAGGTTTCAAAATCATAATCAAATACAGAAGTGTTGGGTAAAAATGCTTAATTATCATTAACAACAGTGTCATATGCATATTAGTATGTGGTGGGATAGCGTCTGGGCTTGACCCTTTCGTGATTCCCTATATATAAGCATACCGATGTGGATATTACATGTGGAGTTAATGAGGTTAGGGTCTTTACCAAAAGAGGTTTTCAAATCATTTTCAAATCATAAAACTATATGAACTCACCAACCATGTGTTGACTTGATTTTTGCATGACTTCTCAGGTGACGAACAGGTCAACTAAGGAGTTATTCCTTTTGTACTAGGACTTCAGATAGAAGGCTTAGCTTTTGGACCTGCATTACTTTTGAAGACATCATTACACAAATGATTTTGTATATCTTGTGTAAATACAAGATAGAAATATATGATGTTAATAGTAGATTTACATTGTTAAATTATAAACAATACTGATGTAATTTAACTCTGTAATTCTATTATATTTAGCATTTCTCATTTGTATCATGTGCAATGTAAACAATCTGATCATCACGATTATCACTCACGATATCGCGCCCCGGGAACCTTCCGCCCGACGGGACAACCGATCCTATCCCGCCGGCTCGGGGTGTGACAAGTAGGTTGTCTTCAGATCGTGATACATCTTGTCAGAGCCCGGATGTACGGAATACCGGCTCTTGTGAGCTTCGTCCATCACTACTTCTCTCAATCCTCCGTAGTGTGGAATCCAAATTCGATCCATTAAGTAATAAGCTCCGTCATCCTTTACTTTCATCTGTTTATCCATACCACGCATGGCTTCAAGAGTGAGATTTTCAGCTTTCAGGGCTTCCTGTTGTGCGATTCGAATCTGATTTGGTAGTTTAGAATGAATCGTGAGTTGTAGGGCACGTACGCGTTTGGTTGTTTCCTTTCGACTCAACGCGTCAGCCACTATGTTTGCTTTACCCGGATGGTACTTGATGGCGCAATCATAATCGCCGATGAGTTCGACCCATCTTCGTTGCCTCATGTTTAGCTCCTTCTGGTCGAAGATGTGTTGTAGGCTTTTATGATCTGTAAAGATAGTGCATTTCGTGCCGTACAAATAGTGTCTCCAGATCTTCAAGGCGAATACCACAGCTCCTAACTCAAGATCGTGGGTGGTGTAGTTCTTCTCATGCACCTTCAGTTGTCGTGAAGCGTATACTATCACCTTCTCGCGTTGCATCAACACGCAACCGAGTCCTTGTTTCGAGGCGTCACAATACACCACGAAATCATCACATCCTTCCGGTAAGGACAATATGGGTGCAGTACATAGTTTCTGCATCAACAAGTTGAATGCAGTTTCCTGTTTGCCTCCCCAATCGAACTTCTTATCCTTATGAGTCAAGGATGTCAGTGGTTGGGCAACCTTTGAGAATCCTTCAATGAATCTTCGGTAGTACCCGGCGAGACCTAGGAATTGCCGCACCTCAGTTGGAGTCTTGGGTGCTTCCCAGTTCTTGATGGCTTCGATTTTAGCTGGGTCTACGTGTATCCCCTGTTCGTTAACTACATGTCCAAGAAATTGGACCTCGCGAATCCAAAAGTCGCACTTTGAAAATTTCGCGTATAGTTGCTCTTTCTTCAGTAATTCCAAGACTAGTCTCAGGTGTTCAGCATGTTCTTCCCGATTCTTTGAATAAATCAGAATGTCGTCAATGAACACTATTACGAATTTGTCAAGGTAAGGTTTGCACACTCTATTCATGAGGTCCATGAATACAGCTGGTGCATTGGTCAGTCCAAAGGGCATAACCAAAAATTCGTAGTGTCCGTATCGGGTTCTGAAGGCTGTCTTAGGAATATAATTCTCTTGTATCCTTAGTTGGTGGTAACTCGATCTTAAATCGATTTTCGAATAGTAGCTTGACCCTTGCAATTGATCAAACAGATCGTCTATTCGTGGCAATGGGTATCGATTCTTGATCGTCACCTAGTTCAGCTCTCTATAGTCGATGCACATATGGAATGATCCGTCTTTCTTCTTTACAAACAAGACCGGTGCTCCCCAAGGCGAGAAGCTTGGTCTGATAAACCCCTTGTCTAACAGTTCCTGCAACTGGTTAGACAGTTCTTGCATCTCGGTTGGTGCTAGTCGGTATGGAGCTTTGGCAATCGGTGCTGCTCCCGGGGTGAGGTCTATCTGAAACTCGACTTGTCGTTTCGGGGGTAGTCCAGGTATATCCTCGGGAAACACTTCGGGAAAATCGCGGACTACAGCGATGTCCTCAATCTTCCTTTCTTTCTTTGGTTGCTCTGCGATAAGGGCTAGTATTGCAGTGTATCCCTTTTGTAGATACTTGTTCGCCTTCATGCATGACATGATGTTCAGAGGTACTCCCCGTCTTTCCCCTTGAATCGAAATATGTTCTCCGTTCTGCAACGTCACTCGTACGATCTTCTCGTTGCATACGATCTCGGCTTGGTTAGCGGATAACCAATCCATTCCAACGACCACATCAAAACATCCGAGTGTTACCGGCATTAAGTCGATTTCGAGTCCGTGATCCGCCAACACCATGACGCATCCTCGAAAGACGTGTTGTGTTTCAATTAGTTTGCCGTCGGATAACTCTACGGTGTACTTGTAGTCTAGTGGTGATGGTGTAATATCTAGTAATTTACTAAACTCACTAGATATAAAGCTCCTATCGGCATCGGTATCAAATAATATGCTAGCATAGACATTATTTAAAAGAAACGTACCGGTCACGATGTTTGGATCGTCCTTGGCTTCTCCCGAGCCAATCACAAATGCTCGGCCTTTAGCCGTTCCACCACCGGCTTTCTTCATCTAAGGGCAATCCCTCCTAATGTGACCTGGCTTTCCACATTCATAACAACCCTTGAGAGTGTTCTGGTTGTTGTTCTGGTTCTGGTTGGGGTTGTTGTTGTTGATGGGAAACTTGGACCTACAATCCTTGGCCATGTGGCCATGTCGGCCGCACTTCAGGCAACGGTATCGCTCGCATTGCCCGAAGTGGTGATAAGAGCATCGGTTACACAGTGGGTATTTTCCCTGATACACACCCTTCCCCTTGTCATCGGGTTGCGTGGCAGTGAAAGCTCTGGCAGGTACAGTTCGTTGTTGTTGTTGAGGTTGATGAGATTGGTGCTGACTGGGTTCCCACTTCCTTTTCTGGCTCTCTTGAGGCTTCAGGTGTTCGCCTCGCTTGGGTAGCTTGCCCTGAGCTACAGCTTGTCAGTTAGTTTGTGGGCTAATCGGATCAACGGTTGAATGGTGGTGAGGTCAGATGCAGTCACCATACTCTGAATCTGTTCGGGCAGCCCACTAATGAACTGCTCGATCTTCTTGTATTCCGGCGTGACCATTGCCGGGCATAGCTTACATAGCTCGTGAAATCGAGTGCAGTATTGCTCGATCTCAGATCCCACCATTTTGAGTACCCAGAACTCAGCCTCTAACTTCCTGATCTCATCACGAGGACAGTATTCCTCTTGCAGCAGTCGGGTGAAATCAGCCCACCGCATGGAGTTGGCACCGTCCAACCCTAGAGTTTGCACATGGGTGTTCCACCATGTGAGAGCCGGTCCCTCCAGTGTACCGGTCGCATATTTAACCCTGTTTTCCTCCGCACAGTCGCACATGGCGAATACAGACTCAACCTTCTCTATCCAGCGGAGCATCCCAACAGCTCCCTCAGTCCCCTTGAATTTGTGTGGGTGGTAGTTCAAGAAGGACTTGAAGGAACATCCTTTCGCATTGCTGCTGTTTGACCCTGTGTGTCAGAAACCAGTGTCGTGTGTTAGTATCGTGTTAGCTACACTATGTTAGTCACGTTAGGTAAGTGTTAGTACCGTAGTGGTTTCCACTAGTTTCGCTATGTTGGCGACTTGCTTCATAGTCGGCAATCGCCTTGTTGACCCGTCGATAAACCATCATTTTGATAACAGCGGCATCCAGTGTCCGCCTAGCAGGACGCGCGTACGGTCCTCTTCCCGCCATGTATCTTTCTATACATAAGGGATAGAGTTCTAGTTAGCACATGTTAGAGGGTTAGCCAATGTCATGTCAGATGTCAGGTCAGATGTCATGTTAGTTGTCAAGTCAGATGTTATGTTATCAAACAATCATGGTCAAAGTAAGTCAAAGCATAATTCTCATTAAATAAAGCTTGAAGTACAATAATTTCAAAAGAAAAACAATAACATGGGTTCTTCGAGCACACCCCGCTCGTCTAGGTAAATACCGAAAGAAATACATAATAAAGTAACCTATCTAATTCGAGTCCATGGTAACATGTGAAATGTCACTGTCTGCTCCGTCATCATCATCCTCGTCCTCCTCAGGATCCTCGTTGGGATCCTAATCAAAATCCTCCCCTTCGAGGTCATTAACCTCGAATTGAGGACCACCATCCTGTGGTGGTTCCTCAATGAACTGTGCAGCCCATGCATTCAGCATGGCGTCGCTGGCTTGAACCATCACTTGAGTCTCCTCAGTGGCGACTCGATTCTCCGTGATACGTCCGTCATGCTCCTGCATGATGTTCACCATCTGCCATGCTGACTCATCAGCTGGGATACCTGGAGACGTAGGGCCTCCACCTGCTCTTCTAACCTCTCGTTATGCCTTTCCAGGCGGTCGCTCTTCTCTCGAAGAACGCGGACCTCGTCCGATAGTTCCCTGTGCCTCCAGATTTCCCGTCGTGTGCAAGCCACATGTGCTGCAAAGGCCTGCTCCAATGGCACTCCGAGTGGTGGTAGTCGATGACCTGGAGTCGTGTCGCCAGGATAACGATACGGAGGTACCCTCTCGCCGATAATCCACTCCTGTATCATCGTAGGGAACCATCCCCAATACCGAGCTCGGGCCGCGTGTCGAGCCCGTCTCTCCATCTTGGCATCAAGCTGGGCCACTATATTGTGGACACGTCGTCGGCTCTCGGCAGCCATACCTTCAGTGGTCGGGAGTCTGTCTGAGCCTCTGCCGGTATCGTCGTTGTTGGCCATCCTGTAAGTCTCAAGTTAGCAATCAATAGTAATAACATAAGCAATAATATCATCAGTGTGTAAATTCTAAGTGTAGTGTCTAAAGTTTGAGCAATGGCTATAGTCTAAGTTTACTATATGCAAACCTAGTTCTCTATAACCAAGGCTCTGATACCAGTCTGTCACACCCCCAAATTCCCACTCGTGGTGTTAGTCCACGTGGGTGTGACGTGGCCAGAATCACAGCTCAAGGACATATAGAACACCTCTATATGCGTTTACAAAACACAGAGTTTGCCATAAAAGTACAACACAATAGTTTGCAGCGAAAATATAAGTAGTTTCATAATGCAGCGGAAAATAAAATGTTTGATACATGCAGCGAAATGAAATAAGTTTAATACAACATTGTCTTAAACAGAATGAAAGTTAAATTGTTTTTGAAAAGTCATGACAGAATGCATGTAAGTCCCTAATGCTCGTCCTTAAGATGTGCATTCCTGCCCTCATGCTAGCCTTGCTAGTTACCTGAGAATACAAGTTAGAAAAAGTGTCAACACAATGGTTGGTGAGTTCACAGGTTTTGATATACATATAGTAATAGAAAGTGTGTCATGCTGTTTATCAAATGTTAGTACCGAGCCCTAGGCTCCAAGTGTTAGTGCGTCACTACCGAACTAGACATGTTTGTCCTTGCCTCCACTGTGTCTCGTACACACAGTAAATTAGGTCAGAGTTTGCACGGGTTATGACACCCAGTCAACATTGTGCCCCGTGGGGTTGGTCATACCCTAATGGATCCATCCAAATCTACCACGTTGTTCGTACATTAACGGTAAGACTTTGTGAGGACTTGTTACGAGTTCAACACTTAATGTTTGTCCAATAAACCAGCATACACCAAAAATGTTTGTACAGTAATAAATGTTTGACTCGATGTAACTAGTATTCTCCCCCTATTTAAAAGCGTTTGAAAAGAGTAAAGAGGGGCCGTAAACTCACCTTAGTGATGTGAATGAAAGTACGCGTAAGCTCCTCGAGAAAGTAGCGCGTCGATCACCGGCAACCTATATCGTACACCGTACGTGAGTTCGTGTATGTGACCGTGCTAGTGTTCGTGTTAGTGCTCATGTTTGTGCCAACAACCCTTGGTTGTTCATGTTTGTCTGTGTCGGTCCACAGAGACCGTGTTTGCTTGTGTTGGTCCACATTGACCGTGTTTGACTGTGTTGGTCCACAATGACCGTGTTTGACCGTGTTTGACTAGAGTTGACCAAAGTTGACCGTGTCAAGTCAACGACCCGTTGGTGAACCGTGTGACGGTTTGTGAATCGTGTAGCAATCGTGTAAGTGCTCGTCGTGTGCAAAAACACGCAAGTCGCGTCTATGGACAACTTACTATTTATAGTAAGTTTCCATTTTTGGAAAGTTCACAAAGCATAACAGTTTTAAAGTTCTAACATGCTCGTTAGTCCTACGTGATCATGTTAACACATAACACATCATCATATGGAGTCACATAGGTCGCTTATAACATGTTAGCACATAAAAGTTTCCTAAAATGGAAAGTTTCCATTTATAGCATAAGTGACATCGAAAACCATCTAACTTAGCATCTAATCATCATGTTATAACATAATAAGCCATTTAGCATGCCCAAATCATACAACATGTTTACGAATCGGTTCTTGTAAAAATAAAGTTACCATAAATAGTAACTTTGTGGTTTTTGTATAAAATGACCATCTTAACATATCTAAACCAATTTTCATATCACCAATCATCATTTTAAGTCATCTAGCATCATTTAAACATACAAACATGGTCCAAAACATCATCTAACAACATCTTGACCCGAAAAGTTACTAAATATAGTAACCATGTTGAAAATGACTATAATCACATCAAAATCACATTCCTAAGTTTCTAATCATCATAATATCATTCAAATAACATGTTCATACACATGCATGCTCACCATTTTCACCAAATCATCATCTTGTAACTCAAAAGTTACTAATAATAGCAAGATTCATAAAAATCATGTTTTTAACCCTTAAGATCATCATCTAATCTTGCAAGAACACTTATACAATATCAAGAATCATCCCAACATCAACAAAATTATCTAGAATGCCTTAGATCATACATGCATGGCATTATTTCATTATATCATGACCACATAACACATTTTAATGACTCACGTCATCATGGATCGTCACGAAATGCATTCTAATCACTCTAGATCATCAATATCAGTAGGTAAATCATCAAACCCAGATTTCAAACCATAAGAAATTCGTGCATGTGATGGGTGTGTGCTTGCATGTGGGTTTTACCCATTGTATGTGAGATTGTGAGTGTTTTTAAGCTACAAGGAGAGTGGGGCTACCTTCTAGAGCTTCTTGAACACCAAGATGATGAGGAATCAGTAGTTTAAAGAGGTTGAGAAGGTCTAGAGTCGTGCTTCACAACTGGTTCAAGCTTTAGTCGTTCTTCATCCTTGGTTCAAGCCTCCAAATCTTCACTTCCAAGCTCTAAAGGTGTAACAATGGCTTCAAATGGTGTTTAGTAGATGAAGAAGATGAAAACCAGAGGTTTTGGGAAGGCAAATACGAGCTGGTTACGTCTAGGACTGGTTGTAATGAGTGGGTAGGAGAAATGATGGTTTTTGGAAGTTTAAAAAGAGAAGTCCGGGCACCCTACGCCCCAGGCGTATCGCCTGGCGAGGGCGCTTGTCGCCGGACGTTGCGCGCGAGGCGTCCGGATGGATTTCCCCTATGCTTCTTCCGCACGCATCGCTAGAGGTCGAAGGCTCGGGTCAGGCGTACCGCCTGGCCCACTTAGCAAGCCCAATAGGCCTATTTGTTGTTCTGGGCCCATTCTCGCCCGTTTCTCGACTTGAGAACATCGTTCGAGCGTCGTTTGGACTCCATTAGTCAATTACTAGCCATAATTGACTTGTGAGGTGTTTCTGTGCTTAAATGTTGTGATGTTCACCAACGTTCGTGTGTTTTGACGCGTGTGTGCTGTTTGTCGATAATTCTCGAATTATCTAGTTGTGTGCCAGTGTTTGTACTGTCGTGCCACGTGTACATAAAGCATTTAAATAAACATTTAAATAAATAACAAGCTGACCTGGAAATTACGGGGTGTCATTGTCGTGGCGCCGTGGGAGATGGGAAAGAAAATCCAGGAGCGGTTGGGTTGTCTGCGGTAGGTGGTGATGCCTCATCTTCAATTTTCTGGTAACTTTCAAGTTTCACCAAAATTAAAAGTGTGCAAAACTCACAAATCCTAGAGTCTACTATTCATAAGCCTATTGTTTTTTAATATATAGGTAAATATTTTTATAGCTATTTCAAAAAAAAGTATTTTAAATTGAAATTTTTTTTTTGTATCTAAAAAAACACTTTTCTTCATAATTTTATAAACAAAAATATATTTTTAAATTACAAGCAATTGTTTTGTTAACTTAAAAAAACATTTCTTTTTTTTTTTTACTTTAAAAAAATGTTATTTATTTTTTTTACTTTTTGTTTCAATTTAAAAAACTTGTTTGTTTTTTCTACAAACATTTTAAACTTTTATAAACGTTCTTTTATTTTAGTGATCAGATACGCATTTAATATTGTTTATAAATAAGGTTTGAAGCTTGAACACATTATGAAAAGCTCCACATCCATGCCCATCTTCCATAAACTCACTTTTGTCATGCATAAGGAATAAAGATTGTACAAAGGGCATTTGTCGCAACGGAATCAAGGTATGTTAAGGCGTTTTTCCTAAAGATAGGTTAAAGATAGGTTAAAGGTTTGAGTCTAATAGTGGACAGAAAAAAGGAAAAATTGTTTTTAAGAAAAGAAGGGATAAAGATTGTCGTTCCTTGACTTATTAATGATGTCGTTAGAATTCACTTGGAACAAAATAATTGTCGTTTGGGGACAAAACGACATGGATTTGTCGTTTCAATCCATGGATTTAGTTTCCAATTTTTCACTTTGGTCCATTGAGTTTGCACTCTTATTTTTATAACCTTTTTACACTTTACTCGTTTAATTATTGTTTTCAATATTAAGCGAACTCAAGTTCTTTGTGTATAGATTTTGTTTGGTTTTGAACATGGTGTTACACTTAGACTTTGTCTTTAATATATACTTAGGACAACTGGACAAGGACACGTGGTTGTAGGGGGTTTTCTACTTTTGGGCAACACCTTTTAGGGGTGTCGTTCGGGTTGGTTCCTAGGGTTTCGGGCTGTTCGGGTCGGGTTATTCGGGTTTTTGTAATATGAAATTGGAACCGAGAACCGAACCATTTAACTTCTTCGGTTTAATTGGTTCTCGGGTTTCAGTTCTCGGATTTAATCGAGTTGGGTTAAACGGTTCTCGGGTAATACTTGAAAAAATAATATTCTATATTTCAAACAAATGAATTTAAAACATGTTTAACCAAAACATATCTTTCCTTAAAAATTTCAAATGTTTAACCATAACATAACTAAAACGTGTTTAACCAAAACATACATTTATTCAATAATGTCAAAACATATAGAGGATTTGAAAATAAAAAAAATGTTACCACCCCTTAGAACCCTAGTTCTGGTTATTCGGGTTCACCCGAACAAACCTCGTGGGTACACAGGGACCGAACCATTCTAAGTTTTCGGGTTCGGGTAATATGCTTTTTCGGGTTGGGTATTTTAGGGTTCGGATTTTTCGGGTACGTGTTTTTCGGGTTGGTTCTTCTGGTTCGGGTAAAAAACACACCCCTAACACCTTCGGCAAGGTTCAAACGGGTGAAGAGCCCCTAGTTGGGGTCGAGCTAAAATTGGTTCATTAGAATTTAGAAGCTGCAATGAATAATATTGGTAAGGGTAATTGGTTGGTTAGAAGTAATTAGTTGTCACTACCAAAGACTTATAGTTTAGTGGTAGATCTTTGACCTATCTTATAAGATGTCTTATGTTGAAATCTCCCCTATAGCATATATAGTTCTGAGATGAGCAAGATGGTTTTTCTAGTTATAAGTTTCCTCCTGGTTAGGTGGATCATGTCGCCACGCTCTGTTCTTTGAGCGAAATGGTGGTTTATTTGCTAGGATAATCTCAGGTGATTACGTTTGGTGTTCAAAAAAAATAGTTGTCACACGCAACTAATCATCAACGCTGGCTTGTAGGCCTATAAACGAACCGAACAGTTTATGAACTGTTTGTGAACTGTTCAGCAGAAAGTTCGTTTATGTTCGTTTAACTAAATGAACGAACATGAACACGCATATTGTTTGTTTGTTTATGTTCATGAACTGTTCGGTTATGTTCGTTTATTTGTGTTCGCTAATGTTCTTTTTTGTTCATTAACTATATAATGTTAGTTTATATTCGGTTAGCTGTCTAATTTACGAATGATATGTATTTACATTTAAGAGATTTGTCGTTTGTGTTCGTTTATGCTTGTTCAATTGTGTTCGTTTATGTTTGTTCAATAATGTTCATGTTCATATTGTTCAATAGTGTTAAATAATGTTTATTTATATTTGTTCGCTTATTTTGTTTCGTTTACGTTCATTTATGTTTATAAATAGTTAGTTTAATTTATTAACACACGAGCATATTTATTTTCTTAATAAACGAACACAAAATTTATGTTCGTTATGGAAACAAGCTCCTAAGACTATCCGGTGTGCCGTGTGAATGGGCGTGGGAGGGCGTGGGAGATGGGGCGTGGGAGGATTCACGGGCGTGAGGGCTGGATATGGCCGTTGGAAGAGCCATTGGTGAAGGAAAAAAAAAATTTTCTACCTATTTAAACCATTCACATATTAAACCCAAAAAAATACCCACTCTTCCCATTTCAAACATCTATACTCTATAATAAAAGAGTAACAAATTTGCCACTTGTCACAATATTACACCACTAATGCCACATGTCATCTTCTTACACTACAATTGTCACTTGTCAACACCTTATAATTGTACTTAATTCTCTCTCCTATTAAATAATTATATTCTCTCTCTTATTAAATAAATAATTATAATACTAATAACTAACATATTATTTAAATTATTATTATAAAGCACACTTTAAATTTTTTTAATAAAATATGAAATTCTCTAAAATCAAAACTTTTAAAGTAAGAAATATTTTATTTTCAAAAAAAAAAATTTATGTAAAAAACAAGTTATCTTAAAAAATGATTTTTTAAAAATAAAATATATTATAAAGGATTTTTTAAACAATGAGATTTTTATCATCCGATGATATTTTTAATTTAATATTTTATATTAAATTCGTGTAATACACGGGTTTATAATGTAGTGTGACATATACAAATATTCTAAAAGCATAATATTTCATTTATTTCACCCGTGTAACACACGGGATTTAACCTAGTTCAAAACAAAAAAAAACCCACCACTCTTCCCATTTCAAACTTTCTTAACCAAAAAAATAATTTCCATGGATCCCAACCAAAACCCAAATTACTATAACCCAAACACTCCACCTAACCGAAACCCTAACACGCCACCTCCGAATTGGGTCTTTAGCCCTTCTCCAATAAGTCCTTTTTTGATTCAAACTGTTATCGACCGAATTTTGATTCAAGCCCACAACAACGGTTTTATACATTCGTCGATTATGATTCGAGTCAACAACCGCACGTGTTTGGACAATTATCTCAGGATGAAGTTGTACCCGAGACCCAACCCACTACAAATGACGGTCCAAGCACGCAACCAAAACAAAGGCGTAGACACAGAAAGAAACAAGCTGTGGATACCGAACCCGCTGTGGGAGGTTCATCCCGTATAGAAAAATGGACTACGGAAGAAGAGTTTCAACTTACAAAAGCTTGGATCGATGTGTCGGAAGATCTAATTGTTGGTAATTACTTTCCTTTTAGTTTTTTAAAATTGTTAATATTTTTTTATAAATTGTTAACATTTTTTTATTAATTGTTTATAGGTCGTAACCAAAAAGGACCAGACTTTTGGAGTAAAATCCGAAATCAATTTTTTCAAGCCATGGGTCGTGGGGAATATCGTACAAATGATATGCTCTCTAACAAATGGCGTGACATGAACCTAAAGGTTAGAAAGTTCAACGGGATTTATTCCCAGAAATGACAAACTCGTCAGAGCGGCCAAAGCGACGCGATGATCGAGCTCGAATCGGAAGATCAATACCGGGAAGAGTTTAACGCCCCCTTCACGCTTAAACGGAGTTGGGAGCTTATGAGGAAATGTCCGAACTGGATTCGAATCCCGACTGTACAAACGTCGGCCTCAAAACGATCAAAAGCATCGTCAACCGATAGCCCCGGCACGTCGGATGCTCGAGTGAATATAAATCTAAACGATCTCGACGAAGAAGAAGAAGACGACGACGCGAGATAGAGGATTTGACTCGTCCGACCGGGAGAGATCGCGCAAAAACCGACCGAGCAAGGGCGAGACGAGGCTCTTCATCTCAAACGACCCCGGATTATAACCAAGGAATAGAACACTTATCTCAACGAATCGGTGACTTTAACGAATTAAAACGGGAACGTCAACGGTTGGTAGAGTTACAACTTCTATTCACCAACACCGAACACTTAACCGGGCTCGACCGCGAAATTGCCGAGCAGGAGAAGGATAAAATTCGTAATAAATATAGAGATAATTAATTTGTATTTTTTTTATTAATTTGTAATTTTTTTTATTAGTTTGTATTTTTTTTATTAGTTTGTAATTTTTTTTATTAATTTCTAATTTGTTTTTATTAATTATATCTCAATTTAATTTAAAAAGAATGATGACGTGAAGTGAGTGGGTAATGGGCATTTCCACCAAAATGGTGGGGTGAGTGGTTGTGGTGAGTGCTTATGTGGCGCCTACGTGGGCCACGTGGAGCATAGGTGGAGTGAGTAGGTCACTTGGCATACCTTATAGTCTAAGCAATTATGATACTGTCATCAGCAACTTGCGGTTTGTGGTATCCAGAAGTTTCCGCTTATGTAACAACTTATTTACCGTCGTACTTTTTTACAAAAAGATGTGTCCCGTCAAAAGAAAAGCTGCAGTGATTTTCTACCTATGAAATTAAGGATGTCTATATATGGTGTACTAGACTATTACCCCGTGTATTACACGGACGTAATATAAAAATCTTAAATAGTTGGTACTAAAAATTTAAAAATTGTAAAAGGATGTATTAAGATAAAATGATTAATTTACATGTTAATGAATATTTTAAGTAATAAAACAATAATTAAAAACTTTAATAACTATACAAATGATATATGATCTTTTTGATTTGTAACAATTGTTATCTTTAAACTAAAATATAATATAATTTCATTATGTGTTATATCGAATACTAACTTTTATAAATCAATAATGTAAAATATGATTTATGTAATTATAAAAATTTAAACGAATCAATTAAAGTTAAACATAAGAACAAAAAATGTAACTTTCTCTATCTTTTTTACTTTGCTTTTTAAATAAATTAAAAAAACGACATTGGTTTATAAAGTTCTTATTGTTTAAAACTCTTGTTTATAGTTTATTTTATTATTTTATAAAAAAATCATTTTTATAGAAAACTTGTTTCTTATATAACTTTGATTTTCAAATATAAAATATTTCTTATTTCAAAAAAATTAATATTCAAAAATTTCATATCTTATAAACTCTTTTTAAATGTTTTTCTAATAAAAAGATAAATAAAATTATTAGTTATTAGTATTATAATTATTTAATTAAAAAGAGAGTATAATTATTTAATACGAGATAATTAAATGAATTTTATAGAAAATTGACATGTGGCATTGTGTTATAATATTATGACAAGTGGCATAATTTATTTTTCTTTATTAGTATAGTAAGATTATATGCACAAATCTAACGTTTACACATGGCCTAGCTTACAGATACATTGTCTTTTTTTTTAACGGCAGGGTTCATGTCGTGTTATCTTCAGTTATCCTAGTGGTTGGTAACTAAGATCGATTCCTCGTCACCGACCTTGAATCCATATCTTCTGATGCACGGGAACCTCGTGAAATAGGTAAATCATCGCTCCCTATTAGTTAAGAACACGAGTTTAAGCTCAAGATTCTTCCCCTTATTAAGACTTGAACCCTGATCTATAGGAAAAAAATGTTAAATATTAATCACTAGGCTAACTTTGTTGGATATCTATATATTGTCTTTAGAGGAGTGACGTGGAGTGAGTGGACAAAGAGGTATTTCCATCACTTTTGGTGGAGTGAGTGGTTGTGGTGGGTGCCTACGTGGCGCCTACGTGCCGCATATGTGTAAATTATTTGTGGTGGAGTGAGTGGTTGACGTGTAAATTATTTGTTTACGAGCTTCTTTACGAGGCTCGAGGCTCGAGTTTCTTTACGAACTCGAGCTCGAGCTCAAATTTTTGGCTAGAAAAAATTATAGAATTGGCTCGGCTTGGCTCGAAATGTCTCGAGCTCGGCCTGGCTCTGCTTGGCTCAATTACAGCCCTAAAAGCAAGTAAGGTTTGGGCAAGCAGCTAAATAGCATGAAACCCGGTCTAGAATATATATGACCACTTGACAAATGGCATATTAATTATTAATAAAAGTGAAAAATTACAATAAACTTATAAGTAAGCGGACAACTAGTTGATCTAAAAACAAAATGACACACTTGCTCCAGCTGATCCATTTGCAATACAATATAACCAATCATGCATGAGTTATTAATGATCAATTGACATCGGGATTGGATCAATTTGAGCCACAGGAACACAAACGAAATGGTTAGCTTTAGGAAGGCTTATACCGTGTACCTCATCCATATCAACTCTTGCAAGATTCCCATCTTCTCCAGCCTTCCACTCAAAGCATTGAATCATGGCACCAAAAGTGGTGTAGACCATCTTTAACCCTAACGAAGTCCCTGGACACATCCTCCTTCCACTTCCAAATGGTAAAAACTCAAAGTGTTGTCCTCTCACATCCATTTGTTTCTCCTCAAATCTTTCGGGCCTGAACTCGAGAGGATTTTCCCAGTGGTTTGGGTCTCTACCGAGGGCCCATGTGTTCTAAATGTTGTTAAAAAATCCAAGATTTGGTTTGATGTTGAAGAAGTTATAAGGTTTATTGCAATAGCAATGTGTTATCATTACTTCCCAATCCTATGTATGTATGTATGTATGTATGTATGTATGCATGCATGCATGCATGCATGCATGCATGCATGCATGCATGCATGCATGCATGCATGCATGCATGCATGCATGCATGCATGCATGCATGCATGCATGCATGCATGCATGCATGCATGCATGCATGCATGCATGCATGCATGCATGCATGCATGTATGTATGTATGTATGTATGTATGTATGTATGTATGTATGTATGTATAAGCGAGGATTACTAAGAAAACCATCATTTTTTAAAAAAGCAAAGAAAACTAATCACAGTCATATATAACCAACTAATTTTTTTTCATTTTTTTCTCTTTTATTTTCTAATATTATAATGTATTAGATGTGTAAAAAATAAAAAATTTAAAAAATATGTATTTCATGTTATTACATATATATATATAACTTGTATGTTACGCATACGAGTTACATATATGTAAATTTATTAGTTATATGCGTAACTTTTTGAATTACATATATATAAATTCTTGATCTACATATCTTTATTAAAATTTTATTTCCCATTATAACATTTTTAACCTTATAATAACAAATTATGAATTTTAATAAAAATATATATTTGTGAGTATGAGTTTTCTTTTTTTTTTTTTTTTTCAAAATGAGTTGTTTTCTTATTAACTTTCCCTTATATATATTAATTAGTATTTGCTTAAGCACAAAAAATACATGTATGAAGACACCATGGGCTTAAACTTTTACTTAATTATATTATATACTAAAATGAAGGCTTTGATGTTTTCTCTTGTCAAACGTATATCCATCGTTTCATCCTCAGCAATATGGAGTAACATGCTAAGCAAGTCCTCTTGAGATGGTGTCTCTTCATGCTCTTTAATAACCTTCTCAATCAATGCATCAAATCTTCTATGAATATCCTTCACCCTCTTCCCAAACCCCTGCACATCTTTCGCCCAAAAACCATTATCCTTATGTCGTCCGCTTGACCGGTCTGTTCGGAACATCTTTCGCCCAAAAGCACTCTTGTTATCAAATTATTAGCCACCTTCACCAGCTCCACGTTAAGATTCACCGCGGTCCCAACCTTTTGAGATATTGATTTTATAAAATGGTTAATCTCATCTTGCCTAACCTGAACCAAAGAGTCAAGTGTTGAGCCATTTAAAAGCTGTGACATGACTATCTTTTTCATGAATTTCCAATATGGTCCGTATGGAGCGAAGGCGATATTGGCATTCAATCGAAACACAATAGGTGTAAGCCAACAAATTAGACATATTTTATATACATTGCATACATTCACGATTACAGACATATGAGGCTATTTATAGCCCTTAGTTTGACAGTTATAAGACAGTTAATTACAGTTAATTAACCGCCATTTTGACCTAAACATGTAACTAATTCTAACTTCCTTAACTGACCCATATTTGACTTATGCTAAATACATATTTGACCAACATTAAACTCCAACAATCTCCCCCTTAGTCAGTGGCGGACCTAGAAATTTTTTTTATGGGTGTCGGAATTTTTTTTGAATAATTATTTGCCGTTAAATTTTTTTTTGACCAATTCGAATTAGGTCGGGTCGGATCACCCAAAAAATGATAAAACTAAATTAACTTACAAACACATAATAAAAACACGTCAAATAATCATTTCATTGATTATGATGATATGATAAAATTTATTTTCTTTTGACACAAGTCGAAAAAATACTATTTAAATTACAAATCAACTAAATTTTTCATCATGCTGATAAGTTTTAATTTTTGAAATTATACAATAATCACTAAATCTATAAATTGTGGTTGTTCTGATGTAAATGACAATAGCGTATATACGTAAGTTATTGTTTGTCTTTTATTTAGTAGGGATCCGAACATTATTTCTGAACATCAAATTCAATCACTCATTATACAAATTTGGGTCTTATTACTATTTTTAAGTATGCTATGACTAATTAAGTATTGAGTTAAATTATTATTAATTACCAAATTAGTTTAACAACAAGTAATGCATATTGCGTTATTTGAGTATAATTTGTTATTTTTGGCCTTAAAATGATTTAAATTGGGCTTCATCTGGTTGGTCAAATTTTCATGGGGGTCGAGGGAAAAATTTCTTGGGGGTCGGTTTAAATCAGATCGTATATACAACATTAAAAATCAAAAGTTCATGGGGGTCGGTCGACCCCCATGCCCAATATCTAGGTACGCCTCTGCCCTTAGTGTTGGCAAAACGAATTATATTTATTCTTCATAATAATGTTGGTTCTTCATCAATTATGAGATGCGATTCTTGGTCCTTCTTCTTTTCTAGCCTTTCCTTTCTTTTAAAGCATTCATATCCGAAGTGACCATATTTAGCACATTCATAACATTTAGATTCGCTCTTGTCATTGTTTCTATATTCAACACTTCTTCCACGTCCTCTTCCTCCTCTAAACGAGCCTCTTCCACCACGAGTTTGATCATTACGTCCTCTTCCATTTTTCCACTTTTCTTGATGATCATTTGCACTTGCTATTAGGAGTTTTCCTAGATCATTATCTTGAGGTTCGTCTTGACTTTTAAGACGTTCTTCAAAGGCTATTATTCTTCCCACTACCTCTTCAAATAGCATGTTGTCAATTTCAGAATACTGCTCGATAGTTGCCACGATTGGTAGGAATTTCTTTGGTACCGAATTGAGTAATTTCCTGACAATTGTCTTGTCTTTAAGGGTAGTACCAAGACTTTTAAATTTTGCCCTTATACCACTCAACTTTCCAGAAAAATCGCTTGCACTTTCACTTTCTTTCATCTTTAACGCTTCTAACTCGCTTCTTAATGTTTGTAAACGTGCCTTTTGAACCATATTTGCTCCAAGAAATCGAACTTTAATCGAATCCCATACTTCCTTTGCACTCGAATATTGCGCAACTTGCATTAGAATGTCTCCCGGTAATGTTTGAAATATGATTGCTTTTCTTGTATTACTTTTCTTCTCGTCTATTTCGTCTAATGAAACAATTGTTTCCCACAAACTATAAGCCTTCAATATTGTCTCCATTAGAATTGCCCATTGCGTGTAGTTTGTTTCAGTCAGTTTTGGACATTGAAGAGATACATTTCCTTGTTCACGAATGGCTACAGACATGCCATCTTTCTTATCGTCTTCTTTGCCCACTATACTTTCTTTGTTTCTTCCTTTCTTTGATTTCTTTCTCCCTATATTGCTTTTACTTTATAGAATTTCTTTTCTTCACGAAGGCTTTTATTGCCACGAAGGTCTTTTGCGCCACGAAGGTTTTTGCCACGAAGGTTTTATCACCACGTAGGTTATTGCCACGAAGGTCTTTTTATCCACGAAGGTTTTTTTTATTTTCTTTTGTCCACAAAGGTTTTTACCACTAAGGATTTTTGTTACTCTTTCATGTTTCAATGAATTATTAAATTTTATGATCTTAAATTTTTAGATTTTTTACTAACAAAATGATTTTACCAAATTTTTGTGGGCTAAAATTAAATAAATAATACCTTGTATGTTTATCTAAGAAATATCTCTGTCTATGATCTTCCAAATCAATTGTAAAAGTTCTTTGTCTTTTTCTTTTATCCCACGTTAATTTGTGACAATTATTGTGTATTTTCTTAATAATGACAATTAATGTCCTTCCAAGTAATTAAAATGAATTGCTTCCCTTTTGTATTCTTTATATCGTTTAACTCACGTGATTTAGGATTTGGGGAAGAAAATAGGTTTTTTTAAAAAAACCTCCCGATCACAAATCCAATACGCACACCGTGGTAACTAGACCTTGGTGACGTGGCCTGGAAATCAGTGGTTCACACGTTGAGATCAAATGCCGTTCAAAAAAAATACGTACACCGTGATTTTTGCTTCCGGTTTCCGGCGAACCCTTCTCCTTTTCCCTCTGATCTTCCGATGATCCTTTTATCAAGACGTTCGAGAGATCGTGATGATTATCAACAATCCTTCGTTGAATCAAGGTTCGTTTTCCTTTGATTTTCGATTGTGAAGATGCAACAATCCTTTTTCGCCTCTGATTGCTCAAGCTTTGTCTTTCAAGGATCCAGTGATTTTTCTTCTAATTTCAAATCTTAGTTCTTCAATATTTGTGTTTTGATTTGAATACAAGACGATCCTTTGCCAATGATCTTTTGTGATTTAGTTTTGATAATCCACCGGTCCTTTAGAGATTAGATGAAGTTTTGCTATGCTGATTTCATACAGGTTTGAATCTTTGGTTCTGATGCCACTTATTGGCATTCAATCGAAACACAATAGGTGTAAACCAACAAATTAGACAGATTTTATATATATTGCATACATTCACGATTACAGACATATGAGGCTATTTATAGCCCTTAGTTTGACAGTTATAAGACAGTTAATTACAGTTAATTAACCGCCATTTTGACCCAACATGTAACTAATTCTAACTTCCTTAACTGACCCATATTTGACTTATGCTAAATAAGTATTTGACCAACATTAAACTCCAACAGGCGAAATCTTTTGACCCGTAAGTTATGTATGTTGTGGCTGAGGTTTGTGGTCGATCTGAATAAGCATTTTCATAGGTTTTAAGGAATTCTTGGGCTGTTTTAATTAGGTGAACAAATGACGACACAAGGTTCACAGCCCATAAAGAGCCGAATAATCGGCCCGTATCGGAGAGAAAGCCTGTGAAAAGCTTGATGAGGGGTTGGAGTAAGAAGATGAAGATGACCAATAATGGGAAGGGAAAATGGGCTTGGTGGATGCAGATGAGATTTTGCATTCTTAGATTTGAAGAATGCTAAGGTCATGGCTAGGGCTGTTCAAAAAGCTCACGGCTCGAGGTTCGGCTCGAACCTCGCTCGAAAAAAGCTCGAAAAAGTCCGGCTCGAAAAAAGCTCGGCTCGAAAAGAGCTCGGCTCGAAAAAAGCTCGTTAAAAACGAGCCGAGCCAGCGCCAGGGTTGGCTCGACTCGTTGGCTCGGCTCGTAGCTCGGCTCGATTTTTAATATATATATTAAATTATATACACACAAATATATATTATGTATAATATATATGTATAATATATATGTATGTATGTATATACATGTATTATATATATGTATATGTTAGATTTTATATATAATTATATATATACATATATATTGGATTTTATATATATTAGATTTAATATATTAGATTATATATATATATATATATATATATATATATAATATAATATAATATAAAGTGGAGGAAAAAACACGGAAAAAAACGAGCTGGCTCGTGGCTCGAGGTTTTCTACGAGCCGAGCTGGAGCCAGGATTATTGGCTCGAAAGAAATTTCGGCTCGACTCGATTACAGCCCTAGTCATGGCGATGGAGATCAGCAATATGAGAAAATGGAAGAAGCAGGGTTGGAAATCAGCCATGGTTAATTCAGTGACCTGCTAACTAAATGATAATGTGATGAACTTAATTAAGAGTGATGTAATTTATGGGAAAAAAAATATGAGAAATTACATGTATTCCCTTCTAATCTTACCAAATTACATATTTTCTTCAAATTTAAAGTTTTTATCACATAATGTATCATCATCGTCATACTCAATAAGTCAATATATCTTATTATTAGCAAATTTAAGGTACGATCTGATAAGAGTGTGATACATACAACCTTACCCCTACCTGTAAAAATATATAGGTTGCTTCAAATGAGATATACTGCTTATAATGCCTAATTAACCAATCAACCTAACGTTTTTAATGTTATTTTCACAAAAAATAAATAAAATTACGGTAAAAATACTACTATAAAGTAAGCCTAATGTGACATTTTCTGTCACAAAATGTTGCAAATAGGTTGTATTAGCTAAAGTTGCATCACCTTAATGCAACCTTTTTATTACATAATATAAAAAAGTTACATTAGAAAAAAGAAAGTTGCATTATGTAACAAAAAAAGTTGCATACTTCGGCTAATACAGCCTTTTTTATATATAAAGGTTGTATTAGGGTGATTTTTGTAGTAGTGAATTGGTGGAATTTGAGTGTCGACATATATAATATACACACACACAAATATATATATATATATATATATATAGGGGAGGATTAAAAAAATTAACACTTTACAGGAAACTAAGAAAACTCCTACTAACCAATCAATTTTTTTAAAAAAAATTTCATGATTTTTTATTATTAGCTTAGAAATGTCATAAATTTTTTTTAATAAAAATATGTAGATCACGAAATCACTTATATGTAACTTGTACATTTATTTTTTATTTTTTTCTTTTCGTTAACAAATCTAACTTTATAATAAAACAAAATGTAAAACAAAAAAAAACGAAATTGATTTATAACAATTATGATTAGTTTTCTAAGTTTTCTAAAAAATGAAGGTTTACGTACCGACACATAACAACAACACATAATGAGTGTAATCCCACCTTGTAAGGTCTGGAGGAGAGAAATGAAAACATAGCTTACCGACATATAATAGATAAGTTATTCAAACACGATTTGAGAAATATGTAGTTTTAGAAGGATAATATATGAAATTTTCACTTTCTTCTAACTAATAGAATCTGTACACGCATTGCATGAACTAGCTGTTCAACTGAAACCTTAAATTCCACGTACTATATATTATTTGGTGGCTTTTTTTTTCTTATTTGAAAGACATTTCTTCAACACATAACATCTGTGGGATTGACAATTAAAAATTGGTCATTATCTCCGCTATATGTTGACTTGGTCTTGAATCATGTCTAACCATGCAAACAATAAATTTTTGTTTCTCTAGATCCCCTACAAGAATATAGTTATCTAACGGATAGACACAACACAACGATGGCATTCATATATTATTTTCAAATTTAATAAAATTAATTATTAAATTTAGTCGGAATGAAAGATGTGAGAAAATCAAAATTTAATAAAATTTAGAAGGAGAAAAAGACGGAAAAAACAACTATTATGTACTTAAAAATTGACATGTGTCTCACCCAAAACTTTTGTTTATTATATAAAAATATATAACTAGGTTAGAAACTCATGTATTATTACATGGGTTTAACAAATCTAACATGTTATAAACTATAACTTTTTTTATAAAGATCTGTATGACTGATATTATTAATTGTTGATAAAATAGTAAATAATAAATATCTAAAAATAATAGAAATAAGGATTAAGAATTATAAAAAATATTTTAAAATATTATATAATTGAATTTTTTTTCTTATAATTTATTAAGTATTAATTGATTTTGATTTAAAACTATAAAATTAGTACATAAACTTTTAGATTTGTAACATATAGTTAAACTAACCGACTTTAAAAACTTCAACTACTATCATGTAAAAACTAACTGTTATAAATCAAGAAGATAAATATCATTTTTGTAATTTTTAAAGTTAAAAAAATCAATTTAAATATCATTAAACACAAAGGAAAAAAATTGTAATTTTCCTTATTATTTTATTAATTAAGTTTTTGCTTCTAATTTTTTTTAATATTTGTTTAAAAAATGTCACTTTTATAAAAATTCCGTTGCTTAAAAACTCCGGTTAATAATTTATTTCATTAAAAGTTTTGTTTTTAAGAAAACTTGATTTTTATAAAAAAAAAATTTCTCAAAAACCGATTTAAAATATTTTTTCTTACTTTTAAAAGTTTTGATTTTTAGAAATTATTATATATTTTAAACTTTAAAGTGTGTGTGTGTGTTTTTTTTTAATAAAAAGAGTTGATTCTTAATTTATTAAACAATTATTTTCAATATGAAAAATATAAATAACATAAAAAGTGTGAATTACAACTCAAATATGGTTTATAGGCATGACAGCTGCTTTTATAATATCAAGCCAAAAACTAGCTTGCCGACCGAGTCTGAGCCAACAATGCAGGCTCGATTTACAATCCGAGCTAACTCAGTTTATAATCCAAGCCGAGTTTGAGCTCGGCTCGTAAACAACCCTTAATAGGTCTATGTAATGTGAATTTAGGGTTATTATTAGTTTTGTGAAATTTTTTTAAACTAGGTTTTACTCACGTGTTATAACAGCAACCCCATATTTTACATTAATCAAATAAATGTCATCAATCAACCGTAAAATCTTAAATTGTAAAGCATAAAGGTTTTAATAAAATAATAGTAAAAATATAAAAACAACCAAAAACTCACATCTCATAACACTACCCAATTAAGATTCTGTCAAAGATAACAAAAGTTTAATATTCAGCCAAAAAAAAAACATAAAATCCTCGTCTCACAATTTTACCCGATTAATATTCAGCCAAAAAAGGTTGAGTGATAATGCACTAATGACAACCATCAGCTCAAATAAAACAAATAATTTCTCGGAATCTAAAAGGAATTTTTAATTAATTTTTTGAAGCAAATTAACAAAACAAAAGTTAATAGTAATACACATTAACAGAACAAAAGATAAAGGAATAACTTAAAATAAATAAAAGTAAAAGAAAAATTTAGAAATCAAAAAACTGAATTAATTACCTAAGTATTATTATTAATAATAATTATTATTTATTTTATTTTATTGTTATTATATATTATTATTATTGACTACAATCATTGTACTTCACAATATATGTGGTATGGTTGGTGATGTTTGGCATTTGGTAAGACCATGCGCAGCGGTAAGGCCGCTGGCCTTGCGGGATGGCGGGCACCGGCGGGAACACCGCCCCCCTCCCCCGGCGGGAACGAATTTTTGGGTTCAGCGGGTACCGCTCCCCGCTCTACCCCTCTCACATAACCGGCGGCTTCTCTCACAAATGGGGAAGTTTTTCGGTGGGGTGACCACTGCGGGGTTTTAAGATTTTCAGTGGGGTGATGACGTGACAGGAAATTTCGGTAGGGAGGGATTTTCAGTGGGGTTACCACTGTGAATAGTCTAAGATAAAGTTATGAATTTAAATCCTATATGGTGTAAGAGAGATTTTTATTATTATTATTCAAAAAAGTATAAGTGAATACTTATTTATACAAAATAGGTTGTTTGAAAAATATTTATTAAAAATGGTTTTATTATTATTATTATTATTATTATTATTATTATTATTATTATTTTCATAGTTGTTAATGTTATAATTATCACTTGACAATTAACAATATATACATGCATTTATATGATAGAGGAGAACAATAAGCATGGTTTGTGGAGTTAACTTGGTCAAACAATATCCAAATTGTAACCTCTAAGGAAATGATGTAATAATAGCTTGAGTGGGAGAGCAACAACCTACAGTTTCAAGTTCAATCTTCACTAAGACTGGTTTATCTTGAAGGTAATTGACCCGGTTGCATGTACTTGCTCTTTACATATTTCCTCTCGTTAATCGGGTATTGAAGGACCCGTTGGTTTATCACCTAAGTAGGTTCCCACGTCGTAAAAAAAGAGTAAAACATTAATCTTAGAATTTTTTTTCTTTCTTAATCATCTTCACGCATATAATCCGATAGATCAATATACATACCCTCTCCATTAAAGATGGACATGGGAGATGGAATATGAGCAATTGCTTATTCATAATTGATTGCATGCAAACAAAAACGTAGATTATATAAAGCAAATAAGGTCGGGATAAGCAGCTAAATAAGCACGAAACCCGGTCTAGAATACATATGACCACTTGAACAATGGCTTATTTATTGTTAATAACTTGAACTCAAAAACAAACTGACACAATTGCTCCAGCTAGCTGATCCATTTGCAGTACAATAGATCCAATCAGCATGAGTTATTAACGATCAATAATTGACATCGGGATTGGATCAAGTCGAGCCACAGGAACACAAACCAAAGGTTTAGCTTTAGGAAGGTTAAAACCACGTTTCTCATCCATATCAACTCTTGTAAGATTCCCATCTTCCCCAGCCTTCCACTCAAAGCATTGAATCATGGCACCTAAAGTTGTGTAGACCATCTTTAACCCTAATGAAGTCCCTGGACACATCCTCCTTCCACTTCCAAATGGTAAAAACTCAAAGTGTTGTCCTCTCACATCCATCTGTTTCTCCTCAAATCTTTCGGGCCTGAACTCGAGTGGGTTTTCCCAATGGTTTGGGTCTCTACCGAGGGCCCATATGTTGATGAAAATACTAGTGTTTGCTTGAATATGATAACCTGCAACAGTTCGATCTTCTGTTGATTTTCTTGGAATCAATGGGACTGGTGGGTGGAGACGTAATGTTTCCTTGATGATTGCTTGGAGGTATGGAAGGTTTGGAATGTCTGATTCTTGTATAAGTCTGTCTTTGCCTACGACATTATCGATTTCGGCTACTGCTTTTCTCATGATGTTTGGATGGTTAATGAGTTCTGATAAACCCCATTCTGGAGTAAGCGCCGAGTTGTCCGTTCCTGCAACGAATATATTCTAGAATGACAGGATATATATATATAGATTAGTATTTGCATAAACACATAAAATACATGCATGAAGATACCATAGGCTTAATTTTTAATTTAATTACCAAAATGAAGGCTTTGATGTTTTCTCTTGTCAAATGTATATCCATCGTTTCATCCTCAGCAATATGAAGTAACATGCTAAGCAAGTCCTTCTCTTGAGATTGTGACTCTTCATGCTCTTTAATAATCTTCTCAATCAATGCATCAAACCTTCTATGAAAGTCCTTCACCCTCTTCCCATACCCCTGCAAATCAAGATTTTTAAACAACCATATGTTATCTGAGAGGTTGAAGGAACCTATTGCCTCAGTGATCCCAAAAACCATTTTCCTTATGTCGTCCGCTTGGCCGGCCTGTTCGGAACATCTTTCGCCCAAAAGTAGTCTTGATATCAAATTATTAGTCACCTTCACAAGCTCTGCATTAATATAAACCGCCCTACCAACCTTTTGAGATATTGATTTTACAAAATGGTTAATCTCATCTTGTCTAACTTGAAGCATAGAGTCAATTGTTGTGCCATTTAAGAGTTGTGACATGACCATCTTTCTCATGAATTTCCAATAGGGTCCGTGTGGGGCAAAGGCGAAATCTTTCGATCCGTAAGTTATGTATGTTGTGGCTGAGTTTAGTGGTCGATCTAAATAAGCATTTTCATAGGTTTTAAGGAACTCTTGGGCTATTTTAGGTGAACAAGTGACGACACAAGGTTCACTGCCCATAAAAAGCCGAAAAACCGGGCCGTATCGGAGAGAAAGCCTGTGAAAAGCTTGATGAGGGGTTGGAGTAAGAAGATGGAGATGACCAATAATGGGAAGGGAAAATGGGCTTGGTGGATGCAGATGAGATTTTGCATTCTTAGATTTGAAGAATGCTAAGGTAATGGCGATGGAGATCAGCAATATGAGAAAATGGAAGAAGTAGGGTTGGAAATCAGCCATAGCTCAGTGACCTGCTCACTAACGTACTGATAATTTGATATGCTTAGTTAAGAGTATGATGAAATTTATAGGAAAAATATTTGAGAAATTACATGTATTCCCTTCTAATCTTACCAAATTACATTTTTTTCCTCCAAATTTTAAGTTTTTGACACATAATGTATCATACTCGATATATTTTATTATTAACAAAACTAAGGTATGGTTTGAAAAACGTACATAAAACCATTTCAAACCAGGACAACCTTATCTCTACCCGTTGGAACGTGGAGGTTGCTTCCAATGAGGCCCCCGGCTCATAATGCTTAATTTACCGGCCAACCAACGTTTTTTACTTTATTTTTGCATAAAGTAAGATTATAAGTATGTTTGGATAAAAAATTTTAAGTAAACATTTTATTCATGTGCGTGTTAGTCACGCATTATGTAATAAGATTGTTTTATGCAAGTATTTTTCAATTATCTAACGTGAACGTTAGACACGATTTTTATAATCGACTAAATTCTAATATGATTATTAGAAAAAAGTTTATGTTATAAACAACAAATTGTTTTATGTAAACAATTTAATTATCTTACATGAAAGTTAGATACGATTTGTGTAATCGTTTTATTATGAACAGATTTGTGACTGTTTGATTTAAAGTTTCAAGATGAAACAACAAAAGAATGGAGATGTTATTGGGGCCATATTTGGTTTATCCCAAAAGACACGTGTCATTGCATATCGAGGATGGTTCCTCATGACAGATGCAACCATTAATGCATTTCCTGATTTATAGGACATTGAAATGTCAGATACCGAAAGTGTTCAAGATAGTAACACTATATGACTTGATATTTAGAACTCATCTATATGTTTTTTTAAACTATTACAAATAAACATTTTTTTAGTGTGTTGGTTGTTTTCAATATCTTAAGATAACACATGTGTTTATACACAATAATCACTACAATATATGGAGGAGGTATATGTTATAGTTAACTATATTAATAGGAAACAGAGGCAGAAAAAGCAACTGTTAGTTTAATTGTATAGATATAAATATAGATGTAGAATCACATGGTATTGAAATAGTTTAACCGAACCTTCAATTCCAAATGATAGGGCTGTAAACGAACCGAACGTTCAGCGAACAGTTCGTGAACCATTCGGCGGGAAGTTCGTTTATATTCGTTCGTTTAATAAACGAACGAATACGAACAAGAAATTCCGTTCATTTAGTTAAATGAACGAACATGAACAGAGGTCGTGTTCGTTCATTTGTGTTCGTGAAAGTTCGGTAACATGTTCGTTTACGTTCGTTTATGTTCGGTTAAGTTCATTTATTATATTTATTTATTTATTAAATGTGATGTTTATTTTTAATTTTTAGTTTAATACCATAATACTTAAGTTATTTTTAGTTTAATACTATAATATCTTAATTTATATATTTATAAATGATTATCTCCATTGCTTGAGATTAAAAATGTTGATTTTTCTTGTTTAAATAATGTGTTCGTTAGCGTTCGTGAACTGTTCGTGAACAAGCTAAATTCCTTAATGAACGAACACGAACAAGAATTTTCGTTCGGTAAGCGTTCGTGAACCGTTCGTGAACAACTTAAAAGTTAAACGAACGAACACGAACAAGGGCTCGTCCGTGTTCGTTCGGTTCGTTTACAGCCCTACCAAATGATAAGTCATGCATCACATGTTTCATTTTTTCTTAAATGAAAATTTCGAATTGGTCTTTATCTCCGCTCGATGTTGACTTCTTGTGTATGTAGTGTTGGTACCAAATAATTTTTATAAAGACAAGCACCACTTGAATTTCGTGATAGACGGCTACGAGATTTTCCAAAATCGCGAACCCTTTGGGTTTATTGGTGAGTCCAAAAAATTAAAAAAAGAAAATCAAATTTCTCTAACCTAACCCTACAACTCAAGTCTCTACCCAATCAAAGGGTCTAAACTCTAGTCATTTGACTATAAGGTATGCCAAGTGACCCAATCACTCCACCTATGCGTCACGTATGCGCCACATAAGCACTTACCACAACCACTCACCCCACCATTTTGGTGGAAATGACACATTACCCACTCACTTCACGTCATCATTCCTTTTTACATTAAATTGAGATATAATTAATAAAAACAAATTAATAAAAAAATTACAAACTAATAAAAAAATTAATAAAAAGATTACAAACTAATAAAAAAATTACAAACTAATAAAAAAAATTAATAAAAAAATTACAAACTAATAAAAAAATTAATAAAAACGATTTTTCCATAAATGTTCAATCAAATCGACTTTGAGGTTCGCATGTGTATCCTCGTTGCGAAGCATTCGACGGTTTGCTTGTTTTTCTTCGTCGTTGATCTCCACATGCTCCAACAAATTCGGATCGTCTTCTTCATAAAATTCACATATCGCTCGACCGTTATCTTTAATTATCATGTTGTGTAGTATCACACATGCGTATAACGCGTTTCGGATCCGACTTGGCTTCCATGCTCTAGCAGGGTGTTGAATCATGTGCCACTTATGTTTTAGAACGCCGAATGCTCGTTCAATATCCTTTCTTGGCACCTCTTGACGATTTTGGAAATACAGACGTTTTTCATCTTCAGTTTGTCGTGATGTAAAGGATTTCACGAAAGTAGCCCATTGTGGATAAATACCATCGACCAAATAATACACATATTTGTATGTTGTGTCGTTGCAAATAAACTGCTGACCAGGTGCCTTGCCTTTAATAAGATCGTTGTAAATCGGCGACTGATCTAGAACATTTATATCATTGTTCAATCCCGATGCACCAAAGAAGGCATGACATATCCAAAGATCTTGAGACGCAACAGCTTCTAGCATAAAACTTGGTCTTGGATGGTCGCCTCGTTGGAATTGACCTCGCCATGCTGTTGGGCAATTGTCCCATTCCCAATGGGTGCAGTCGAGACTACCTAACATACCGGGGAAACCATGAACCTCTTCATGAAACGTATAAATCTGCTGGATGTCATTTGAATTTGGTTTCCTCAAGTATTTCTTCGCATACAATCTAATTACGCATTTACAAAATTTATAAATGCATTCCCGCCTCATTCTCTCAGACATCTGTAAATACTCATCAAACGAATCACTGCAAGTGCCGTAGGCTAGTTGCCGTATTGCAGAAGTGCATTTCTGAAGACCGGAAAACCCGATCTTTCCTCTTCCGTCACACCGTTGTTGGAAAAAATCATAGTTTTGTTCCAAATCATTACGCACTCGTGAAAAAAGATTCCGACTCATACGAAACCGACGCCGAAATAAATGTTCGGGGTATTTCGGATTTTCTGAAAAATAATCTTCAACAAGACGTGCGTGAGCTCCAACACGATCTCGATTAATTCGTGCTCTTCTAGTTAGAACAGGTCTTTCAACTTGTTGCCTGATGATGTCGAAAGTAACTTGTGCGGTTTCGATTAAAAAATCTTCTCCTTCGCTAAAATCGTCATCTTCCCGTAGAAACTTCATTTTTATAAAAATACTGATTTTTTGTTTGATTTTTTTTGTGAGATGTGAATATTTTAGAGAGTGAGATGTGAATATTAGAGAGTGTGTGATGATTTTCTATATAGGTTTTATTTAAATTTTTTTTTAATGTGTCTAACGGTCACCACCAAAACACACGCCTCACGCCCGTTGTTGCTCCCACGCCCCTATCACGCCCCTAAGGGGGCGGTGTGCCACGCCCTCCCACGCCCATTCACGAGGCATACCGGGCAGTCTTACCCCATTTTCTTTAATTAATTTGACATTTAAATCAATATATATTTTATAACTAATATACTTTAAATCTTTTTAAAAATTTAATCACACAAGCTTGTTTATTTATTTTTCGGGAATATCAAGGTGTAATATTTATTAAAATTGGAGTTATTTTCAAAAAAAATGTTTTTGAGAAAAAAAACTTATCGGTTTATCTTGTTCGCCACGTGAGGCGTTATTATTAGTTCGTTAGATTTTTGTAAATTTTTATCCAAAAAATCTTACATTATCTAATTTAGAAATTATTAAATTTATTTTATGAATGTGATTTTTTTTTTCGTTTTTTTTTTGTATTTTTATTTTTCAGAAAAAATAATAAATATTTTTTAGAGATAAATTAATAGTTTAATACTTTAAAAACAACCATAGTCATGATCTCAGTTTCTTTAATTAATTTTGCACGTAGTTCAATATATATTTCATAATTTGTATAATTTAACTCTTTTTAGAAATGCAATCACACAATCATGTTTATTTATTTTTTGTGAACGTCAAGGTGTGATTTTTTCTTAAATCAAAATTTCCGTGATGTTGTCCATCATGCTATCTGTATTCATCACATCTTCATAACTTCACGTGCTCGTCACGTAAATAACTAACACCGTTACACTTTTTAAATACACACATGTTATCATTACCCATATTCACTACATTGTAATTATTATCATCACTTCTCTCTCTCTCCCCCTCCCTCCCTCACTCTAAGTCGAACGTTTTTTTTTTCTTGTGACCACACGCACACCCATTCCTCATCACGCCCCTGTGTAGTGGTTTTGGCACCATGGGGGCGTGACCAAGGCCCTTTACGCCCAGATCACCCTCAATTACACATAGCCTGATAGTTGGTAGCGTTCCAACCCAAGACCCCCTGTAAGTTAGCTAACTAGGATTTTATATTTTTTTTTATCTTAAAAAAATAAGTATTTTATTAAGATAAAATTATAACATGTAGATTTCTATGATTCATCTTTTGTGATTTATAATGTTTTATTGTATAATATTCTTACTTTTATATAAAATAAATAAGTCAATAAAATGTCATGCCCAAGGATACATTATAAAGATACGAACCAATATTTCAATCATTCAAATAATTGTATCATTGAAATATTAAATAGTTAGTAAAAGTGAAAAACAAAAAAAAAATAGTTGAAAAATATAAATATTATATAAATGCTTGTAAGATCAATAAAGGTTGATCCTCACCAAAACATCTCTTGAACCGGTCTTGGACTATCAGAAGACAAACAGCCTTCGGAAAAGAATAATTAACCTTCGGAAGAACTACTGCTTCCGAAGGATAATTCTCTTTTTTTGAAGGCAATACAACAGACTGAAGCTTCTGAATCCCTCCTCAGCAGTTAGAAGTTCAAAACACTCAGAGCTTCCGAACAACTATCAGCTGCTTTCAAAGACAAAGACTTCCGAGAAGACTTTCCCTAACAAAGATTCCAGACACTTACAAAAATAATCAGAGCTACTTTCTCTCATCAAGACCAACAAAGAATACATTCAGATGATAGTCAGCAGCAAATTTGATTTGACAGAATTACAAAGATACGAAGCATTTAATGTCTTTTGTAGTTTAGGTATTTATTGTAAAAGTCAATGGAGTTTTTTGTATTAATTGTAATTAATATGACTTGGTCTGTCAAGATCATAACAGATACTAGTTTTATCATTCATTTGTTTCTAGTGTTTTGTCCAGTCGTGTATCCCTACGAGGTTACAACTTGAGGTCTTAGTATATAATCTTTTACTTGTAACTTAGCAAGGGCATGAGTGTTGTAACAATTGCGAATTTTTGATTTTAAATTATGTAATCCTAAATACATCGTTATGGGAAGCATTTATTTTTAAACCGTTTCATTATTATATATATACATATATATATATATTCAATTTAAATTAAAAATATTTAAATTTAATTACATGTGTTATAAAAATTATTTAAGGTTTAAAGCTTAAAATTTAATTCATTAAAAATAAATAATTTTTTTAAAAATAATAATAATAATAATAATAATAATAACAACAAGACAAATCTTTATAAGCATTATTTATATTATTATAAACATAACATATTTATAAAAGTTAATAATAAGGCTTTATAAACTTTATTTGAATAATAAGCTTATTAACTTTGTTAAATATTATGTTTTATAAACTTTATACAAGCTTTAAACCTAAAACTAATGGGTTTTATAACTATAAGGGCTATTTATATAAAAATAGAAACTATGTATGTGTGTGCTGAAACTCTAAATCGGAAGCGGAAAAAGGGAAAGAGTAGAGGGACTGGTATTGTCAAAACCCCAAACTCCCAACCCAGCCACCCCTTCTTCCCCGTTCGACTTGCACACCACCGATCCCACCTCCCAATCAATGCAGCCGGGCATTAATGGCTCAAAACACGCGCGTCTGACCTCAACTGCATCCCGACAAGCGTGATTAACTTATTAATTGCACCTAATCACACGTCTAACCTATGATTACACCTAACCGATCGTTTAAACAAATCTTCAACTCGAATCCGTCTCTTTTGCTCACCATAATCAAATCAATCACACACATAATCGCGACCTTCCTCTGAAGCTATACGAACCATCAATTTCATCTAAGAGTCACTGGAACTTCGATTCATGCTCAAGACTGGCCGAGACCTCCCCCGAACTCGAACCCGTTATTCTCTAACTGCTAGAGGTAAGTACTACACCCATTCAACTCGTCTCCTAGCATAGAACAAAAGCCCTATGATTATAGGAGCTCATGCTTTCTAGTTTGATCGAATTCGGGCTAGGATCGAAGCTAGGGTTTTGATTTTTACGAATTAGGGAAGAACATCAGAAGCATCATAAGTAGATTTCCATTTCAAAGCTTTCACTGAAACCCCCACCCGGCCCAGCGAGTTCGAATCCTTGCAGTAGCAACAAAACCAATTTTTACCCCTTAAAACCTATTTTTTTACTTTTAACACATTTTAAAAATTCTGAAAAAAATCTATGAAATATTTTTCAACACTTTAAAGGTTCTGTTAATTTTAATAAGTTCCAGAATATTTTTATTGACTATTATTTCTTTAATTAGGTTATATTATATATACTAAAATAATTATTTTAAAATTCTAAACTATGAAAAATGTATTGAAAATTCTAAATAATTATTTTAATTAAATTTTAGCATTCCGAAAATATTTAGAATAATATTTTGATGTTATAAATTATTTATATATTAATAAAAGTTAAAAATCATTATTTTCTCACATATAAAACAATATACAAAATCTATAAATTTATAAATTATGCAAGAAGTTCACAAAATCATTTAAAACTTCCTGTTTTTATTATGAGATTAAAACTTTTATGATTCAAATTATTTTTATTAACTTATTCTTATTAAACTTGAACTATGATTCATTTTAATAATTATAATTCATCTCTAAACATCGAATCCAGCCACTTAATATCGAAATTCATCTTTAAACTTTGAAGTACTTGACTTAATATATTTAAGTTTATTTTTTTAAATTATTTGAAGTATTATATTAAATTATTGATATTAATATGCGTATATAATATATATTTGTAAAATTACATAAAAAAATTCCAATCCGCCTAGCGCCGATTAATCCCTAGGCGATACCTCTCCGCCCGACTAGCGCCTAGCGACTTTTACAACCATGGTGACATCCCTCCGGTAGGGATAGGATCGGTGCACTCTTGTTTCTCTCCTCAATCGAACTTCTTGTCCTTGTGTGTTAGGGAAGTCAGTGATTGAGCGATCTTCGAGAATCCCTCGATAAACCGCCGGTAGTACCCCGCCAATCCTAAGAACTGTCGCACCTCTGTCGGAGTCTTTGGTGCTTCCCAGTTCTTGATGGCTTCGATCTTGGCTGAGTCTACGTGTATTCCCTTCTCGTCAACCACATGTCCAAGAAACTGGACTTCGCAAATCCAAAAGTCACATTTGGAAAACTTTACGTACAGTTGTTCGTTCTTTAGTAATTCCAAGACAAGCCTTAGGTGTTCAGCATGTTCCTCCCGATTCTTGGAATAAATCAGGATATCGTCAATGAACACTATTACGAATTTGTCAATATAGGGTTTGCACACGTGATTCATGAGATCTATGAATACAGCTGGTGCGTTGGTTAGTCCGAAAGGCATAACCAAAAATTCATAGTGTCCGTATCGGGTCCTAAAGGCTGTCTTAGATATGTCATCTTCCTGTATCCTTAGTTGATGGTAGCCCGATCTCAAATCGATCTTCGAATAGTAGCTTGACCCTAGCAGTTGGTCAAACAAATCGTCTATTCGCGACAACGGGTTCGATTCTTGATCGTCACCTTGTTTAGCTCCCTGTAGTCAATGCACATCCGGAATGATCCGTCTTTCTGCTTCACGAATAGGACCAGTGCTCCCCATGGCGAGAAGCTCAGTCTGATAAATCCCTTGTCTAATAGCTCCTGTAACTGATTAGACAACTCCTGCATCTCTGTTGGTGCCAGTCGGTATGGACCTTTAGCAATCGGTGCAGCTCCTGGTGTGAGATATACCTGGAGCTGGATTTGTCATTTCGGTGGTAATCTAGGTAAATCCTCGGGAAAGACTTCAGGAAAGTCGCGGAATACATCGATGTCCTCGATCTTCCTTTCCTTCTTCGATTGCTCTGTGATGAGAGCTAGTATCGATGTGTATCCTTTCTGCAGGTACTTGCTGGCCTTCATGCATGACATAATGTTCAACGGCATTCCCCGTTGTTCCCCCTGAATCGAGATCTGTTATCCGCCCGGCAACGTGATTCGAACGATCTTCTCGTTTGCACACGATCTCAGTTCAGTTTGTGGATGGCCTACTTCTACCCAATTATTTTAAAGCTCGCGTGAACTCACCAAGCTAGTGTTGACAGATTTTACATGTTCTCAAGTGATGAACATGTGTGAGCATTATGCATGTTAGAGAGAGAAAGATAGGATCCAATAGAGAACCCTACAACTCCTGTATAAAATCTCACAAGGCCATAATGGCTACAAGATTCAAGACTTGCTCTTTTGCAAGCAATTTTGTGAAACATCTTGGTCATGTCCAAGATGTCCAAATCATGTTGTAATAAAGTTAAATTAATAAGTCAATTGTAATTTAACTTTACTTTACCAATGTAAATTAGTGTTCTCATATTATCATGTGCTATGTAAACAATCTGATCATTCCGATTCAATCACGCCTCAAGACTATTCCGTCAGATGGGAATTCGATCCAACCAGCTGGCCTGGGATGTGACCGTGATGCAACTGACACTTAGGGCTTTGCGCCCGACAAACTTGATAAAACATTATAATATGAACAAACTACTAACTTTACTTTTGAACTAAACCTTTGAACTCATCAACTTTATGTTGATACACTTTAACTTGTTTTTCACAGGTAATCAGAATTGTCACACCCCGAGCCGGCGGGGTTGGATCGAAGTCCCCGTCGGGCGGAAGGTTCCCGGGGCGCGATATCGTGAGTGATAATCGAAATGATCAGATTGTTTACATTGCACATGATATATATAAATGAGAAACTTGCTAAGCAAAATAGAATTACAAGGTTAAATTACATCAGATAAGTTTATAATTTAACAATGTAAATCTACAATCACATCATAAGTCTTCAATCTTGTGTGTGCACAAGATATACAAAATAACTTGGTATGATGTCCAAGAGTATGCATTCCAAAAAGCTAGGTCCTCTATCTGTAACCTAGTCCAAAAGAAATAACTCTTCAGTTGACCTTTTCGTCACCTGAGAAGTCATGCAAAAAGATCAAGTCAACACATGGTTGGTGAGTTCATGTAGTTTAGTATTTGAAAATGATTTGGAAATGATTTGATAATGATTTGAAAATGATTTGATAATGATTTGAAAATGATTTGATAATGATTTGAAAATGATTTGATAATGATTTGAAAATCCCTTTCGGTAAAGACCCTAACCTCATTAACTTCAATATAATATCCATATCGGTATGCTTATATATAGGGCATACCCCTGAGTCGAGCCTACAAGCCCGCCCAGACGCCATCCCACCACATACTAATACGCATATGACACTGTGGTTAATGATAATTAAGCATTTTTACCCTACACACCTCTGATTTAGATTTTGTTTTCCCAAAACTTGATTTACCTTTGATTCTCTTGAGTTCATCATAGATATATGATTTCCCAAAAGTCAGTAATAGAAATAAATGTTAAATATTTAATTAAATAAATAAAACATTTAATTACAACTAAGACATGATGATTGGGTCTTATTTGACTCAATCAATTAGACTTAGTTGTTGGTGGTTGTCCAAGTTGTAACCTCTCACACGTGACCCATGTCAGGCATAACTCACAAGGAGTACACCTGAACTGAGCGGGATTTTAATGTTTTGCCCGTTACAGTCTGACCCAATGGTCTTCTGCATCTGAAAGGGACTTTAAGGATATCCTTTGATTCTTGATCTCTTGATTCTCTTGATTTGACTTTGATATTGATTTATTTGATCGTTCATGTTATTGCCCGTTACAGCCCGACCCAATGGTCTTCTGTATCAGAGTGGGACTTTATATGTGTGTTACACGTGGTCTTGATTCCCTATACAACTGACATCCACCTTAACTTGAATATTAATGATTCCATTAGATCATAATGATTTCATTATTTTTATGATTCACACACATTTATGATTTCTGATTCCTTGAGTCTCTTGAACTTGATCTTTAGAATTCCCATGATTCACAATGATAATTGATTCTTGATTATGATTCTTTGTTCTCAGATCCCACACTGAGTTAGGTTTCCTTTGAATATGATCTTTTGATTTTGTTCGTTTGATTTCACTTTGAATTTAGATTTTTGAATTTGAGTTTGATGTACTAAGGGTTGATTTCGAGTTTAAATTTAAAGTATTACTCATAAGAGTACTTTAATAAATTTGGATATTTGATCTGTATAATAATTTCCTAGACAGGAGTCTAGGAGTATCAACAAACACATATAAGTAAAACATATAATAAATAAAAGCATTTAAATAAACAGTTTAAATAAAACAGTTTACGCATGCTTCTCAGCCCCGCGTTTTAAAACAAAAATGTTTAGAATAGGGTCAATGAACTCACCTGTGCTGCTCTGTATTGATTTACCACAAAATGTGCGCTCGTTGTTGTAACCTAAGTATCTTCAGTCCCTGAGTTGTTTTAAAAGAATTCGAATACAATAAGTACATACGGTAGTTGTCGTAACTAGGGTTTGGTCTCGGTGTGCAACTAAGTGTCCTACGTTACTAATGTGTTTCTAGAATTTTATCTAACTAGTCTAAACTCATTACCCAATAATAACCCTAATCCCATAACAATAATCATTATAAGTCTTTAGTAAAAAAATGTTTTTAAGATAATTCATTTGAGTTAAACTAAATTTAGAAATCATTTCATTTAATTTAATTTAGCAAAGTTTATAAACCATTTCCTTTTATTAAAATCATAATTTATTTAAGAGAAAAAATATAATTAAACATGATGGGCTTAAGTTAATCCCATTAGATTAACCTTGGGCCCAATTACTAACTTTTGGTTGTTCCATGATTCTTCGGTTGTTTATGTGTATAACTCATTTTAGGTAGCTCGATTGAACAACCTAATGTGGTTATACGTTTATGTAACATTTCTAAGTGTTAGGTGTCAATAGTTATATTAACACTCATAACTTTAGAGGATCGTTTCTTTCCTCAATAAATTGATCAATGCATTGAATCCCAAAATGATGTACACCACCCATGTCTTAGATGTTAGTAATGCTTAGAAAAACTCTTGTTGTTCAAACCCTAATCCATGTGTTTCTTTAGTGAACTCGTGTATCTTTAACCAAACCCACATCCTTGAATATTCCCATTGTCCACTTTCTTGTTAACCCCTATGTTTGTTCCATAGATAGCCCATGCTTTCATGTTACTCAATGTTTGAATCCTTAGATAACCTTCGCAAGCAATGAAACCATAATAAAATTCCATGCACACACACAATAACCACGTCCCATGCACTCACATAAATTCATGTGAACATTCCCCATGCACACCATGCATGAATGTTTCCACGTAGCTCACCATGCATGCCTTAAACCCGTGTGTCAACCCCTTGATTGTAGTTGACAGCTCACACCCCATTTTCTTAGCCGAAAGACCTTTGGCCGAATCAGTTAGGGCGAAGGGCCTTGAGCCGAAAGAGAAAAGCCGAATGATGGCTGGGTGCGAAACTCTTAACCGAAGGAGGTTGATCCCACGAATGAAGCTTCGGCCGAATGAGGAACATCTGACCGAACCAGGGTGGCGAATAGGTGGGGTCCGAATGGGCCCTAGTCCAGGCGAATAAGGATGTCCGAAGAAGGCCCAGTCATTCGGCCGAAGGAGACTATCGGGGCTAGGGTTTGTGCCATTCGGCCGAAGGGGAGAGTGGCCATTCGGCCTGCACACATTCGGCCCACCTGATGCATTTTCATTCGGCCAACCGGCACCCACCATAGCAGCCATGGTTTTTCGAAGAAATCGACCAGGGGTTCCAATGGGGTTAGTTCCTACATCCTTATGAGTGGTTTTTGTGAAGATCCTATGGTGTGAGGTGGTCTATCAACCGGTTTCTAAGTGGGTTCCAACCTAGGGTTTTCAAAACCCTAAACCGAAGCTAAATCTGATCTTTACCTCGAATCTGTTGGATGGAAGCTTAGATCTGTTGTACTTCCGTGATCTACAAATGGTGGTCGTTTAGACACCAAAATGGGTCGATTTCATGAAGAAATGAAGAAGAAATCGTAGAGAGAGAGTGGAGAGTTCTAGAGAGAGAAAGTGACAGTGGTGAGGTTTTGGAGAGAGAGAATGAAGAGGTTAAATGAGGAAGAAGACTCATTCCGGGTATTTATACTCCGGGTGAGTTCGGGTTCGCTTCGGTTGCTCGGTTTCGCGTAAAACGTCGGTTTCCGTCGTTTTCGTAACGAAATGGTTCGGTTTTAAAAATAGAAATTATAAACTTATTTTAGGTTGTGATTTCTAATAAATTAACTAATTATCTTTCGTTTATTTTAAATTTTAAAAATTATTTAATTTACTGTTCAAAATCGAATCGTACGGTTATCGCGCGTATTTGTTCGAATCGTCACCCGTACAAACACGGCAATAACTATACTTTTCAATATGATTTTCTAATTATCGAATATCATTCAGAACGTTAAACTTCCAGATCTATTCGTACAGATCGTCACCTATACGAATAATCCGTCGGTTTAGCATTCACGTAACAATATCCGTTTTGTTTTGTTCTGTAAATCCTCACATACGTTTATACGTAATAGAGTCCTAACACATAATCACATGATGGTTCTGTATCGCCATTTACTTGTCTGGCTGATGAACCATGTTTCTGAGTTTCGTTTTTGAAATGATTCTGAAACTGTGCTTTGATAACATAGAATGATAGTAATATATGAACAACAACTAGTACGTGTACCTGATTTACTGTTCATTTTACTGTACCGGATCACTGTTCCGGTGACGTTTCCGGCATTGATGTTACAAGAATGCTTAAAGCATAGGATTGAACATAAGGAGCCACCTGAAGAATTTTGCATGCATTTTAAACATTTTGGAACACTTTTACATTAATTGTTATGATGTGTGAACAATTTATTATTTCGTACAAGCTTCCGCAATATTTACTGTATTACGTTGTAAAATTTGATAACTTATTTGGAATATTTAAGTAATGTCCATGTGTTTTCAAAAACATATAGAGTTGTTATATATTACCAACGTATCTGATCCTGCTACGTCATACCTAGTGGTATGATACCGCTAGTGGTAAATTTGGGGGGTGTGACAGTTTGATTGAAAAAAAAAACATATTTTTAATACATATATGTAATCTTTTGTTAAATTAAATGTATACAATTATTGTTTCAATATTAAATATTTATTTATATTAGGAGAGAGTAGAGATGAGAGATAATAGTAATTTTAGGATTTAACTAATTTATAAGATAAAGAAAATAACATTTGGGATATGATACCCTTATAATTTATGATTAAGCCCATCGATTAGCATTTATTTACAATCTTATCACTACACAATATATATATATATACACACACTTTATGATTGAATGTTGTAACCATTAAATTGAATGTTGTGTTATTCCTTGAGATAAACTTTCAAGATTTCTTTTTGGAGTGAAGGGTAAACTCATATATGCTTGAACATATATTGTTTTGTTGCTAGGCTTCTTGTGTAGTGTTGGGACCAAATAATTGCTACAAAGACAAGGACAACGTGACCCCTCCAAGTTAGCTAGCTAGCTAGGATTTTATACTTTTTTTATATTATTATAAATAAAATCTGTATTTTATTAAAATAAAATTATAACATGTAGATTTCTTATTTCATCTTTTGTGATTTATGATGTTTCATTGTATAATTTTCTTATCTCTATATAAAATATTATTTGAAAATAAAACATACATACATACATACATACATACATACATACATACATACATACATACATACATACATACATACATACATACATACATACATACATACATACATACATACATACATACATACATACATACATACATACATACATACATACATACATACATACATACATACATACATAATATATTTTCACTCTTCATTAGGATCTAGGAGATAAGTATGAAGGCAAACCTTAACTCTTATCACAGTTGGGATAGATATGTTGCTCCGAAGAAATCTCTGCTTCAAAGTTATCCTTTAAAATTAATTATCCCAATGTTTTTAACGTTATTTTCACAAAATAAGTAAAATAACTTAAAATTAGTGTAAGTATAATTTTGGCCCTTGAAGCCCACACGTATATATGTATGCACCGCAAATGGGATGAATTATTTGAAAATAAACAAGTAAATGAAAGGTTATGCCCAAGGATACATTATAAAGTTACGAACCAATATTTCAATCATTTAAATTTAATAATTAATATTTTTACTTTAGTTTATCATTTAGAGTAGAAATTAAAATATGATGTAGCATAGTGATCAGTAAAAAAAAAACAAATCAAAAGAACTTGTTCAATCCAGAAAGTAATAACAGTTGCACGGACGGAATTGATAATATCATTCCAATTCAACATTTAGCCTCTTCAAAAATTAACATGTGTGTAAGAGAAATTTAAATATAAATCACTTTTGTCTAAAAAAGGTAGAAAGCAATATGAGTATAACATGTTAGATGACCGAAAAAAATTAAGTAATGATCATTTTCTTATAACATCTTTTGTTAATTTTTCTCTAGTTTTTACAACTTTTTTTAAACGTTTATAACTTTTTTCATATTTTATTATTTAAAAAAAAATTATATCATAAAATCCAACATTTTTTTATTTTTGATATAAATAATATTGATATATAAAACATCATAATTTTTAAAACTTTTTATAAATCATATTAAATTATTAGAGCGTGTGCTCTATTTTTAATCGAATCGACTCAAATCTCATCCGACCTGAATCTATCCGAATTAGAATTCGATTCGGATATATCCGAATAACCCGAAAAACTAGAATAAAGATGAATAAAAATTTCCTCATTTTTTTTCTTGTTTTGTCTATTTATTTTTTCCTATATTTTGGTCCATAAAAGTAAACATTTTACTAGTTTAGATTTATAACACAACATTTTAAAGTTCAAAATTAAAAAAAAATCACAAATCCATCATAATAAAATAGTCTACGTAAATTCCGTGACTCATAAAAAATATATCTAATCAAACCGAATAACCCTAACTAAATAAAACCAGATATTCGAATCTAACCCAAATATCCGAATAATTTTTTCGGATTTGGATTGATCCAACCCGAATCAAGTTTTTTAGATTTCCAATACGATTCGGGTTTCAATTTTTTTCGGATTTTGGATTTTTTGAACACTCTAGTGGAATTAACCCGATCAAACAATATCAATTTATAACCTCCAAGGAAATAGTGTAGTAGTTTGAGTGGAGGAGAGATAATATTATAGAAGTCTCAAGTTCAATATTTATTAAGTCTGGTTTTTCTTGAAGGACACCGACCCGGTTGCTTGTGTATGCTTTTTATCTGTTTTCTCCGGTTAATTGGTATTGGAGGACCCAGGGGTTAATCACCTAAGTGAGTTCCCACGATTCAAAAAAGAAAATGTAAAGCATTAATCTTAGAATTTTCTTCTTTCTTAATCATTTTCGCGTAAATAATTCAAAAGACCAACATGCATACCCTCTCCATTAAAGATGGACGTTAGAGACGGAATATGAGCACAAATGACTAGGATTTACAAAGCACACACGATAACAAACAAACAACAAACTTACCCAGTATATTCCTACTCTAGGGTCTGGGTAAGGATGAAGACAAACCTTACTCTCATCCCAGTTAGTATAGAGAGGCTGCTCCGAATGAATCACCAACTCAATGTTATTGTTTGAAGTTAATCATTTTAACACTTTTAATGTTATTATCACAAAGTACGTAAAATAACATTCAAATTAGAGTAATTTTACTTTTACCCTTGAGGCCCACACATTATATGTGTGCACCGTAAATGAGGCGTTTACGAAGCACTCACGATATGTAATACAAATTGGCTCTCATACCACAATGTTAATAGTTAGAACACAAACACCATTACACTCGTTTATTACACAAGCACATTGAACATAAATCATCAGGAGCAATTGTTTAATGATAATTGATTGCATGCAAACAAGAACATAGATTATACAAATCAAGTAAGGTATGGACAAGTAGCTAAATAGCAAGAAACCCGGTCTAGTATATATATGACCACTTGACCAATGGCTTATTTATTATTAATAACTTGAACTCAAAAACAAACTGACACACTTGCTCCAGCTGATCCATTTGCAGTACAATAGATCCAATCCTGCATGAGTTATTAATGATCAATTGACATCGGAATTGGATCAAGTCGAGCCACAGGAACACAAACAAAAGGGTTAGCTTTAAGAAGGTTAAATTCACCTTTCTCATTCATATCAACTCTTGCAAGATTCCCATCTTCCCCAGCCTTCCATTCAAAGCATTGAATCATGCCACCAAAAGTGGCGTAGACCATCTTTAAACCTAACGAAGTCCCTGGACACATTCTCCTTCCACTTCCAAATGGTAAAAACTCAAAGTGTTGTCCTCTCACATCCATCTGTTTCTCCTCAAATCTTTCAGGCCTGAACTCAAGTGGGTCTTCCTAGTAGTTTGGGTCTCTACCGAGGGCCCATATGTTGATAAAAATACTGGTGTTTACTTGAATATTAATACCTGCAACAGTTCGATCTTCCGTTGATTTTCTTGGAATCAATGGGACTGGTGGGTGGAGACGTAATGTTTCCTTGATGATTGCCGGGAGGTATGGAAGGTTTTGCACGTCTGATTCTTGTATAAGTATGTCTTTGCCTACTTCATTATCGATTTCGGCTACTGCATTTCTCATGATGTTTGGATGCTTAATGAGTTCTGATAAACCCCATTCTGGAGTAAGCGCCGAGTTGTCCGTTCCTGCAACGAATATATTCTGAAATAACAGCATATATAACATATATATAGATTAGTATTTGCATAAACACAAAAAATACATGCATGAAGATACCATGGGCTTAATTTTTAACTTAATTACCAAAATGAAAGCTTTGATGTTTTCTCTTGTCAAATGTATATCCATCGTTACATCCGAAATATAACTCTGTTCTTTCGAGGCTTGTATGGACTTCTTATGTGGTGTTAAGGACTTAAAAGATTTGTGACGACTAGGGGTTTGGTTGTGATTATAAAGTGTTTAAATGGATGTTATTATGTGTTTTTATACGTTTAGTCATTCGAATAGAAGCTACCGTGTGTGTTGTGTGTTTTTAGGTTAGAAGAAGCAAGATGATGATTTTAGAAGGAAACTAGACAACGGGAAGCAAGAACGAGCACATCCGAAGATGCAAACACACGAAGTAGAAGTTGGAAACTTTGAAGATGCATATCTTGGGCTAGGAAAGGAGTTACGGGATGTATAATATATGAAAATCGTGTATCTCGACGAGACGGAGCTGAAAATGTTAACTGATCAAGCGTAAGTTATGCCTAGGGGGCCGTAACTTACGTCGGGGTGCTGGTTCCGTAACTAGAAACCGTAAGACAGAGCTTTCTAGGCGTAAGACGCAGTTCTAACATGCAGGTAAGCGCGCCGAGGGGCGACTGAAAACACCAAATTTTGCAATTTTTGGGGTATTTAAGGTCAAAATCAACCCTAGTCGCATATTATCACTTGGGGGCAAACTCTTGGATGATTTTGGAGCATTTTGGAGCATTCTAAACCCCCAAATCATCAATCCAAAGAAGGAATTGAAGATCTAATCATGCAATTCATCCAAGAATGTGAAGATTCAACCTTTGGAATGTCCGGCTAATCCATTCGTGATTTACAAGTTCAATATTGCCCGATTGTGAGACGATAAACGATTTCAGGTTTATTTTACAACTTTGAATTCAATCTCATTGCTTGCTTTAATCTATTGTCAAGTTTAATGTTATTGGTTTGATTTTAAAGTATTCTAGAAATCCTACATTTTGTGAACAAGTAATTAACTGAGTCAACAATATCGGTCTAGTTATCGGTTGTCAACAAAGTCATTAACTTGGTTCCAAATCATAATTGTTTAATAATCTAAGCATGAATCATGTCTATGTGATTTCCAATCAACAACTCAAGATATACCTAGTTGTGTTTTACTAACTTGAAACCTGGAGAGATCACATTCTTTATACATTGTTACAACTCTTTAATTTATGTTTAAGTTTAAGTTTACTTAAGTTTGTTTTACAGAAAAACCAAAATCCGACATTTCAAGTTTATTTTCTTAAATGCATTTGATTAGTTAAACGAAATTATATAACACTGACCACATGTTCCTCGTGGATACGATACCTGACTTACCCTAGCTACCTAGGTTAATTAGGTTTTTGCATGACCCCAACGACAGGTCATCAAAATGGCGTCGTTGTCGGGGAACTAGTGCGCTTAGTGTTATATCATCTTGTTTGATTTTAGTTTTACTTTTTTTCTAAAAATCCAAAAAAAAAAACCCAAAAAGATATTTATTTTCATCTGTGTTTTCAGTTATTCTTATTTTTACTTATTTAGTTTGTTCAAGTTTACGTGGGTATTTTTGTGTGTGCGTGTAGATTCGCTATGGATTTTGTGCAATACTCATTTATGTACTGCGGGAGTCCATGTAACCAGGAAATGATTGCCCTGAGTTTTGGCAAAGGGGAGAGGATATGAGGAGACGATTATATTTGGCTTCTCTTTACTACGATGATGTACCCTATCCAGATACCATTCTAGTGTAATCAACTTACCAAGAAGTTTATCAGTTGGGTGCTAACAATTATAGGCGAGAGTGGGATTGCAATAGCTATGGATCCGAGATGCCACCTTACTCAGGTTATCAGGAGGAGTATGATAGTTATCCAAAGTGTCAAGAAAATGTTTCTAACCTAATTGTCGAGCCAGTTCATATTACTTATCAATCTGAGGAAGAGAAACAAATTGCTCAATTGGACGTGTTTCTATCCAAGATAAATGAGTTGTTATCATCAGACCACCTTACAGATCAACAAAGGGTCGAATGCTTAAATTACAAGTGTGAAGTGCTTTCAATGAGGATTGATGTAAGGATGAAATTTTCAGAAGGTGAGAAAGAGGTTGTGGAGAATAATACCACACCAACTCCTTCCTTTGCGGATGCACTTTGCTCAGTTGATATGGTTGATGTTGAAGTGATAGAGAAAGTGGTTATGGATCTTCCAAAACATGAAGTTAAATGTCATGATCAGGTAAATGGCATAGCACATGATGAACCGATGACTGAGACTCTCCTAGATTGTTTTAATCATCCCCCATTACATACTATTCAAAGTGACAAAGTTGGGGATGACGGTTTAAGAACAAAGAAGAGAAAAGTGAGACTACAAGATGTTGGGCAAATCATTCAGAAGTGGCCTTGCAAGAACTTTAAGGACATGATGATTATGAGGAAGTGGATGTGGATCCAACATGTTACTTATCAAGCATATGTTGACAACTCGGTAGGAAAATGTTCACTTCGACCACCGTGAAAGATACATCAGGTACGGTCCGGCTGAAGACCTTAAAACTTAGCGCTAATCGGGAGGCAACCCAGATTTTTTATTTTTTATTTTTTTTGTTGTTTTGTTTCTTTTATTTGTTTTAGTTTCTTTGTCATCATAGCAACGCTCAAGTGTGGGGAAGCCTTTCGGGAGGCAACCTTAGGAGTAGTTGTGCCTATTTTGGTAGTAAGTTAATTAGTTATCAATCCGGGGATGTTTACAAGGGTAATTAAAGATTAAGTTTGTAAAACAAATGAGTGAATTACACATCACCATACATTGAGGACAATGTATATCAAGTGTGGGGATGAAGAGAAAAGGAAAAACTTCATAAATATCACAAAAATTTTTCAAAATGTTGTTTTTAAGTGAATTTGATTGGACATGAAAGCTTGATTTGCAATGCACTAATGGATATCCACTAAGGAAAGGATAAAGGTTTTGATTCATGGTTATCCCTTTAAGTTTCATGAGAGTATTGCTAACAAACAATTTTCGGGGAAAAATTGAAAGAAATGCCTAATTATGTGACACCTCGTATTTTCCAGGTCAGCATTTATAGTATATTAATAATAATTTATATTATTATTACATACGTGGCACTAGAATTAGTGATATTTAGTGTGACACGTGGCACAACAGTCTAAACACACACAACAAACCGATAATTCGAGAAATTATTGCAAAAACGCTCGCATGTGTCTTGAATAACGAACGTTGGTGAATTAATCAAACCACAGTCCCACTTTCACAACACTTCGGTTCTAGGAAGCCTAAAACAAGTCAAATAGCGACAATATGACGAGAAACGAGGACCGTAAACGTAAAACAATCGAAACATCAAAATTGGGCTTATTGGGCTCATCCAGCAGGCGTAGCGGTACGCCAAGGGCCTCAAAGTGAGCCTTGGTGGTACGCGAAGGATAGGTGGCAAATTTGAATCCCGAAACACGTCGCGGTACGCCAAGAATCCACTTTGCTAGTCTTGGCGGTACGCGAAGCAACCAACACGCAAAAATCTTCATAAACCCAATGCTAATCATTTCCTAAGCCACCCTACACCAAATCTCTCAAACCCACACACAAAATCTCGGTCCTCAGAACCTGTAAACCTCTTCTCTACTCCTTGGAACCAACTTGAAGCCATTTTTAAAGATTTCTTGAATACTTGAAGACCCAAGAAGCTTAGAAGGTCATCTACCATCACCACCACCATCATTTCAGCTGAGGAATCACCAAGAACGACCTGTGGAGCCTTCACTTTGACAATCTAGTTCGGATCTCTGCACTAGAAGCTCATAGAGGTAGTTCTTACATGTCAAAATACACTTTTAACACATTAAATCTCACATGCAAGACAAATCACCCACATGCACACACTCAAACCATCTATGCACGAATTTTCAATGTTTTAGATCTGGGTTTGATGTTATAATTACTGATGTTGATGATCTAAAATGGTTCGATGATGTATTTTGACGATCCATGATGATGTGCGTATGCAAAATGCTTGCTTTGTTCATAAATGGTTGAAATAACAACATGCATGTATAATCTAAGGTTTGTTAGATGATTTTAGATGTTCATACTTGGCTATTGATGATATTGTTACTGATTTTGATGATCTAGAATGATCTAATGGTGTATTTTGATGATCTATGATGACGATAATGAGATTTGTGAAGTATTTGTTGTTATTATGAAGAGGTGATTACTTTTGATCACATGCATGTATGATCTAAGTATGTTTACACGATTTTTGATGGTGAAATGTTATTATAAACGATATTTGAGATGATTTACATGATGTAGAAGTGTTAAAAATGTCAATAGATGGTTATTTGCACACATTTCTAATTTTAGTAACTTTATGTGATTAGATCTAGGATTTATGCATAAAATGATGTTTAGACACTATTATGATGGTTATTTATGCATACGAATTGTTAGAGTTGTCAAAACAAGTGGTTCACACCATTATTACTATAAATAGAAACTTTTTTTTCATAAGTTTGCTAAGGAATGTTGAGTCTGATGATGTTGTATGCTTAACATGCTTATTTGATGCTAACATGATGATATTAAGTGATTTAATGTCTTTGAAAGGATGAAATATGAGTATTTGTCATAAATAGTAACTTTATTTCACAAAATCGATAAATGGTAATGTGTTAGTCGTAACGAATATGATTATATGGTTATTTAAGACTAGGATATTGATAATTAGATGAGATTGATTATTAAACTTAGTGAAACATGCCTATTTTTACAACTTTCTAAAAATAGTAACTTTTACACGCGAAACGTGCTTAACCGATTAAGTGTGACTATGTGCTACGTGATAACATGGTCACTTAGGTTAAATATGCATATTAGAATAATCGGAAAGTGATTTCTTGCATGACTTGCTTAATTTGGAAACTTTCCTAAAATAGGAACTTACTATAAATAGTAAGTTACCTCACGAATGTGACTCTGGTATCCGCACACAACACACGACACTGAATCGCACGTTACACGATCACTTGAACAAAAACCTTCACCAACGGGTCGTTAGGTCAAACACGGTCAACACAACCCACGTAACAACTTAGAGTTGTTGAACACGAACACGGTCCTGTGAGACCCACACAAATATGAGCACAAACTTATAACACCTATGTGATATAGGTAACCGCTGAAAGAGGCGCACTATCCCGTTCTTGTAAGAACGCACTCTACGGAAACTCAGGTGAGTTTACGGCTCCACTTTTACTTTCAACTATTTTTGTTAAATCTTTGGGGTGAGAATACTATGCAACTGATTTTAGATATACAACTGGTATGCTGTAAAACAACTTTTTGTGTGCAACAATTATCGCCACAAGTCCTCATTATTCTTACCGTTAGTTGTGTAACAAACGAGTCGTTATTACGTAGTACTACTGGGTTTGACTAGCCCCTGTCGGCAACAATGTTGACTGGAGGTCATAACGAGTGTAATATCGATGTTGATCTGGGTTCCGTGATGACCTAGGGAGGCAAAGGAAACAGTCGAGTTTCGGTAAGATGAACTGACACACCTCGGATTGTAGATCCAACAAAACATCTTAACATACCCAGTTTATATCTGCTTATTGTTTTCAACTATCTAAACCTGTGAACTCACAAACTTTATGTTGACATATTTTAGCATGTATTCTCAGGTAACTGAACAGCACGAGCTAGGATGCACATGGAGATGCACAAGAGAGTCTTCATACATATAGACTCTAGTCCTAGGCTTACATTTTGAATGTGTGATTTGAAACAACATTAAACATGTAGCGTCTGATACACTTCTCATTTTCGCTGCAAACAATTTACATTTATTCCGCTGCTTTATGCATTAAACTTTTCCGCTGCTTATTTATGAAAACTTGACTGACTTACAAAAATGTATGTTTGTGTAACTCATATAGAGTCGTTCTATATGACCAAGATCTATGATCCTGGCCACGTCACACCCGCGCGGTCTGACACCGCACGTGGTAATTTGGGGGTGTTGCTTATGTTGCGTGCCAGCAACCCAATTCATCCATATAAGTGTGAAATTTTGAGCCTTAAAGTGATTATATCAGTGAGATGAATTTTATTTATTAAGGGTGACCGGTAGTTGAGGATTGTGATAGAACTTGTGTGTTTTGATACATGCTGAAACCTTAAGTGAATAAGTGCACTAAAATGAGAAGGCATTAGGATTACACCAATCTTCCCTTCTTAACCCTTTATAAACATGTCCAATCCCCCTAGTTAGCCACTCTTAAGCCCATATTTGTACAAAAAGTTCCTTTTGTTCAACCTTGTAGCCAAGCATGAAAGTAAATCTTGTGAAAAGTGTAATGAGAATCCAACTTTAAAAAGAAAAAAGAAAAAAAATGAGAAAAGAAAAAAGAAGAAAAAAAAATAGAAGTCATAGTGGAATAAAGACAATGTATTGTAGTAATACAAATGTCATTGGTTTAAGTGTTTTAGTTGGATTTTTCATCCTATTACCCACTAAATAGCCTATACCCTTCCCATAGCCAAAGCCAAAAAGCCAAAAAGACCTTTGATTAGTGCATCATTTAACGTGGTGGTAGAGGTGTGATTGACAAACAAGCTTATGTTCACATGAATCAACACTTGGTTTTGAGTTATAAAGTTACTAGCACCTCTTTTGCTAGTGTGTGTAAAACCGAGAGGAGTGATTCATTGTGAGGGGTGTGCAACATGTGCAAAAGTTTTAAAGCATGTATTTTTACTTAGGCAATTCTTGATTTTGGTTAAAATTGCATCATATGTTTGTCAGCATGTCAATCTTGATTGTGTCAGTCTATGGGATGAGCTTGGTTTGAAACCTTAATATTTGACTTGGTGGAGATTGTATATGTGTGTTGTAGAGAAGGTGAGTTATGTTCAAGAGAGTTTGCTTGAGGACAAGCAAAAGGATAAGTGTGGGGATGTGATGACTAGGGGTTTGGTTGTGATTATAAAGTGTTTAAATGGATGTTATTATGTGTTTTTATACGTTTAGTCATTCGAATAGAAGCTACCGTGTGTTCTTGTGTGTTTTTAGGTTAAAAGAAGCAAGATGATGATTTTAGAAGGAAACTAGACAACGGGAAGCAAGAACGAGCACATCCGAAGATGCAAACACACGAAGTAGAAGTCAGAAATTTTGAAGAGGCATATCTTGGGCAAGGAAAGGATTTACAGGATGTATAATATATGAAAATCGTGTTTCTCAATGAGACGGAGCTGAAAATGTTAACTGATCAAGCGTAAGTTACGCCTAGGGGGCCGTAACTTACGTCGGGGTGCTGGTCCGTAACTAGAAACCGTAAGACAGAGTTTTCTAGGCGTAAGATGCAGTTCCAACATGCAGGTAGGCATAAGTTACGCCTAGGGGGCCTAACTTACGCCGGGGAGCGACGGAAAACACTGAATTTTGCGATTTTTGGGGTATTTAAGGTCAAAATCGACCCTAGTCGCATATTATCACTTGGGGGCAAACTCTTGGACGATTTTGGAGCATTCTAAAGCCCCAAATCATCAATCCAAATAGGGAATTGAAGATCTAATCATGCAGTTCATCCAAGAATGTGAAGATTCAACCTTTGGAATGTCCGGCTAATCCATTCATGATTTACAAGTTCAATATTGCTTGATTGTGAGACGATAAACGATTTCAGGTTTATTTTCCTGTGACATCCAGTACCAGATCGTCCGACAAGTCCGTACGGTATGTGTACGTCCACTATTTACTATGTGTAAATACAAGTATATGAACAGTGTGTGTGATAACAGAATTCAGAATACAGTAAACAGTTGTACGTATTTAAGTGAAAACTGAAATAGGGTAAGTACAACAACTCATGATAAACAATAAGTTGTATGTATTTAGGTAAAAACCTAAGTACAGTTAATACAACGAATTCAGAGAAACAACAGTGTGCAAATAAATAACAAGAACATGTCGGTTGCGATCTGATATCCACAGATGACAGGAATCAGATGGCCGACAAATCCGTATGAAAACAATGTGAAAACAGGAAGTTTAGTTGAGTCCGTTAGTGAGGAAATACAAGTCAAACACAACTGCAGTGTTATTTCAGAATAACAAACTGACAGTGTTTTTGCGTGGGTTACGATTCACACAAACATATCTGTAAGTTTAGAGTTCTGAAATAATGACGGAAAGGTAGAAAACAAAAGTTAGAAAGCAAAACCATCGTCGTGTTCGTTCGGGTGACGATTCGAACGAATACGCGCGAAGGTAACGCGTTCTGACGAAACGAAAACGACACGAACGACAATAATTCAAGTAAATAAAATATTTTAATGTTTTACAATTTTGAAACTCATCAAAATTAAATAAAGAAACTATTTTATTTAAGAAGCGTAAAACCACGCGTTACGTTCCGGAAACGTAACGAAAATGCGAACCGAGCAACAAAAACGAACCCGAACACCCTCGGGGTATAAATACCCTAAATGAGGGCATCCCCCCTCATTTCTCACTTCTTCTTCCCCACTCCAAACCCTAAACCCGGTTTTGACCTCCCACCACCATTTCTCACCTTCAAACCTCCATATCTCCCTCAATACTCAACCAAATCCTTCCATCTTTGGACCAAATCGAAGCTCTTGACCTCTACTACATGAAAGTACAACCGATCTGAGCCAAACTCCACTAAAAATCGAGGTAACCAGCTGTGAACATTGCGAAAAATAGGGTTTTCACCCCTATGTGCGACCCACAAGATTCAAACCGGTTCTAAGCCTCCCCCATCCCAAACCATGACCACCAGAACCCTCCTTTAACATATGCTATCTTAGAAACCACCATAGAATCCCGAGATGGGGGCGGCTCTAGGTGAGACTAGCTGTGGTCGAACCACAAAACCAGGTGGCCGAATGGCCTTAGGCCGAAAGGCCCTTGGCCGAAGGTCTTCAGTCGCCGGCTGCCACCCCCTTCGCCACCCCCATTCTCTCGGTCAACCAACCCCCATTCGCCCTTCATACTCCCTCCCTCATTCGGCAGCCACCACCAGTTGACCACTCTCATTCGGTGTGCAACTCCAATCGGCCGAAGGAGCCACCCCATGCGGCTGAGTCACACCTTCAAACGGCCAAGGCACCATCATCAGGCCCAGAACATCTCTTATTCAGTCCACATCTGTTGGCCCAGATACTAATGAGGCCCAATATCATTCTTTCAGCCCATAATACCCTTTTCGGCCCATGCATAGAAGGACACACATATACGGCCCAAGACCATTAATTTGGCCCAACAAGAAGGTCCACTGATTCGGCCCAACCCCATTGGGCCCAGCAGCACCTCAATTGGATTAACCCAACAGTTGGCCCATTTATTTAGCCCACAAAATCATTCGGCCCAGAATCATTGATGTGGTCCAAAGACTAATTTGGCCCACTTGATGTGAGATACAAACTAACATGTTGAAAACAACTTAAGAATAAACAAGAGAACGACATGTTTGAATATGGGAAATAATGTAATGAAATTACTATAAATGTAATGGGTTTAGCATAATGAAATTCACAAAACCTAGCCTTTTAAAATATGTTAACAAGTGATATCAAGTAATGAGACAACATGACAAGGTCAAAACCAGGTTAAACACAAGACAAATAACAAGGTATACTAGGTTTAATTTAAATTGATTATGTATTCGTAATATCTCACACAAGTGAATCGGGGCCAAATGAAGATCATGACCGAGACTTACGTGTGTTAGCCAACCTTAGGGCTAACACATACACGCACGCACACGAATCTTTACAACTCGTACTTACAATCACAAACAACGTGAAATCAATACAGGAACGTGAACACAACAACAAGTACAATCAAGAGTGCGTGCATTTTTTTGTTAGACTAAGTCAACCCCAACAACAACAAGGTGAGTTCATACGCCCCTTTTCTAATCTTATTTGATTTTAAACTCTCGGGGCTGAGAAACATGCTTAACTTTTATTTATTTAAAAGTTTAATGTTTAACATATTGTTTATACTTTGATTAGATAATATTGCTTTAATTATTATCGTTTATCATGGTATGCATGCTTGTATGATCATGATATGACAGAGATAACTAAGATGAATATGATAATATAATTTCATATCTCATCAACACAATAGAATAAACTAGTTGTAAGATTATATCTCACGACTCTTAGTTATTTTTACAAGAACAAACATTGAGATGAACGATAATAATTAATCATGTTTCTCAGCCCCGAAGGTTTAAAATCAGTTAAGATTAAAGAAAAGGGGCGTATGAACTCACCTTGTTGTTGTAGTGGTTGACTTAGCTTAAACAAAGAATGCACGCGCTCTTATCTGTACTTGTGGTAGTTTTCACGTTCCTGTATTGATTTCACATTATGTTTGACTTATAAGTATAACCCTTAAATACGTGTTTGAGTGTGTGTTTGTGTTAACCCTTAAAGTTGGTTAACTCGCGAGTCTCGGTCATGGTATTCATGATCCGGCCCTGGTTCACTTGCTATGACTTAGTCTGACACTAAGTCAATTTAGGTTTAGGTGATTACCATTCATTATAGATCTCATGTTCACCCTATGTATCTTAATTAACATGATGTGCAACTTGAAATTCATTTATCAACCAATATGTTATAAACTTTATGAAGCTCGTTACCAAAAACTTCCCACCTTTGTGATTACATATGATTTTCTACACACTATTTCTTGAAATAAAAATTTAATAGTTGCTTTGTCATCTCATGTTAGTCGGATTATTAATTTGGGCCGACTAATTTATTGTGGACCAAACTAGTAGTCATGGGCCAAGTGTGGTATGTATGGGCCGATGTATTTTCATGAGCCCATAACTCGTGTGGGCCGAAGATCATTGGGCCGGTCTAGGTGGGCCTTAAATCCAATATGTAATATGGGCCCAAGCATCTCTTTGAACTATTCAATTGGTCTAAAAGGTGTGTGCTGGGCCGAACACTTTAGCTATTGGGTCGGTTGCTTTCTGTTGGTTCTAAGGCCGAGATCAGGTCACCATGGCAGCGAACCTTTTAGTCCCAATGGTTCGTGTACAGTCATATGGTAGACAAACCTAAGGCTCAGCTAGGTTTAGGCAGTTTCAGGTTTATGAGCATGATGGGGTTCGCCTACAATTGGTTCGTTGATCAGGATGGGTTCGGCACTGGAAAGTAAAGCATAGGTTCGGCCAGGTTGTGTTGTCTTGAAGGTTCGTGACATGGAGGGTTCGGTGGTGCTGCTGGAGGTTCGGCCACTGCATGATGTCGCAAAGTTTCGTGACAAGGTGAAGGTTCGTTCGATGGAAGGCAACCCAGCACCAGGTTCGGCCGAGACATGTTCAGGGTTCGTCTGCATATTTAGGTTCGGCTGGTTGTACGAGGGTTCGGCTGGGACAACCCTCCATTGACGAACCTGTCGATCATCTTCATCATATCCCAGCTATTTCAATGTCGTTCCCATGGTGTCGTTATGCAGAGATGAGTTTCCGAGGGTATAATGGCCGTATAAGTGAGTCTAGAACCAGTTAAATGGACATGTATTCAAATAAAAGTGAAAACCCTCTTTTTGTGATTTTTCCTTGGATCATACCTCGATTTTGGCCGGATGAAACTCCAGATCAGTTGTACTTCCTTGTAGAGCTCGTTCCTAGCTACGCATGGACACCAAGAACGCCCGATTTTGTCCACAAACGAGTGAGATATCGCGATTTGAAGAGTGATTCTCCTAGTGAGAGAATAGGTTTGTGGATCTGCACTTAGAGAGAGAGAGGGCTGCCATAAATGACTAAAAACACTCTCATTTGGTGTTTATATACCCTCAGGGTATTCGGGTTTGTTTCGGTTGCTCGGTTCGCGTTTTCGTTGCGTTTCCGGAATTTAAATGCGTAATTTTATTTGTTTTAATTAAAGGAAGTTATTTTTATTATTTGATGAGTTTCAAAATTGTAAAATATTATTTATTTATTTTATTTTATTTGTTTCGTTTTCGTTTCGTCAGATCGCGTCACTTACGCGCGTTTTCGTACATAGCGCTAGCTGTACGAACACGATCGTATGTTTCACGTTTTGATTTGGTTTTTCTACTTATCAGTTATCGTTTCAGAACGTTAAACTCACAGATATGTTTGTGTGAATCGTCACCCACGCAAACACACTGTCAGTTCGTTATTATGAAATAACACTGAATTATTGTTTTTGAATTGTTTTCCTCACTAACGGACTCAACTAAACATCCTGTTATCACATTGTTTCCGTACTGATTTGTCGGTCATCTGATTCCTGTCATCTATGGATATCAGATCGCAACCGATATGTTCTTGTCTTTTGTTTGTACACTGTTGTTTCTCTTGAGTTGTTGTATTTACTGTATTTAAGTTTTCACTTAAACACATACAACTGTGGTTTGTTTTCTGAGTTCTGTTTTCACACAACTGTTTACGCACTGTATTTTACACACAGTAAATGGTGAAAGTACACACACCGTACGGACTTTCCGGACGGTTTGGTACTAGTTGTCACAGACATGTTGTGTAGACACTGTCGGAAATGTGGGAGGAAAGGGCACTGGACTCAGGAGTGTCGTAGTGCCCCGAAACAGAAAACTAAGAAAAGGGCTAAGGCACCTACTTCCTCTCAACCTAACCACCACTGCTACTCCTGCGGACTACCTGGACATTTTGCAAGAGACTGCCCTAGGAGGAAGCCTCCAACAGGTCCAACAGTTCCAACTGCATCAACCAACACCGAGGAACTACTCGCTCTACCAGCACCAGATGTACACACGGAGTCGATGACTTCGAGGGTATGTCATTTTAACCATGTGTATTTGAATTATGTATAATGTCAAAATTATATATAGTACGTGTCGTTAGTAACATAATTAAGGGTAACTATAGATTAATTAGGTGCCAATTAGATAATAGAAGTTAGTATAATTAATACATATGCTTGAATAGAGAACCATTACCCCCTAAAAGATAGATTCAGAAAACAAAGTAGGAAATTCTTAAATCAATTGAGATTAGGTTATCCTTAAGTGACCTAGTCAGGAATACGAAGGAAAGAGACTAAATGATCCTCGAGATCATAATCAGTTTCATTTTCAGATCAATAAGGTTAGTGTTACAAATGAGAAGAAACACGCGTAACAAAGACTATGCGGACGTGTTTCCAGATGATTTACCAGGACTGCCACCCGAGAGATTGGTGCAGTTTCGAATCGACTAGAAATCCTACATTTTGTGAACAAGTAATTAACTGAGTCAACAATATCGGTCTAGTTATCGGTTGTTAACAAAGTCATTAACTTGGTTCCAAATCATAATTGTTTAATAATCTAAGCATGAATCATGTCTATGTGATTTCCAATCAACAACTCAAGATATACCTAGTTGTATTTTACTAACTTGAAACCTGGAGAGATCACCTTCTTTATACATTGTTACAACTCTTTAATTTATGTTTAAGTTTACTTAAGTTTGTTTTACAGAAAAACCAAAATCCGACATTTCAAGTTTATTTTCTTAAATGCATTTGATTAGTTAAACGAAATTATATAACATTGACCACATGTTCTTCGTGGATACGATACCTGACTTACCCTAGCTACCTAGATTAATTAGGTTTTTGCATGACCCCAACGACAGGTCATCAATTTGGATAGCATCAGTTTTTATGTTCTTACAGTCTCCCCCTAGGTAGGATGATGCTTCCAAAACTTCATCTTTCTCCTCTGAGAATTTGTCCTTGCCTTGACCCACTTTATGGCAATCCTGCCATTGGCACCATTGTCAGGGTTGTGTAGAGGGAGCATTTCTAAGTCAAAGTCAATGAGATCATGAACAACTATGAACTCATGTATATTCAGCACCATTATGCCCCCATTTTCTTGTGTGAGAGTGAACATCTTTGTCTGGCATTGAAGCTCCACTCAACTATTGGAATATATGATCTGATAGGCTCTGCTACATATCCTTTCCATTAAAGATTGAAATGACAAATGGAGTATGAGCATGAATGATTTAGTTTTCCATCTTGACAAGAATTTTATTAAGTATGCATTTATCTTGAATAAATTACTAACTTGAGCATCAAAATGTCAGCGATGCTCATGCCTTCGGACCCTCTAATACAAATCTTCTTGGTTGTAGTAGGTTGAATCTAGGTTCCAGAAAAATTTGAGGATGTGAGACACGAGTTTGCCCAACAACAATAAGGGTGTTGAAAGAATCCGAAATCTGAATAAACCGTTATCCGACCCGATGAACACTCCTAAACAATAATGCCTTATTTGAATTTTCATATACTAACATATATGTATGACAAATCCAGATCACTAATAAATCAAAAGCTTAATTTCAATTCTCATGGTGTGGAGATTTTGGTTAACGTCATTAATATCTAGTTCATGATCTACATCATCTACAATGGAGTTCTCTTTTTGAATATTATAGTCTATCAAACTTAAAGTTAAAGAATCTTTTGTCCGTGTATTTCGTAATTTGGCTTGTGACACTGTATAAATAAAAAAACAACAATGCCCTCAATTGTTTAATTAGCTGGAATCAAAACAATACCCTATTAATTAACGTCTCTATAACGTCTGTTAGTCATAGAATTGAAAATTAATGAACATCGAAAAGACAAGCGCAAAAATAACATTTTTTTAAGTTTATAAATAAAAACTGATTTTTGTTGTAAATTTAATTAGAGACGGAAATTCATTCTATTCTTAAAATTATAAAATGAGGCATAATTCGTTTTTATTATTTATTTTTTTCTTGTAGTTTCATAGTTGTTAATGGTATAATAATTACTTGACAATTAACAATATATACATTTGTATGATAGGGGAGATGGTTTGTGGAGTTAACATGGTCAAATAATGTTTAACTTGTAATCTCTAAGGAAATAGTGTAATAGCTTGAGTGGGAAAGCATCATCAACTTAGAGTCTCAAGTTCAATCTCTACTAAGGCTGGTTTATTTCGGAGGTCACTAACATGAATGCTAGTAATTGCTCTTTACTTATTTCCTCTCGTGAATCGGGTATTGGAGGACCCATTGGTTTATCACCTAAGTAGGTTTCTACGGGGTTTTTTTTTTAAAAAAAAAAAAAAGAAAGAGTAAAGCATTAATGTTAGAATTTTTTTTCTTTCTTAATCATCCTCACGCATATAATCCAATAGATCAATACACATACCCTCTCCATTAAAAGTAAAGATGGACATGAAAGATGGAATATGAGCACAAATGGTTTAGTTTTCCATGACTAGGATTTACGAAGCACTCACGATAACAAACAAACTTACAAAGTATATTTCTATTATTTTGTAGGGTCTGGAGGTAACAATGAAAATAAACCTTCCTTTATCCCAGTTAGGATAGATATACTACTCAGAAAGAGTACATGGCTCAAAGTTATCGTTTGAATTTAATTTTTTCAACGTTTTTAACGCTATTTTCATGAAACAATCACAATATGTAGTCCAAATTGGCTCCCATACCACAATGTTGATAGTTAGAACACAAGCACAATTACACTCGTTTATAACACAAGCACATTGAACAATAAATCATCAAGAGCAATTGTTTATTCATAATTGATTGCAGGCAAACAAAAACGTAGATTATATAAAGCAGTTAAGGTCGGGATAAGCAGCTAAATAAACATTAAACCCGGTCTAGAATATATATGACCACTTGACCAATGGCTTATTAATTATTAATAACTTAAACTCAAAAACAAACTTACAAACTTGCTCCAGCTGATCCATTCGCAGTACCATATATCCAATCCTACATGACCGAGTTATTAATGATCAATTGACATCGGGATTGGATGAAGTCGAGCCACAGGAACACAGACCAATGGTTTGCTTTAGGAAGGTTAAAACCACATCTCTCATCCATATCAACTCTTGCAAGATTCCCATCTTTCCCGGCCTTCCACTCAAAGCATTGAATCAGGGCACCAAAAGTTGCGTAGACCATCTTTAACCCTAAGGAAGTCCCTGGACAAATCCTCCTTCCACTTCCAAATGGTAAAAACTCAAAGTGTTGTCCTCTCACATCCATCTGTTTCTCCTCAAATCTTTCAGGCCTGAACTCGAGTGGGTTTTCCCAGTGGTTTGGGTCTCTACCGAGGGCCCATATGTTGATAAGAATACTAGTGTTTGCTTGAATATGGTAACCTGCAACAGCTCGATCTTCTATTGATTTTCTTGGAATCAATGGGACCGGTGGGTGACGTAAGGTTTCCTTGATGATTTCCCGGAGGTATGGAAGGTTTTGCACGTCTGATTCTTGTATAAGTCTGTCTTTGCCTACAACATTATCGATTTCGGCTACTGCTTTTCTCATGATGTTTGGATGATTAATGAGTTCTGATAAACCCCATTCTGGAATAAGCGCCAAGTTGTCCATTCCTGCAAAACATATATTCTGGAATGACAGAAAATATATAGATTAGTATTTGCTGAAACATAAAAAATAAATGCATGAAGATACCATAGGCTTTATTTTTTACATGATTACAAAAATGAAGGCTTTGATGTTTATTCTTGTCAAATGTATATCCATCGTTTCATCCTCAGCAATATGAAGTAAGATGCTAAGCAAGTCCTCTCTAGATTGTGACTCTTTATGCTGTTTAATAATCTTCTCGATCAATGCATCAAACCTTCTATTATGAAAGTCCTTCACCCTCTTCCCATACCCCTGCAAGTCAAGATTCCTAAACAACCATATGTTATCTGAGAGGTTGAAGGAACTATTGCCTCACTAATCCCAAAAACCATTTAAAAGCTGTCAAAGCAAAACAACGTAAACCCAAATGCAGGTCTCTAACCACACGGAACCAAGAACATACCGAAACAAATGAATTGTTACCTAAATTCATGAATGACAAACATAAAACAACCAACTTGCTTTCGTATTGAAAGTTTTTGGTAGTCTAAGTGAGCAAGATGAAAAAGAAGGAGAAAAACAAATTGGGGTTAAGAATTGTTACCTAAGTTCATCAACGACAACACACATAACAATCAACTTGCTTTCGTATTCAAAGTTTGGTAGTCAAAGTGAGCAAGACGAAAGAGAAGGAGAAAAAAGAGTTAGGGTTTATACTTTTAGGAGTTTGAAATCAAACCTGTGATATACTTGCAGTCTAATTGGTATTACGAATGATGATTGATTCTTCTTTACATAAAACAATGGCCATATATAGGCTAATTACAGAGATGGAAAGGAGATGATACAGGAACTATTCTAGGATATAATAATTACAATCAATTACAATATATGCCAAATATAGTTTTCCCTCCTAACGTGTTGCTGTTGAGCCATTGATTGAGTTATCTCTAATACGCCCCCGCAAGATGGAGGATCCGTCGGATACACCTATCTTGGACCGGTTGTTTAGAAATGGTGCCCGAGGGAGCGGTTTCGTCAACATGTCAGCAAGTTGATCTTGAGAGCTTACATGGAGGACCCGAAGAAGTCCAGCAGAGACTTGCTCTCTAACAAAATGATAATCCAGTGCCACATGTTTCATACGAGAGTGATATACCGGATTTGCACACAAGTATGTTGCCCCTGTGTTATCACAAAATAAAGTTGGTGTATGAGCAATCTTAAGTCCGAGTTCCTGAAGTAAATTCTTAAGCCAGATAAGTTCGGCTGAGGCGTTTGCTAATGCCTTATACTCGGCTTCTGTAGATGAGCGAGAGACAGACTTTTGTCTTGTGGATTTCCATGAGACAATGTTGTTGCCAATATAAATTAAGTATGTTGTAGTTGACCTTCCCGCATCACTCACCCCACCCCAATCCGAATCCGAAAATGCCGAGAGTGTGAGAGATGAATTACGGTTTAGAAATAAGCCATGATGGATGGTCCCTTTTAAATACCGAAGGACTCGTTTCAATGCTTGCCAGTGCGTTTGCCTTGGCTCATGCATGAATTGGGATAACTTATTGACAGCAAAAGATATGTCAGGACGTGTGAACGCGAGATATTGAAGAGAGCCTACCAGTTTACGATAGGGGGTAGGATCAACCGTTGGTGACGAATCATGAACTGACAAGGGTTCGGTACTTAGAGGAGTGGTTACCTCTTTTGCGCCATCCATATGAAAGTGATTAAGGACATCCTGTATATGACGAGATTGTGACAAGAAGAGACCTGTAGAGGTGGTAATGACCTCAACTCCTAGAAAATGATGTAGCATGCCAAGATCCTTGACCGAAAACTTGTTGCTCAGAGCAGTAATAAAATTGTCAAGAAATTTTGAGTCATTACCAGTAATTACAATATCATCGACGTATACCATAAAGTAACAAGTAGTCGTATGATTTTTGTAAATAAATAGAGAGGCATCTGCAAGAGATTTTGTGAATCCAGAATGTATAAGGAAGTTCTTAAGCTCAATGTACCAAGCTCTAGGGGCTTGTTTTAAGCCGTAGAGAGACTTTTTGAGCTTGCACAAGTGATCTGGAAATTGAGGATGAGTATAACCCGGTGGTTGAGTCATGTAAACATCCTCATGGAGGGTTCCGTGTAGGAAAGCATTGTTGACATCAAGTTGGCGCAGGGTCCAATTTTTTGAGAGAGCTAGGGAGAGAATGGTACGGATGGTGACAGGTTTTGTGACCGGACTAAAGGTGTCAAAGTAATCCTTCCCGTACTGTTGAAGAAATCCTTTTGCAACAAGGCGTGCCTTGTATTTGGAAGTAGATCCATCAGGATTACGTTTTACCCGGAAGAGCCATTTGCATCCGATAGGAGTTTGGGTGGTTTTAGGAACAAGCTCCCAAGTTTGATTTTGTAGCAAGGCATTAAACTCCAAGTCCATGGCGTGTCGCCAGTTCGGATCTTTTAAAGCTTGATTGTGGGTTGTTGGTTCAATAGAAGCTGGTATAGGGTGACGAGTAGTTGCATTAACAAAGTTGCTGTTAAAATATTTTGGGTTTGGCTTGCGGGTACGTGCAGATGGGGCACTTTGCGGTAGTGGGTTGGTGTTAGTATTGGAAGTGGTAATTGGTGGAGATGGTGAAAGTTGAACAGTATGGTGGGTTTGGTTATTAGGGTGTGACGGAGCAGTTGGTGATGGTAGAGGGGAGGATGAAGTTTGTGTTGGGTGGGTGGGAGCCATAGAATCATTGGGACCCATATGAGTCTGTGCATGAGAGGAAGTAGGGATATTTGTAGGTGCATGAAAGTTGGTTGGGGGTGACGTAATGGGGACATCAGTGGTTTGAATGGAGGAGTTTGCATGGGTATGGGGTATTATGGGGTTGGGATTATTATTTTTAATGTTGAGAAAAGTGGTGACAGTGGGAAGGGTTGTGACAGTGGCATTGGCATTTGCATAAGGAAATATATGTTCCACAAATTCCACATGTCTAGAGTGATAGAGTCGATTTAAGACCGGATCATAACATTTGAAAGCAGATTTTGAGGAGGAGTAACCAAGAAAGATGCATTTTAGTGAGCGTGGATGAAGCTTGGAGGATGCATAGGGACGAAGCCAGGGGTAGCAAAGGCATCCGAAAGGCTTGAGTTTTGAGTAACCAGGTGAAGTTTTGTATAACTGATCATAAGGAGATTTGAGTTCAAGGAGGGGAGTGGGTAGCCGGTTAATAAGATGTACTGCAGTTTGGAAAGCATGTGACCAAAAAGTGAGTGGGAGTTTGGCATGATGTAGTAAGGATAACCCTATTTCAACAATGTGACGATGGCGTCGTTCTGCAGTCCCATTTTGTTCCGGAGTGTGTGCTGGAGTTGTAAGGTGGGAAATTCCATTTTGTTGAAGATATGGAGTTAGTGCAATGAATTCGCCTCCATTATCTGTGAATAATGAGATGAGAGAGGTATGAAAGAATTTTTCAACCAGTGTTTTGAAAATTGGAAACAATTTAGAGACATCTGATTTCCGTTTCATTGGGTAAAACCATGTATATTTGGAAAAGTAGTCAACAAATATGACATAATAGTTGTAACCATCGTTTGACGTTTGAACTGGGCCCCAAACATCCGAATACACAAGTTCAAGTGGTTTTTGTGCAGTGAGTGAATTTGTACCAAAAGGAATTTTATGACTTTTATTAATGGAACAAGCATCACAATGAAATGAAAGTTTGGACAATTTATTCGAATTAATTCCTAAATTTTGAAGCAACAATTTAAAAACTTTGATTGACGGGTGTCCAAGCTTGTGATGCCACGAGAGAAGCAAGTCGTTAGTAGCAACTGTTGAATTAATTTGTTTGAGACTTTGAGTGGCTGCATAATAGATATCATTGATGTTGGTTCCCCGGATGAGTGGCGCCCCCGTGCAAAGATCCTTGACCAAAAAATGATAGGGAAAAAATTCAACAGAAACGTTGTTAGTACGACATAATTTTGCAACCGAAACAAGTTTATGACGTAATTGAGGAACAAGTAAGACATTATGTAGTTGTAAAGGACGAGAGTGTGTGGGTAGAGTAGTTTGACCGATGTGAGTAATAGGGAGGCCCTTACCATTTCCTAACACAATCTCGTCAGGTCCACCGTATTCGGATAGGGTGTGGAGTGATGCACTTTCTGGAACAGCATGGTCTGAAGCTCCTGTATCAAACATCATCCAGGAGGGATTTTGTGATGATGCTCTAGCCGAGGAAGTGTTAACCATCGGGATAGGGGGTGGATTTGTGGAGATTCTAATATTGTTTTCTTTTAAGAAACGAGCCAACTTCCTGCAATCGTTAGTTTCATGACCATGAATAGAACAAAACTGGCAAAAACGAGTACTTTTACCACGTGGAGTGTTGTTGTTCCAGCCTTGTTGTGTAGTTTTAGCAAAACGAGATCCGGTGCTTGGGAACCGCTGTGAACCTCGTGAGTCCGAGGCTGGTCTGGTAGTGTTGCGAGTGGAGAACCGTTGTGCAGTGTTGATAGTAACAATTGGAGAAGTTGGTTGTGTTTCAAGTAGGTTACGTTCATGATCCACGAGTTTGTCAAATAAATCTGCAAAAGTAATGGCGGTATCACGCATCTTGATTGCGGCTGCAATGTGTGCATAATCATCACCAAGTTGGTTGACAATATGGACAATAAGATCATCATCAGTAACTGGACTTCTAGCCAAAGCTAGTTCATCGGCGATCGACTTCATGTCATGTAGAATTTCGGTCATAGATCTTGAACCCTTCGGATTTTTTCCAAGGCGTGATTTCAAGGAGATGATGCGAGATCTTGATGTGCTAGCATAACTTGCATTTAATTGTTCAAAAGCTTGCCAGGAGGTGTCGGCAGAGGCAACGATGTGTTGGATTGAATCCGAGCAACTGCCAAGAATCGCGCCAAGTATAATTTGATCTTGACGGAACCAGCGAGTGTAGTCAGGGTTGGGTTTTGTGATATCCGAAGGGAGGTTTTTGGACGGTGGTTGGGCAGAACCATCAACAAAAGATTCAAGGCCAAGACCTACCAGTGTAGCCATGACTTGTTTTCTCCAAGAAGGATAATTTGCTGGGGTGAGTTTAATAGGGAAATGGGTATGAGACGTGACCTCTATGATTGTTTTTGACATGGTGAGCAATTTTGTGGGACAGGGTTGTGGATCGAAAAAATTTGCTTGAAGAAGCTTGCAGGCTCTTGATACCATATTACGAATGATGATTGATTCTTCTTTACATAAAACAATGGCCATATATAGGCTAATTACAGAGATGGAAAGGAGATGATACAGGAACTATTCTAGGATATAATAATTACAATCAATTACAATATATGCCAAATATAGTTTTCCCTCCTAACGTGTTGCTGTTGAGCCATTGATTGAGTTATCTCTAATAATTGGATCCAGAAGGAACCTGAATCAAAATGCTTGCTAAAAGAGATTATATCAAAATACCGATAAAGAATTTTAGGGTTTTGAAATCAAACCCGTGGAGTACTTGTAGTCGAAGTGAATCTAACCTAAACAGATGGAGAAGAACCCTGAATCAGGTCCTAATATTCATACACCACCCCAGTCTTCTGTACACCATTCTTAGGTCAAATCAATCACATCTTAATCACATGACTTTTATTCTTACATATTTTTTAAATATTTTTTAATATTAAAAAATACAAAAAGTTGTGTTATTCATACACCGGTGTACCAATATCCCTACCCTTTTTAAATTGAATCCATCCAGCCGAAATTTATGGGGCGTTAGAAAGTAGCGGTGTGTCGTTCAAAAAAGAAAAACAAAATAGCGGTGGTATAAAGTATAATGTGATTGTAAACGAAGGGCTATTAATATACTTTTATTATCAACTTAAAATTAGTATTAAAGAATTTTTAAAATAGATTTAACAGGCTAATGACATGTGACATTTTCAATTTAAGAATTAATATTGTAACAACACGTGTCAATTTTAAAGGAGGATTGATATGGTGATGACACTTAGACAAAAAAATCTTCCTTTGTTATAAAGTATAGATAGATAGATTATACACACACACATATAGGGGAGGGTTTCATATATAGAAACTCTCCTTTTGAAGAAAACTATGGGTCGTTTGGTAATTACCTTCGAGTCATTTAGGGTTGAATCAATAAGATGTCTAAATAGTTAAGAGACTCTGATCCAGTAAGTGTTGAACTAGTCAATATATTTGGTAAACTCTCAAAAAATTTATGCTACATTTATCTAATCATAAAGCACCAAATAAGGGAAGAACATACAATATGGCTGTCAAATGAGGTCATTGAAGAAGGAAAAGAAGCCGTTGGAGGACGAGAGATGGTTGTCGTCGGAAGGGAGGAGGCAAACTGATGTCGTCCTCGATCTAAATATAGGGTTGTCACCTAACTCACCTAAATACTAAATTTATTATCTGGATCATCGAAAACCTTTGATTGCACTAAAATTACCTACATTATATACTCATTATAAGTATATGAAACTATATATCTATATATTGTTCATTAACTTAAATAAACATTTATCTTGGATAAACTATTAACTTAATCGCGAGAGTGTCTGCTATGCTAGTACTCTTGGGCCCTCTACTGCTTATCGTTGTTGTCGGCTTGTCGCAGGTTGAATCCAGTTTTGGGAACAACTTGGGGATGTGAGACACAAGCTAGCCCAACAATAATGCCTAATTTGGATTTTGATATAGTAACTTGTGTTATAAATCCACCAATCACTAACAAATCAAAAGCTCAATTTCAATTCTCATGATACAGAGATATTATTGTTTGTTTAACACCATTAATATGTGGTTCATGATCTAGAGATGTTAGTTGAAATGAAAATAGTACCGTGCTGATTAACGTCTCTCTAACATATGTTAGTCAACGTGACATAAAAATGAAAATTGAAAAGACAAGAACGAAAATGGCGGTTTTTAAAGTTTTTATGAATATAAACTGATTTATGTTGAAAATACAGGTTCATAGTTGTTAGATAATGGTATAATTTTCAATTGACAATTAACAGTGGATAGATTTGTATGATAGGGGATTACATCACGTATGGGTTGTGGAATTAACCCGGTCTCTTCTTGGTTAAGGCTTGACACTTTCTTTTTCGAGACCATGGTTCAAGTCTCACTGATGATACTATAATGGATAAGAGGTGAGGAAATGAATCTTGGGCTTAATCTCAGATTCTGAACCAATGGAGGGTGAAGTTTACCTATTCCACGAGGTTCTCGCGCATCAGGAGGTACAGTCTCACGGTCGGCTGTCAAGGAATCGATCTTAGTTACCAACCGTCAGTATAACTAAAGATAGCAAAACAAGATCCTCTGCCGTTAAAAAAAAATTAACCCTGTCAAAAAATATCAACTAATAAGATCTCATTAATTAATTATAATTGTATAATTAATTCAACTCTAATTTAACAAAGCTTTAGTTCCACTTTGAATAGTTAGACCATAAAGATATATCTATCTATACTTTATAGTAAAACACGCTTAATTTTTTTTTTATAAATTACGTCAAATTTTTCTAAAAAGATTTTTTAAAGCAAGAAATATTTTTTTTCAAAAATCAAAATTGATATAAAAACAAGTTATCTTATAAAATGATTTTTTTAAATAAAATATTTTATAAAGTGAGTTTTTAAATAATGAGATTTTTAAAAACAAATGACGTTTTTTAATTTATTTTAAAAGCTGAAGTAATAAAAATGATAGAGAAAGTTACACTTTTGTTCCGTTATGTTTTTTAACTTTAATGATTACAAAAATTATATTTTATATTATTGATTTGTAAAATTAGTTTTTAATATAATACAAACTGAAGTTTTAACGTCAGTTATTTCAAAGATATCAATTGTTACACATCATAAGGTCATACATTATTTGTATAGTTAAAGTTTCTAATTATATTTTTATTCCTTAAAATATTTATTAATATGTCAAAATATCGTTTTATAATTGCTAAATTTTTATTACTAATTATTTAATATTTTATATTAAATCCGTGTATTACACGGGTTAATAACCTAGTTAAATTATATAACAACAAATAATTTGTTTCATTGATTATTTTACAATGATATATCACTTTGACACTTAGTTTACACAAACATTAATCTTAGAATTTTGCCACCCTTAATCATTTTCATACAGATTAACCACTGCACATATTTTTTCCATTAAAGTGTACACAAACATTATCTTATTAATCATTTTTGTAAAGACTAATAAAGGCTGATGCTCACCAAACTTCAAATTTGTCTAAGTACAAAGTCTACACAGACAAACAGCATTCGGAAGGAAGGAGTTCCTATTCGGAAGCAGAATTGCTTCCGAAGAGTAACTCATTCCTACTGAAGGCTGTACAAGACAAACTCTTCGGAAGAAGGGTACTTAGAAGATAAACCTTCATGACTTCCGAAGACATAAAGCTTCCGAGGAATCTTCTTTTGTACCAAAGACAAAGACAAAGACTTCCGAGGTTTATCCTCTGACAAAGACTGTAGCTGATTACTTTCATAGTACAAAAGGGACTGACACAAGACATGCTGGTCTGATTAAATACAAAAAGAACATACCTAAAGTCACACAGCACCTTACTTCCCTTCCTCAGCATTAAATGCAAAAGATTATCTGAAGCCTTGAAGATCATCAACATTAACTGCTTTGTGTATCCAGCTAGTCTTTGGTTAAGTCAATGTCTATATTTGTAATAATTGTAATTGAGTGTCTTAGCCTGTTAAGACACTCCTCATACTAGAATAAGCTTTACTTTATGTACTTGTCTAGTATACCCAACTTGTATTACTACGTGTATACGGTTGTAGCCTTGGCTATATAACCTATCATTGTAAAGTCTGTAAGTGTGCTTGTCCGATCTTACACTTGTAATACTTTGAGAGAAATATATCTTTGAGCTTGAATTTACTCTTGTGTTCTTATTGCTATTCAAAGATTATTTGTTCATCATTTGAGTGTTTGTGAGATCTTTCTAACAGACATTCCCATGGAACCTGTCACCCAAGATGGTTGGTCAACTGGAGGATGCATTGAATGCTGAGGTTAATTCCGAAGCTGCAGCTGCTTCCGAAGGCCCAGTCATTATTGTTGATTCCTCCACAGAGGAGCTTTTGGCCAATGAACCAGAGTCATCTCCCCCAGGACCAAAAGCCAATCCAGCAGCTTCAATGCCCAAAGATCATCCAAAGGATCTATATGATCTAAAGTGTCGCACCCCGAGAAATCCCGTCCCTTCTGGGCGCGAGCAACAACAGATTGTCAGGATCGCAGTCTCCGGTCGCACAATGTTGCGAGACCTACATGTCTGGTTTCATACGTACATCCAATAACTTGGATAAAACAGTTTAGTAGAATCAGAGTTGCGGAAGTAAAAAAGGTTAAGTTGTCAAAACAACATTGTAATTATAAGTTACGGAAGCATGAGTTTAATCAGTTTTGAAAACTTAAAGAGTAGTAATGCAGAAGCGGTTTAAGTATTTAACATTACATAACAAAACAATTGTCAATCGTTATCAAATTGCCTAAGACACTAAAGCTGATGCATGGGACTCCATCCTAGCATCCTATCCTTGTGTGCGGGCCTTAGTTACCTGAGAAAACATACGAGTAAAAGGGTCAACACAAAGGTTGGTGAGAGCACAGGTTTGTATCAGCAGTAAACACCAAAATGTTTAAAGTAAATGTTTTGCAGTTTTATATATCATATGCGGGTTCGAAACCGAAGCTAACATGCTGCCTCCCGCCATGTCCATCCAACAAGACAATGACAATGATTATTGGTCAATTATGCACTGTTCCAACCTCCAGTCGGGGTGGCCGTACGGCGCACAACAGTGGGGCTTGTCAGGCCCAAATAGTACTATTCAGAATTACCACGCTAAGCGCTACGCGCTATTAACGGTTCGAGATGTGTTTAATGAGGACTTATCAGTTTTGTGGATGAATGCCACACATATGTATATACGATATAAGTATGTACCAATGTACTCAAAAGTATGTATGTTGATCAAAATCAGTTGTATGCAATGTTTTCTCCCCCAAAGGTAGAAAGATAAAAAGGGGCCGTGAACTCACCTGGTAAAGCAGTTCCGGTTTATGTGGTGTTTGCGACTGTGAAAGCTAGCAGTCCTGCTAGTAAGTTCCTATAATCATATAGGTGTGAGTATGTGTTTTGTGGTGTGTTGTAATCCATACAACTCCAAGTGTCGGTGTGCTTAACCGAGTGCGTGTGTGTTGACTTGTGCTGACTCTACGAATCGTTGGTGACACATTTGTTGTGTTAAGTTGTCTTAATACAAGTAAGACACCAAAATGCATCCTATGACTCCAATCACATAAGTTACCATTTTAGAAAGTTTCCAATTTAGGAAAGTGTGGTTATGAAATTCCATTTCATCAAGTTAATACCCATCATATGTTTATAAAATCATGTTTTAACATTCAAGACACATTGTCGGCACGTAAATCATCATATACGCCGTTTTGACAAAATAAAGTTTCCTAAAATAGTAAGCTTTGGTTTGAAAGCTCGCTTTCATAAATCAAAGTTTCCAAATATGTTAAAAACCATTTCTAAACATATTTCAATAACCCAAGTTCATCAAAACACTTTAAAACATCAAAGCCCTCTTTTGATTTTATAAAGTTTCCATTTTTAGTAAGTTTCTACAAAACCAAGTTTTTGACAAAACCAAATATCCCAATGTGTTTTTAAACACTCCAATATGCATTTAACAACATCTAGACATGTCTAACATGTCTAGATCATCACAATTCCAAGACTTGCAACATAAAAGTTTCCTTTTATGGCAAGTGTACCAAATCATAACCAAATCAAACCTAACTTAACCAAAACTCAATTCTAACATTACTAAACACTAAAATCAGTAAATCCATGACATCTAAACAACGAATCACCAACACATTCAAGCACAATAACTAAACGGAGTTGTATGTGGGTTTTTACCCATTGCATGTACGATCTAACCATAAGAAATCATAAGAAACTACCTTAGGAGCTTAAATCCGTGGTAGAACAGGTTCTGGAAGCTCAAATGAAGGCTGATGTTAAGCTCTTGGCTTGTGGGTGGCTCCCGATACTTCTCCTTGGCTCCAATACCTTCAAATCTCCCAATGGTAGCTCCAATATGAATCCCAGATGATTTGAGGGCTATTTACAGGGATTTTTGGTCGAGAATGGGTGAGAGAGTTCGAAGAAATCGGAGAGAAACCGATTGAGAATGAAGGGGGTTGGTTTTTAAGAGAAATTTGATCTGCATGGCCTTCGCGTACCGTGAAGGCCGATCAAAAATGTTTATCGCGTACCGCGATGGGATTCGGGAGTCTCGATTCCCGGTTTACGCCGCGTACCGCGAAGCATTTCGCCGAGGGACCGTCGCGTACCGCGATGGGTCCATTTCCTTGATTTTCGATTTCGTTGATACGATTTCGCTCGTACTTGATTCCTAACGTATATCCTAAACATCTAGTGCATGTTTCACACATTAGCACATAAATACAAAGTAGCACATAAGTTTGATTGATCACCAACGTTCGTGAGACTCATATGTGTGTTTCGATAATTCCTTGAATTATCTTTGATAGTTTGTGTTCGTGTTTTACGAAGTGTTTGCACGCTTGATTAATCCTAATCAACGTGTGATGCACAATTCAATTGTGTTTGTGTTTGTTGCAATTCATCTAATTAACCATAATTAAATGAAATGCAACGAGTATGAATGTGAAATGTAAGGTTGTAAGAGTTGCAATTTACCTGAAATTGCCGGGTGTCACATCATCCCCTTGTTGAAAGAAATTTCGTCCCGAAATTTGGTTGTTGTTGGTAGTGTTTGAGTAGCAAGAATGTTTGAGAAACAAAAAAAATTTTCGGTTGTCACATCATCCCCTTGTTGAAAGGAATTTCGTCCCGAAATTTATTCGTTGTTGTCGGCGTTTGACGTTGACTGTTTGAAGAGATGGGGATATTTGCGCATCATCTGATCTTCACGTTCCCTCGTGAATTCAGGTCCTTGTTTCGAGTTCCATCGAAACCTGGCAATCGGAATCTGACTCTGTTTAAGTCGTTTGACCTCTCGGTCCATGATCTTTACGGGTTCTCCCACGAACCGTAGTCGTTCATCCACCTGGATTTCATCCAGTGGAATCACAAGTGTCTCATCTGATAAACACTTCTTCCGATTTGAGACATGGAATACGTTGTGAACTACATTGAGTTTGGTTGGTAGGTTAAGTTGGTATGCTACTGGAACAATCTGCTTCAGGATTTCGAATGGCCCAATATATAGTGGATTCAGTTTTCCTCGTTCACCAAAACAGAGGGGTGCTCGGCATAGCTCTTTTGACGATCGCGAGCTGTTGCCATACGGTTTCTAATCTGTACTATCTTCTAGGTTGTTTCATGTGTATGTTTTGGGCCAGTGAGCTGACTGTCACCCACCCCCGCCCAATAGATAAGTGATCAGCATTTCCTACCATAGAGTGCCTCATAGGGCGAAGCTTCGATGTTGGTGCGATAGTTGTTGCCGTAGCAGAACTCCACCTATGGCAGGTGAGTTTCCCAACTATTGCCGAAATCTACTACGCACGCTCGTAGTATGTCTTCAAGGGTTTGTATAGTGCGTTCGCTCTGGCCATCGGTTTGTAAGTGGTATGTTGTACTCATATCCAACCGCGTACCAAGCGAATTTTGCAATGCTATCCAAGAGTTGGAAGTGAACTGAGCGTCCCGATCCGAAATGATGGAGATTGGCACTCCATGTCGCGAGACTACATCCTTGACATAAATTCTGGCTAGCTCTTCCATCCTCTGGTTTTCCTTGGGTGCAAGGATATGTGCTGGCTTGGTCAGTCGGTCCACAATTGCCCAGATAGTGTCACATCCACTAGGATTACGGGGTATCTTGGTAATGAAATACATTGGTATTTGATCCGGCTTCCACGTGGGAACAAAGAAGTGTCGCTCCTTTCACCATTGTTGTCTAGGGTTTCCCCACTAAGGAGAGATTTGCGCACCACCTTGTAGTGGCAAGTGATTTTCAGCTTGGTCTTTAGACAACCAAACCTTGTCCACTACTACTTCAGAACTGCCTAGTGTAACTGGCATAAGGTCGATCTTAAATTTATGGTTTGCTATCTCTAAAGTGCATTCCCTTTGAATATGCTTAGTTGCAATCAGTTTATCATTAGCTAACTCTACGGTGCATTCAGCCTCTCAGGATATTTGGGTTATGACAAGTATTTGCTAAGGTGCTTGAATATAAGACTTTTCTCAGTTCCACTATCAAACAATACAGAAGTGTAATGATCGTTTAAGAGATACGTACCCGTTGCAAGGTTGGGATCATTTCTGTATTTTGTAGCCCCAATCACGAGGGCTCGTCCCATCGGACCGTTGTTATTCCCGTTATTGTTGTTGTTCTCCAGGTATGGGCAGTCCTTCTTGAGGTGCCCTGGTTTTCCACATTCGAAGCAACTCTTCGGTGCTTCATCCCCCTTGTTTTCCGCATGGGGGCAGTCCCTTTTAAAGTGTCCTGGCTTTCCACATCCGAAGCAACCTTTTGGTGCTTTGGATTTCTGCTGTTGTGGCTGCGGGGTTTTGGCCACCAGATCACCCCTGCAATTCGTGGTTGCGTGGCCTAGCTTTCCGCATTGTTGGCATCGATAGTTTATACACGGGCCTCGTTTATGATGATAATCACAGTTGTTGCACATTGGGAGTTTGCCGACATAGGCACCCTTACGTCGTCTTGATGGTTGTATATTGGAGGTTTCGTTTAGGGAGTTAGCCCATCTGCGTTTGTTGTCGGTGGTTTTGATTACTGAGCCACGTGCAGGTATTAATCCTTGAATCACTGCCGTATCGGTCATTTCATGAGCTAAGTAAACGGCTTGTCTTAAGGTGGTGGGGTCAGCAGATAGTACCATATCCCGAACCTGTGGTGTCAATCCCTCAATGTATCTTTCGAGATGTTTGTATGCTGGGGTCACCATTTCTGGGCACATGTGTGCCAACTCATAAGATCGAGAAGTGTACGCCTCGATCTCATAACCGATCATCCGGTGGTTCCGAAATTCCGTTTCCAATTTCTGAACCTTTTCGTGGGAGAAATATTTGTGTTTCATCATTCTTTTGAATTCTTCCCAAGGTAGAGCATCAGATGTTTCTCGTCCTAAGGTTTGAACATTTATGTCCCACCAAGTGAGGGCTGCTCCCTCTAAGGTTCCTGTTGCGTACTTCACGCGATCATTAACCCTACAGTTGCTCATGATGAAAGCTGATTCCAATTTCTCAATCCATCGGACGAGACCGGCAGTACCCTCCGTTCCATTGAAAGAAAGTGTTTTGCAGTCTAAGAATGTTTTAAATGTGCAGTGGGGTGGATTTGGGTTTGTCCCTTGAGTCAGTCGATTCTGGTTACTTGCAGCTTCGCGTGCAGCGATTTCCTGCTCAACTCGTTTGTTGATTAGTGCGTTCAGTTTCGTCGCGGTGAGGTTAATGCTTCCACGCCCTCCCGCGTTCTTGCATTCTCCGCGTCTTCCAGCCATGATCTTCATAGCGAGAATAAGCGTTAGTGTAGATCTAATGACTAAAGTAGCACATGATTGGTATGAGGAGAAAACATGTATTGATTGTCATAGACAAAATTTTCAATAACATATATTAGTCTCGATATATAATAACTTGTACTCGTTACAATTCATTTAATACCCAAGACACTAAGACTCCAAAATTTTTCAAGTACAGAGTCACAACCCGTTTCTACCAGGTCTATGCTAAGTTTATCGGAGGCGTTATCGACAGTGGAATCAGAATCAGCATCCGCCGCTGGTTCCTTCTCCCCAGTGTCAGGTCTTTCTGGAACTGGATCGGCGACCTTGCTTTTCCAGCTCTTCGATTGTAGCTTTAGCGATGGTAACCCGGTCTTCGGCCGCCTGGAATGGTGAAATCAACTGGGTTATATCCTGGTCCATCTTATTGACTATGCTACAAAGCTCTGTATGTCGGGTAGTCGTATATCTTAGTTCCTCTGTAAGACACTCGATTCGGTCGTTTGCCCAGGTTAGGTCCCGAGTCAATCCGGCTCAAGACACTGTCCTTCAGGCTCAGGTGAGTCTAGTATGGATGATGCATTCTCGGGCGACTCCTCCATGGAGTCCTCATCGAAAATTTGATACGTTGCTTCATGTGAAGTGCATAGTCGCAGCATGAGGTTTTCGTGGATATATGGTAATCCGGACTATAGCCAGGAATTTGATGAACGTTATGTTGAAATCTTGATACGTTGCTTGAATTCCGTTGCAACCATCAGAGTGAGGGATAAGCGAATATCAATGTATTTGTTTTCAGAGATAGGCTCATAATAGAATTTGCCAGAATTCATGCGTACCTGTAAATTCACGATTATGTTGCGCACCATGATCGTCAATTTACCTTACATAAGGATTCTAGTTCCTCCTGCTTAGAGCTATTAGGTTTTACTGGATTCAGAGTTTATCCATGACATCAAGTTTCAAACAAGAGTCGTACGGGGTATGGCTTATTAGCCTATCGAAGCTAATACTTGGGATAGTTATGTGAGTTGAATAATATTATAGGATCCTTCGTGGATCCTATAAGGATAGCTATGTGGCTTGAGTGTGTTTTTCTTATGTCACCGAGTGTTGAGACATTCATTGTGTGAATGTTGGGATGACTGATTGTAGATGACCTCCTGGCAGTCAGGGGGTTTCGCGTGCACCGTAACGAGATCTCTCCGTATGGTTACTCTAGTTCTTCTTACTCAAGTGACATTGCCCATTCGGTGGTATTCTAAGAGTGACAAGGAGTTGAGTTCGGAATCTCCTCATATGGTCCTTGTAAGCAGTATGTGTAGCGGTACCAAAGAGTTACAAGAATGTTGTTGAGCCATAGGGCATATTTCATCCCTGGGCTTGTTTTAGTTTCACCCCCGATCAGCTTTTGTCGTCGCCTCTTCGATTCGGGCACCGGTGATATAGCGTATGTGTACCGGCTGCTCCTCCTGCGACGGCTCAGGCGTGCTGTCTTCGGGTGATAGTTGGTGCTTGGTTCGGTGACTCAACTGCTACCAGTAGTGTTGATACTGAAGGTGTAGGAACAATCTGTTTCTTCTCATCGAATGTAAGCATAGATGGTGATGACAGTGACGCCACATCTAAATGTGTGAATTGTGTATATGTACGATAATGTATGCAAGTGGAACTATTACTAAGCACTACGTGTTGTGTGGAGACTAGTGGTTATAGACTAAGTTCACTAAATGCAAACCTAATTCGCAATAACCGGAGGCTCTGATACCAATCTGTCGCACCCCGAGAAATCCCGTCCCTTCTGGGCGCGAGCAACAACAGATTGTCAGGATCGCAGTCTCCGGTCGCACAATGTTGCGAGACCTACATGTCTGGTTTCATACGTACATCCAATAACTTGGATAAAACAGTTTAGTAGAATCAGAGTTGCGGAAGTAAAAAGGTTAAGTTGTCAAAACAACATTGTAATTATAAGTTGCGGAAGCATGAGTTTAATCAGTTTTGAAAACTTAAAGAGTAGTAATGCGGAAGCGGTTTAAGTATTTAACATTACATAACAAAACAATTGTCAATCGTTATCAAATTGCCTAAGACACTAAAGCTGATGCATGGGACTCCATCCTAGCATCCTATCCTTGTGTGCGGGCCTTAGTTACCTGAGAAAACATACGAGTAAAAGGGTCAACACAAAGGTTGGTGAGAGCACAGGTTTGTATCAGCAGTAAACACCAAAATGTTTAAAGTAAATGTTTTGCAGTTTTATATATCATATGCGGGTTCGAAACCGAAGCTAACATGCTGCCTCCCGCCATGTCCATCCAACAAGACAATGACAATGATTATTGGTCAATTATGCACTGTTCCAACCTCCAGTCGGGGTGGCCGTACGGCGCACAACAGTGGGGCTTGTCAGGCCCAAATAGTACTATTCAGAATTACCACGCTAAGCGCTACGCGCTATTAACGGTTCGAGATGTGTTTAATGAGGACTTATCAGTTTTGTGGATGAATGCCACACATATGTATATACGATATAAGTATGTACCAATGTACTCAAAAGTATGTATGTTGATCAAAATCAGTTGTATGCAATGTTTTCTCCCCCAAAGGTAGAAAGATAAAAAGGGGCCGTGAACTCACCTGGTAAAGCAGTTCCGGTTTATGTGGTGTTTGCGACTGTGAAAGCTAGCAGTCCTGCTAGTAAGTTCCTATAATCATATAGGTGTGAGTATGTGTTTTGTGATGTGTTGTAATCCATACAACTCCAAGTGTCGGTGTGCTTAACCGAGTGCGTGTGTGTTGACTTGTGCTGACTCTACGAATCGTTGGTGACACATTTGTTGTGTTAAGTTGTCTTAATACAAGTAAGACACCAAAATGCATCCTATGACTCCAATCACATAAGTTACCATTTTAGAAAGTTTCCAATTTAGGAAAGTGTGGTTATGAAATTCCATTTCATCAAGTTAATACCCATCATATGTTTATAAAATCATGTTTTAACATTCAAGACACATTGTCGGCACGTAAATCATCATATACGCCGTTTTGACAAAATAAAGTTTCCTAAAATAGTAAGCTTTGGTTTGAAAGCTCGCTTTCATAAATCAAAGTTTCCAAATATGTTAAAAACCATTTCTAAACATATTTCAATAACCCAAGTTCATCAAAACACTTTAAAACATCAAAAGCCCTCTTTTGATTTTATAAAGTTTCCATTTTTAGTAAGTTTCTACAAAACCAAGTTTTTGACAAAACCAAATATCCCAATGTGTTTTTAAACACTCCAATATGCATTTAACAACATCTAGACATGTCTAACATGTCTAGATCATCACAATTCCAAGACTTGCAACATAAAAGTTTCCTTTTATGGCAAGTGTACCAAATCATAACCAAATCAAACCTAACTTAACCAAAACTCAATTCTAACATTACTAAACACTAAAATCAGTAAATCCATGACATCTAAACAACGAATCACCAACACATTCAAGCACAATAACTAAACGGAGTTGTATGTGGGTTTTTACCCATTGCATGTACGATCTAACCATAAGAAATCATAAGAAACTACCTTAGGAGCTTAAATCCGTGGTAGAACAGGTTCTGGAAGCTCGAATGAAGGCTGATGTTAAGCTCTTGGCTTGTGGGTGGCTCCCGATACTTCTCCTTGGCTCCAATACCTTCAAATCTCCCAATGGTAGCTCCAATATGAATCCCAGATGATTTGAGGGCTATTTACAGGGATTTTTGGTCGAGAATGGGTGAGAGAGTTCGAAGAAATCGGAGAGAAACCGATTGAGAATGAAGGGGGTTGGTTTTTAAGAGAAATTTGATCTGCATGGCCTTCGCGTACCGTGAAGGCCGATCAAAAATGTTTATCGCGTACCGCGATGGGATTCGGGAGTCTCGATTCCCGGTTTACGCCGCGTACCGCGAAGCATTTCGCCGAGGGACCGTCGCGTACCGCGATGGGTCCATTTCCTTGATTTTCGATTTCGTTGATACGATTTCGCTCGTACTTGATTCCTAACGTATATCCTAAACATCTAGTGCATGTTTCACACATTAGCACATAAATACAAAGTAGCACATAAGTTTGATTGATCACCAACGTTCGTGAGACTCATATGTGTGTTTCGATAATTCCTTGAATTATCTTTGATAGTTTGTGTTCGTGTTTTACGAAGTGTTTGCACGCTTGATTAATCCTAATCAACGTGTGATGCACAATTCAATTGTGTTTGTGTTTGTTGCAGTTCATTTAATTAACCATAATTAAATGAAATGCAACGAGTATGAATGTGAAATGTAAGGTTGTAAGAGTTGCAATTTACCTGAAATTGCCGGGTGTCACATAAAGCATTATCATACCTACGTTCCTGTTATAAAGTGGAGCTACAGTAGACTTCACAAAGAGTTTACTCTCACTCTGCTCAATGGAGGAGTAAAGGTTTTGGATTTGGCACAACTGTTTGTGCTGGATGCACCCTTTGTTTTTGATTTGGAAAACCTCCCTCTTGAAAATCCAGACAATGGACAAGAAGGGAGGCAAGCACTCAGATGGGTAATAGCAAGGGCTCAAGTCCTGAGGGGAGAGAAAATTATAAGGAGAGTCCCATAGGAAGTTTTGGTAACATCAGCCTAGGGGGAGATTGTAAAGACTAATAAAGGCTGATGCTCACCAAACTTCAAATTTGTCTAAGTACAAAGTCTACATAGACAAACAGCCTTCGGAAGGAAGGAGTTCCTATTCGGAAGCAGAATTGCTTTCGAAGAGTAATTCATTCCTACTGAAGGCTGTACAAGACAAACTCTTCGGAAGAATGGAACTTAGAAGATAAACCTTCATGACTTCCGAAGACATAAAGCTTCCGAGGAATCTTCTTTTGTACCAAAGACAAAGACTTCCGAGGTTTATCCTCTGACAAAGACTGTAGCTGATTACTTTCATAGTACAAAAGGGACTGACACAAGACATGCTGGTCTGATTAAATACAAAAAGAACATACCTAAAGTCAGACAGCACCTTACTTCCCTTCCTCAGCATTAAATGCAAAAGATTATCTGAACCCTTGAAGATCATCAACATTAAATGCTTTGTGTATCCAGCTAGTCTTTGGTTAAGTCAATGTCTATATTTGTAATAATTGTAATTGAGTGTCTTAGCCTGTTAAGACACTCCTCATACTAGAATAAGCTTTACTTTATGTACTTGTCTAGTATACCCAACTTGTATTCCTACGTGTATACGGTTGTAGCCTTGGTTATATAACCTCTCATTGTAAAGTCTGTAAGTGTGCTTGTCCGATCTTACACTTGTAATACTTTGAGAGAAATATATCTTTGAGCTTGAATTTACTCTTGTGTTCTTATTGCTATTCAAAGATTATTTGTTCATCATTTGAGTGTTTGTGAGATCTTTCTAACAGACCTTCCGCATCTGTTAGATTGTATTAGAGAAATACTTGTGAAGTGTTGTTTAGGTTAAACAACCCGATCCAACAATTTTCTTGAGACCGGTCGGTGAAAGGCGTCTAATGGAGGCGTTCATCATTTTTTTTAAAGATTGAAATGACAAATGGAGTATGAATGTATGAGCACCAATGATTTAGTTTTTCATCATGACAAGGATTTACTTAAGTATACATTTATCTTGAAAAAACCGCTGACTTGAGCATCATAATGCCAGTGATGCTAATGCTCTTGGGCCCTCTAATGCAAATCTTCTTGGTTGTTGTAGGTTTAATCTAGGTTCCAGAACAATTTGAGGATGCGAGACACATTTTTGCCCAACAACAATACGGGGGTGTTCAAAGAATTAATCCGAAAAAACGATCCGAATTAGAGATTCGGATTGGATATCCATTTTTCTTATTCGGATCGGATATCAGATATACAAAACCTTGTTTATTTGGACCGGATATCCGAAATCAATCGAAAAAACCCGAATAAATCCTATTTATTCGGGTTGTTAGGATTATTCGTATGTAAAAATAAGTTTATTTGAGTTTTTCGGATAGATTCAGATCGGATTACCATATTTCGAATTTAGATCAGGTCGTGTTTCAGATAAGGTCTTAATATTTTCGAATCTGAATAACCCGATCCGAGTAACCTGAATAAACCGTTATCTGACCAGATGAACACCCGTAAACAATAATGCCTGGTTTGAATTTTGATATACTAATATATATGTATCACAAATCCTCCGATCACTAACAAACCAAAAGCTTAATTTCAATTCTCATGGTGTGGAGATGTTTGGTTAACGCCATTAACATCAAGTTCATGATCTACATCATCTACAATGGAGTTATCTTTTTCAATATTATAGTCTATCAAATTTAAAGTTAAAGGAAGTAGTGTAGTGGTGTATATTGGTTAGAGTGCAGAAGAGAGTCTATATGTTTCAATTTCAATCCCCACCTAGAATAATTATCTTTGTAGGTCACCAACCTGATTGCTTGTGGTCGCGTTTTACCTATTCTTCTCAGTTAGTTAGGTATTGACAGGTACCCGATAGATTAACGTCTCTATAACGTCTATTAGTCATAGAAATGAAAATTAATGAAAATTGAAAAGACAAGCACAAAAATAAAATTTGTTTAAGTTTATAAATAAAAACTGATTTTGGTTGTAAATTTTAGGGAGGGAAATTCATTTTATAAAATTAAGCATAATTCGTTTTATTATTTATTTTTTCTTGTAGTTTATAGTTGTAAATGGTATAATTATCAATCAATTAACAATATATACATTTGTATGATAGGGGAGAACATTACGCATGGTTTGTGCAGTTAAGTCGGTCAAACGATATCTAACTTGTAACCTCTAAGAAAGTGATGTAGTAGTTTGAGTGGGGCAGCGACAATTTAGAGTCTCAAGTTCAATCTCTACTAATGCTGATTTTCTTGAAGGTCACTGACTCGGTTACTTATGACCGCTCTTTACATATTTCCTCTTGTTAGTCGGGTATTATAGGATATGGGAGTTTATTACCTAAGTGGGTTCTCATCATCCGGAAAAAAAAAAAAAAAGTAAAGTGTTAATCTTAGATTTTTTTTTCTTTTTTAATCATCTTCACGCTTATAATCAAATAGACCAATAATACACATACCCTCTCCATTAAAGATGGACATGAGAGATGGAATTTGAGCACGAATGATTTAGTCTTCGTATGCGTGACAAAATAGGTAGGATTAGGGTGGGTTGGGTAATGGGTTAAAACGAGTGCGGGTAAGGATGAGTACGGGTCATGATGAGTTTTAAGCAAAACAATTTAGTTTAAGTTAAAATGAGTTGTAACTAAACAAATAGTTTATTTGAATAACTTTAATGATTTACTCATCAAATATATTATTGATCATTCTTAATCGTTTGAAACTGTTATATTCGTATAGTTTTTAAGTTATCTATTTTGACTCGCATTGTCTTAAGATGTTACACATCTCAATCCATTCTATGTTACAATGCTACCCATTTCAACCCACAATACAATATTTTTTACCCAATTAGCTTGTCATGGGTCATGATTGACAGATCTAGTTTTTCATCGTGACTCGGATTTGCCAACATGACTAGGATTTACAAAGCACTCATGATATGTAATACAAATTGGCTCTTGATACCATAATGTTGATAGTTAGAACACAAACACAATTACACTCGTTTATAACACAAGCACATTGAACATACATCATCAGGAGCAATTGTTTATTGATAATTGATTGCATGCAAACAAAAACATAGATTATACAAAGCAAGTAAGGTCTGGACAAGCATAAGACCACTTGACCAATGGCTTATTAATTATTAATAAAAGTGAAATATTACAATAAACTGACACGTAAGAAGCAACTAATTAAACTCTAAAACAAACCGACACACTTGCTCCAGCTGATCCATTTGCAGTACAATAGATCCAATCCTGCATGAGTTATTAATGATCAATTGACATTGGGATTGGATCAAGTCGAGCCACGGGAACACAAACCAAATGGTTAGCTTTAGGAAGGCTTAAACCGAGCCCCTCATCCATATCAACTCTTGCAAGATTCCCATCTTCTCCAGCCTTCCACTCAAAGCATTGAATCATGGCACCAAAAGTGGCATGGAGCATCTTTAACCCTAACGAAATCCCTGGACACATCCTCCTTCCACTTCCAAATGGTAAAAACTCAAAGTGTTGTCCTCTCACATCCATCTGTTTCTCCTCAAATCTTTCGGGCATGAACTCGAGTGGGTTTTCCCAGTGGTTCGGGTCTCTACCCAAAGCCCATGTGTTTATAAAAATACTAGTGTTAGCTTGAATATGATAACCTGCAACAGTTTGATCTTCTTTTGATTTTCTTGGAATCAATGGGACTGGTGGGTGTAGACGTAAGGTTTCCTTGATGATTGCCCTGAGGTATGGAAGGTTTTGCATGTCTGATTCTTGTATAAGTCTGTCTTTGCCTACAACATTATCGATTTCTGCTACTGCTTTTCTCATGATGTTTGGATGATTAATGAGTTCTGATAAACCCCATTCTGGAATAATCGCCGAGTTGTCTGTTCCTGCAACGAATAAATTCTGGAACGACATGATATATATAAATTAGTAGGGAGATGATAAAAAATTAACTATTTTTTATTGCGTTAACAAAATAACTGCATCTTATTACTTTGGGGCCTATATTAAAGTAAATCTAAAGGTGTAGGTTTTTTCTTCTTTTTTGATTAATTTAATTAATGTAGAGCCCACTTATATTAAGATGTAGTTATTCGGTTAACGCAATAAACATGGGTACGTTAACAAAGGAACCACACCATGTATTAGAATTTGCTTAAACCCAAAAAATACATGCATGAAGACACCACGGCTTAAACTTTTACTTAATTATATATATTACCAAAATGAAGGCTTTGATGTTTTCTCTAGTCAAATGTATATCCATGGTTTCATCCTGAGCAATATGAAGTAAGATGCTAAGCAAGTCCTTCTCTTGAAATGGTGCCTCTTCATGTTCTTTAATAACCTTCTCAATCAATGCATCAAATCTTCTATGAGTATCCTTCACCCTCTTCCCAAACCCCTGCAAATCAAGATTCTTAAACAACCATATGTTATCTGAGAGATTGAAGGAACTTATTGCCTCATTGATCTCAGAAACCATTCTCCTTATGTCGTCCGCTTGACCGGCCTGTTCGGAACATCTTTCGCCCAAAACCACTCTTGTTATCAAATTATTAGCCACCTTCACCAGCTCAGTGTTAAGGTTTACCGCCCTCCCAGCCTTTTGAGATATTGATTTTATAAAATGGTTAATCTCATCTCGCCTAACATGAACCAAAGAGTCAAGTGTTGTGCCATTTAGAAGCTGTGACATGACTATCTTTTTCATGAATTTCCAATATGGTCCGTATGGAGCAAAGGCGAAATCTTTCGATCCGTAAGTTATGTATCTTGTGGCTGAGTTTTGTGGTCGATCTGAATAAGCATTTTCATAGGTTTTAAGGAACTCTTGGGCTGTTTTAGGTGAACAAATGACAACACAAGGTTCACAGCCCATAAAGACCCGAATAACCGGCCCATATCGGAGAGAAAGCCTGTGAAAAGCTTGATGAGGGTTTGGATTAAGAAGATGAAGATGACCAATAATGGGAAGGGAAAATGGGGTTGCTGGAAGATGAGATTTTGCATGCTTAGATTTGAAGAATGCTAAGGTCATGGCTATGGAGATCAGCAAAATGAGAAAATGGAAGAAGTAGGGTTGGAAATCAGCCATGGTTCGGTGACCTGCTCACTAACGTACTGATAATTTGATGAGCTTAGTTAAGAGTATGATGAAATTTATAGTAAAAATATATGAGAAATTACATGTATTCCCTTCTAATCTTACCAAATTACATTTTTTTTCCTCCAAATTTTAAGTTTTTGACACATAATGTATCTTACTCGCTATATCTTATTATTAACAAAGATAAGTTAGGATTTGAGAAGGGTAAGACAAAGACAACCTTACTTCTACCGGTAAGACAATTAGACAAAAACAACCTTACCTCAAGTTGCGACACATTTGCGACGAAATATTTTATAAATTAAATGAATTTTTGTGTAGTAAATTTATAGCAATCTACGACGCATTTGCAACAAAAAAATTAACTAATAAAATTAATTTTCTTTTGTCAGAAATTTGTAGCAAGTTGCGACACATTTGCGACAAAATACTTTATTAATTAAATTAATTTTTTTGCGTCGGAAATCTGTAGCAATGTGCAACATATTTGCGACGAAAAATTTTATTAATTAGATTTAAATTGTGTGTGTCGGAAATTCGTAGTAAGTTGTGACACATTTTAATAATTACATTAAGTTATTTGTGACCGAAATTTGTAGCAAGTTTTGACGCATTTGTGACAAAACTTAGCATACTTTTAATTCAATCTCTTTCCTCAGTATTTTGTCGCAATTCTGTAACAATTTGCGACATAAAAATTCGCATGGCAAATTGTTGTAGGAAAAACCATGTTTTTCTAGTATTGATATGTAGGTTGCTTCCAATGAGGCCTCCAGCTCATAATACCTGATTAACCGACCAATCCAACATTTTATACGTTATTTTCACATAAAATAAGTAAAATTACGGTAAAAATAGTGGAAATTTACTTTTTGCCTATTGAGGGTCGACACTATTATATATGTGTACCGACACATTAATTATAGATAAGTTATTCAAATACGATTTGAGAAATATGTAATTTTTGAAGGATAATATATTAAACTTTCACTTTCTTTTAACTAATAGAATCTGTACACGCATTGCATGAACTGTTCAACCGAAACCTTAAATTCCACGTACTGTATAATATTTGGTGGCTTTTTTTCTTATTTGAAAGACTTTTCTTCAACACATAACATCTGGGGGGGCTTGATTATATAGACTTCTATTAGGACAATTAAAAATTGGTCATTGTTTTGACTTGGTCTTGAATCATGTCTCGAACAATATATTTTTGTTTTTCTAGATCCACTACAAGAATATAGTTACCTAACGGAAAGATAAAACGATAACATTTATCATCGTTATAGACATGCTTATAACAACGGATGTCACACGATAAAATTTGTGGAAAAGTTTGACTAATATGTCCACGTGTAAACAACTAATATGTTGGTCAAACCTGAAAAAACTTAACAATTTTATAGAGACGGCATGTCGTTGCTAAAGTTTTAATTCTATTTTTAGATAATTCCTATTTTGGTCTCTGTGGTTTTTAATTCTTCTCTAAAATTTGTTTTTTACCCATTATTGACCCCACCGTTTAGGGGTGTTCAAAATATCCGAAACTCGAAAAAATTCGAAATCCGAATCGTATCCAAAACCCGAAAAAACCGTATCCGAAATCTATTTCGGGTTTTTCGGGTCGGATAATATGATTTTAGATTCGGGTCGGGTTATTCGGATGAACAAATTCGGGGTTTTCGGGTCGGATAATATATTTTGAATTTCGGGTCAGGTCGGGTTTCGGATAGATCAAAAAAATTTCCAACCCGATGAACACCCCTACCACCGTTTGGTACTAAAATAGAGAATAATTAAAAACCACAGGGACCAAAATCGGAAAATATCTAAATTTTGGTACTAAAATAGAGAATAATTAAAATCACAGGGACCAAAATAGGAATTATCTAAATGTTGGTACTAAAATAGAGAATAATTAAAAACCACAGGGACCAAAATAGAAATTAACTCTTCTATTTTAGTTTAAAAAAATTATAATAAAAAATGCATTCATAAAAAAAATGTGAATTAATAAAATGAAAGCCTCATTTTAGTGTGAAACCATGAAAACCATCGGAGCCTATTACTGATATAGTGATCAACTTTTGGTATATATATAAATATATATAGGGAATTAATAAAATGAAATCCCTATTTTAATGTGAAAATCATGCAAAAATAATGTGAACAAACGTTTTTTTTTTTGTTTTTTTACAAGTTTGTAACATTATTTGACACATTTTATAAAAAAAATAAAAAAAAGCCGGGTAGATTTTTTCAAAAAAATATATTTTGTAAACCCATGTAAACATACGTAATGTTGTGATAGAGCTGACGAAATTTTTTACGTTTTGTTACTTATGTTTTACATGGTTATGTAAAATATTTTTTTTAAATATATACTCGACGCTTTTTTAATTTTATTTTTTAAAAAATGTGCCAAATAGTATTGCAAACTTGATTTTATTATTTTTTGTATGGTTTTGACACAAATAAGTGGTTTTCAAATTATCCTATATATGTACGAGTTTATAAACTCTACATGCATAAAACTCATGCTAATTCCATGCAGAATAAACTACATCATCAAGGGATCAAACAAACATGCATAATAATAACTATAACAATTACAAATTGTAATAAGTTTCACCCAAGATAACTTCTAGTGACTATACAAGTATGATCCAAATTAGCACTTAACATGTTAACTGTGACACCCCGTAATTTTTAGGTCAGCTTGTTATTTATTTAAATGTTTATTTAAATGCTTATTGTACACGTGGCACTAGAATTAGATCAATTTAGTGTGACACGTGGCACGACAGTATAAACACTGACACACGACAAGATAATTCAAGGAATTATCGACAAACAGCACACACGTGTCAAAGCACACGAACGTTGGTGAACGTCAAGCACATTGTGTAGCACAACACTCGAAACTTCACGAGACACTCACACTTTGAACTTGGAAGTTCAAACGAGGCCAAACGATAGTTCGGAAGCGTGAAAACAACGACGAACGGGTCAAAACCATTGAAATAGGCTTATTGGGCTCTTCAGAGACCCATCGCGGTACGCGATGGCCCAACAAGCAGTGCCGCGATACGCGACAAACATCGCGGGGGTTTGACCTCCGGAATCCGCCGCGGTACGCGGAGATAATTTGAAAGCCTCATCGCGGTACGCGACAACGCCCAGTCGACAAAATCTTTATAAAACCAAGACAATGATGCCTATTCTACACTTTCACTCATTATCTCCGGCTTCACACGTTATTACTCGACCAAATTCGTCTTCAACCTCCTGTTACCACCATTTTCCACCATTGTTGAGCCTCTTGAAGCTCAAGACTTGAACCTTTGAAGACACAAGAAGACCAAGGAGGACCTCCAAGCACCACCACCCACTTGCACCTGTTGTGGAGCTGCTTTCTAACCTTCCAGGAGCATCTAAGAGCTGTCAAGGGTCTATCTCGAACTTCTAGAGCTTCCTAAGGTAGTTTCTATGGCTAAAACACTCTTTTACACATCAATACACACACATGCATGGGTGAAACCTACATGCAAGCACTCATGGTCCACATGCACGAGATTAGGATCTGGGTTTGATGATTTAGATGTATTTCTTGATGATCTATGATGATATTCTAGTGATTGATGATGATCTATAATGTAGGATGTTGTTAAAGGCATGACTTGTATATGTAATGTTGAAATATTGCCATGCATGCATGATCCACGATTGTTGGAATGATTTTGATCATATAAATATGTTTTATGATGATATTAGAAGTGTTACTCATGGCTAGATTTGATTGAAATGGTTAAAAGGTTGATATTTGATAAACTTTCTATTATTAGAAACTTTATGTTGACAAGATGATATTTTGGATGAGATAATGAGCATGCATGTATGTAGGATTGCTCTTAGGATGATAATATGATGATTGAAATACTTGGAATGTGATTTTAATAATGTTATGGTCATTTTTGGGCATAGTTACTATATTTAGTAACTTTTTGAGCCAAAGTATTGATAGATAATGGTTTGGACTATGTTAACATGTTTATATGATGTTAGATGATTTATTAGGATGGTTTATGACGTAAAAATGGTTTGGAAATGTTAAAATGGTTATTTCTATGCAAAACCACAAAGTTACTATATTTAGTAACTTTATTTTTAAAAAAACCGATTCGTCAACGTGTTGTATCATTTGAGCTTGCTAAATGGTTTATTATGTTATAACATGATGATTAGATGCTAAGTTAGATGGTTTCCGATGTCACGTATGCTATAAACGGAAACTTTCCATTTTAGGAAACTTTTGTCCACTAACATGATGAAAACGACTTATGTGAATTCGTATGATGATGTGTTATCTGTTAACATGATCACGTAGAACTAACGATCATGCTAGGACTTCAAAACCGATATGCTTTGTGAACTTTCCAAAAATGGAAACTTACTATAAATAGTAAGTTGTCCATAGACGCGACTTGCGCGTTTTGCACACGACAAACACTTACACGATTCACAAACCGTCACACGGTTCACCAACGGGTCGTTGACTTGACACGGTCAACTCTGGTCAAACACGGTCAATGTGGACCAACACAGTCAAACACGGTCAATGTGGATCAACACAGTCAAACACGGTCAATGTGGACCAACACGAGCAAACACGGTCATTGTGGACCAACACGGACAAACATGAACAACCAAGGGTTGTTGGGTACAAACACGAGCACTAACACAAACACTAGCACGGTCACATACAGGAACTCACGTACGGTGTACGATATAGGTTGCCGGTGACCGACACGTGCTACTACATCAGGAGCTTACGCTTGATTTGCATTTTCATCACTAAGGTGAGTTTACGGCCCCTCTTTACTCTTTTTCAAACGCTTTTAAATAGGGGGAGAATACTAGTTACATCGAGTCAAACATTTATTACTGTACAATTTCTTGGACACGTGGTTAATGAGCAAGGGATACACGTAGACCCAGCCAAGATTGAAGCCATCAAGAACTGGGAAGCACCCAAAACGCCGACTGAGGTGGGACAATTCCTAGGTCTGGCCGGGTACTACCGAAGATTCATTGAAGGATTCTCAAAGATTGCTCAATCACTGACATCCCTGACCCATAAAGACAAGAAGTTTGACTGGGGAGACAAACAGGAAACTGCTTTCAATTTGTTGAAGCAGAAACTATGTACTGCACCTATCCTATCCTTACTGGAAGGATGCGATGATTTCGTGGTGTATTGTGACGCCTCGAAACAAGGACTTGGTTGCGTATTGATGCAACGCGAGATGGTGATAGCATATGCTTCACGACAACTGAAGGTGCATGAGAAGAACTACACGACTCATGACCTTGAGTTGGGAGCCGTAGTGTTTGCCTTGAAGATCTGGCGACACTACTTATATGGCACAAAATACACTATCTTTACCGATCATAAGAGCCTACAACACATCTTCAACCAGAAAGAATTGAACATGAGACAACGAAGATGGGTTGAACTCATCGGCGATTATGATTGCGCCATCAAGTATCATCCCGGTAAAGCCAATGTAGTGGCCGACGCGTTGAGCCGGAAAGAGACAACAAAACGCGTGCATGCCCTACAACTCACAATTCATTCAGAGCTACCAAATCAGATCCGACTCGCACAACAAGAAGCTCTGAAAACAGAGAACATCCCTCTCGAAGCCATGCGTGGTATGGATAAACAACTAAGGGTAAAGGATGACGGAGCGTATTACCTAGCGGATCGAATCTGGATTCCACACTACGGGGGATTGAGAGAGGTAGTGATGGATGAAGCCCACAAGAGCCGGTATTCCGTACATCCGGGCTCTGAAAAAATGTATCATGACTTGAAAACAACCTACTGGTGGCCAAACATGAAAGCTGAGATAGCAACTTACGTGAGTAAGTGTTTAACATGCTCAAAGGTCAAGGTTGAGTATCAGAAGCCATCAGGGTTACTCCAACAACCAGAACTACCAATGTGGAAATGGGAGCAGATTTCCATGGACTTCATAACTAAACTGCCAAAGACGGCAAGTGGTTGCGATACCATCTGGGTTATCGTAGACCGACTGACTAAGTCCGCACATTTCCTACCCATTAAGGAGACTGACAAGTTGGACAAGCTCACTCGTATCTATATAAAGGAAGTGGTCACTCGACATGGAGTACCAATCTCGATAATCTCCGATCGCGACAGTCGCTTTACGTCGCATTTCTGGAAGTCTTTGCATAAGGCTTTGGGCACGAGATTGGACATGAGTACCGCTTACCACCCGCAGACGGACGGACAGAGTGAGCGAACCATACAGACCCTAGAAGACATGCTTCGGGCATGTGTTATTGACTTTGGTAATAGCTGGGAGACTCACCTACCGTTAGTTGAGTTCTCATACAACAATAGCTACCACACCAGCATCCAAGCTGCACCATTCGAGGCACTTTACGGACGTAAGTGTCGATCACCTATTTGCTGGGCGGAAGTTGGAGACAGTGTCACACCCCCAAATTCCCACTCGTGGTGTCAGTCCACGTGGGTGTGACGTGGCCAGGATCACAGCTCATGGTCATATAGAACGACTCTATATGAGTTACACAATCACACAGGTATGTAAAATAACATAGTTTCATTCAATATGCAGCAGAAAGTGTTTTAACATCATAAGATAAATAAGTTGCAGCGGAAAGTAAATTATTTAACAGACACAACATTGATCAAATTGTTTTAAAACTACATTAAATGCACACAACGCCTAAGACATGAGTCTATATGAAAGCCAGACTCCTTAGCGTGTTCTTGTGCGTGTCCTTGCGTGTGCTCCATCAGTTACCTGAGAATACATGCGGAAAGTGTCAACTAAAAAGTTGGTGAGTTCACAGGTTTAGACAGACACAAATAGGAAACAGATATATACTGGGTATGTTAAGTTTAGTTGTTGGATACTACGATCCGTGGAGTGTGTCAGTTCATCTTACCGAAACTAGACTGTTTCCGTTTGCCTCCGCGGGTCATCGCTGAACCCGCATTCACATCGAAATTACACTCGTTATGACCTCCAGTCAACATTGGTGCCGAGTGGGGTTAGTCAAACCCAGTAGTACTACGTAATTACGACTCGTTTGATACACAACTAACGGTAAGGATATGTGAGGACTTTAAGCGATATAAGTTACACTCGAAAATGGTTTTCACAACATGCCAGTCATACATCTAAAACAGTTGCATAGTATTTCTCACCCCAATAGTTTAGCAAATCAGTTAAAGAGTAAAAGTGGGGCCGTAAACTCACCTGAGTTTGTGTAATGCGTTTGCTCAAAAGAGTTCGTGTAGCTCGCCGGCTAGTAGTCACCTATATCAGGTACTATGAGTTCGTGTTTGCGTACATGTGGGCCTCACAGGACCGTGTTCGTGTTCAACAACACCAGGTTGTTAAGTGGGTCGTGTTGACCATGTTTGACCGTGTTTGACCTAACGACCCGTTGGTGACGGTTTGGATCACGTGTTCGTGTAATTGTGAGGTTTAGTGTCGTGTGAAGTGTACGGATACCAAAAATCATTCCCATGAGGAAACTTACTATTTATAGTAAGTTTCTATTTTAGGAAAGTTTCCAATTTAGGCAAGTCAAGCGATAAATCATATTCCGGTTATTCTAGCATACGTATTTATCCTAAATGAGCATGTTATCACATAGCACATCGTTACACATAGCCGGTTTAGCATAGTTTGCGCGTAAAAGTTTCTAAAATTAGAAAGTTGCTAAAATAAGCATATTTTATCAAGTTTATCAACCAACATCATCTAAATATCATTATCCTAGTTCTAAGAAGGCACTTAGTCATAACCGTGACGACTAGCATGTGACAAATCATTAACTTAGCAAAATAAAGTTACTATATTTAGTAACTTATGAAAATATACAAAAATCAAATCTTCCAACAACATAATCTTTTCAATATCATCACATAATCACCAAATAAGCATGTTTGCCTCAAGACATTATCATACATATCATTCATATGTAAACTTGTGATAAAAAGTTACCATTTATAGTAACATTCATGAAAATCATGACTTTGACAATCCTAAGCATTCCTATGCACCAAATAATCACCATTTAACTTCTAAACATCATTTTCAAACCAATCTTATGGATCTAAACATGCAAATATGGTCATTTCATCAAAAATACCCATTTTGTAACATAAAAGTTTCCATATTTAGTAATAATGTAACTAGGCATGCTTTCGATCAAAATCAATACTTCTACACATTGTAATCCATCATCAACATCACTTATCATAATATTTTATTATCAAAAATCATGTATAAACACTTAGATCATTCATGCATGTAACCATATGTGCCTATTTCATAATGAAATCGACAAATACCCATTCAAACCAATAAGAATCACCACGGATCGTCACCAATACTTCAAATCAGTAATATTAACACCTAATTACAGATCCTCAAGATCAAAAACTCGAGATTAAAGTGGTGGTGGTGTTGCATTTGACCAATATGGCTTGCATGTGTGCCTAGTGATGATTTTAGACAAGATTAACCATAGGAACTACCTTACAAAGCTTTAGGACGTCAAGGAAAGGCTTGAACAGCTTCTGAGACGGTTCTAGGAAGGCTGGAATCGACTCAAACGCGAAGAAAAAGTAGGTAGGATGTTCTTGGAGCTTCCACAACGTCTTGATCTTCAAAAACGACCTCCAAATGATTCAAGATGGCTTCTTGCTGATGAAACTGGATGTAACAGGGTGCAAGGGGTCGAGATAAGAGTTTTCAGTCGAGAGGTTGTGTGAAGGAATGAACAAAATGATTAAACTTGGTTTTATAAAGATTTCAGCGATTATAGGCCTGTCGCGTACCGCGACACCGGCCAAAAAGCATCTCCGCGTACCGCGTTGATTAAAATAATCATTCTGTTCCCGAAACACGCCGCGTACCGCGATGGTGGCAGATGATCGGTCGTCGCGTACCGCGATGGTTTTCGGAGAATTCAAATTCCCCCGCCCAGGCTTCACGTACCGCGAAGGCCCATTTAGGTGCCCATCGCGTACCGCGATGGGTCTCGGTTGAGCCAATAGGCCCAAATTCATTGTTTTGAACCGAATTTCTCGTATTTCTCGAATACGATCATCGTTTCTCGACACATAAGTGTTGCTCTACTAACTTAGGTTCTCCGGAACCTAATTGTGCAGTGTAAGTGTACTGTGGTTCGATCCGTTCACCAACGTTCGTCATTCAAGACACGTGCGAGTTTCGTGCGATAATTCCTCGAATTATCGGTGTGTTTGGTCCGTTGTGCCACGTGTCACACTAAATACAATTATTCTAGTGCCATGTATGAGATAATAATACACGTTATTATTAAATTAAAACAAATGCTGACCTGGAAATTGCGAGGTGTCACAGACAGCCAACTGACCGGTCCAGAACTGGTGCACGAAACGACTGAAAAGATCGTGCAAATTCGCAAACGAATGGCAGCAGCTCGGGACAGACAGAAAAGCTATGCTGATAAACGACGCAAACCGTTAGAGTTCCAGGTGGGAGACAGAGTGTTACTCAAGGTCTCGCCTTGTAGGGAGTCATACGGTTTGGCAAACGAGGCAAGTTGAACCCTCGTTACATTGGACCTTTCGAGATTACTAAACGAATAGGCCCTGTAGCCTACGAACTAAACCTGCCAGACGAACTAAGCAGCGTGCATAATGTATTTCATATATCGAATCTCAAGAAGTGTTTGTCTGACGAAACAATTGTTATTTCTCTCGAGGAGATACAAATCGACGAACAATTAAACTTCGTTGAGGAACCGGTGGAGATTATGGACTGGGAAACCAAGAAGCTCAAACTCAGCAAGATCCCGATTGTAAAGGTGCGATGGAATTCGCGACGAGGACCGGAATTCACGTGGGAACGTTAAGACCAGATGAAACAAAAGTACCCACACCTGTTCGCGGAACAGGCAAACACTGGCAACGCAAGTTGAATTTCGGGACGAAATTCTTTCTAACAAGGGGAGGATGTGACACCCCGTAATTTCCAGGTCAGCTTGTTATTTATTTAAATGTTTATTTAAATGCTTATTGTACACGTGGCACTAGAATTAGATCAATTTAGTGTGACACGTGGCACGACAGTATAAACACTGACACACGACAAGATAATTCAAGGAATTATCGACAAACAGCACACACGTGTCAAAGCACACGAACGTTGGTGAACGTCAAGCACATTGTGTAGCACAACACTCGAAACTTCACGAGACACTCACACTTTGAACTTGGAAGTTCAAACGAGGCCAAACGATAGTTCGGAAGCGTGAAAACAACGACGAACGGGTCAAAACCATTGAAATAGGCTTATTGGGCTCTTCAGAGACCCATCGCGGTACGCGATGGCCCAACAAGCAGTGCCGCGATACGCGACAAACATCGCGGGGGTTTGACCTCCGGAATCCGCCGCGGTACGCGGAGATAATTTGAAAGCCTCATCGCGGTACGCGACAACGCCCAGTCGACAAAATCTTTATAAAACCAAGACAATGATGCCTATTCTACACTTTCACTCATTATCTCCGGCTTCACACGTTATTACTCGACCAAATTCGTCTTCAACCTCCTGTTACCACCATTTTCCACCATTGTTGAGCCTCTTGAAGCTCAAGACTTGAACCTTTGAAGACACAAGAAGACCAAGGAGGACCTCCAAGCACCACCACCCACTTGCACCTGTTGTGGAGCTGCTTTCTAACCTTCCAGGAGCATCTAAGAGCTGTCAAGGGTCTATCTCGAACTTCTAGAGCTTCCTAAGGTAGTTTCTATGGCTAAAACACTCTTTTACACATCAATACACACACATGCATGGGTGAAACCTACATGCAAGCACTCATGGTCCACATGCACGAGATTAGGATCTGGGTTTGATGATTTAGATGTATTTCTTGATGATCTATGATGATATTCTAGTGATTGATGATGATCTATAATGTAGGATGTTGTTAAAGGCATGACTTGTATATGTAATGTTGAAATATTGCCATGCATGCATGATCCACGATTGTTGGAATGATTTTGATCATATAAATATGTTTTATGATGATATTAGAAGTGTTACTCATGGCTAGATTTGATTGAAATGGTTAAAAGGTTGATATTTGATAAACTTTCTATTATTAGAAACTTTATGTTGACAAGATGATATTTTGGATGAGATAATGAGCATGCATGTATGTAGGATTGCTCTTAGGATGATAATATGATGATTGAAATACTTGGAATGTGATTTTAATAATGTTATGGTCATTTTTGGGCATAGTTACTATATTTAGTAACTTTTTGAGCCAAAGTATTGATAGATAATGGTTTGGACTATGTTAACATGTTTATATGATGTTAGATGATTTATTAGGATGGTTTATGACGTAAAAATGGTTTGGAAATGTTAAAATGGTTATTTCTATGCAAAAGCACAAAGTTACTATATTTAGTAACTTTATTTTTAAAAAAACCGATTCGTCAACGTGTTGTATCATTTGAGCTTGCTAAATGGTTTATTATGTTATAACATGATGATTAGATGCTAAGTTAGATGGTTTCCGATGTCACGTATGCTATAAACGGAAACTTTCCATTTTAGGAAACTTTTGTCCACTAACATGATGAAAACGACTTATGTGAATTCGTATGATGATGTGTTATCTGTTAACATGATCACGTAGAACTAACGATCATGCTAGGACTTCAAAACCGATATGCTTTGTGAACTTTCCAAAAATGGAAACTTACTATAAATAGTAAGTTGTCCATAGACGCGACTTGCGCGTTTTGCACACGACAAACACTTACACGATTGCTACACGATTCACAAACCGTCACACGGTTCACCAACGGGTCGTTGACTTGACACGGTCAACTCTGGTCAAACACGGTCAATGTGGACCAACACAGTCAAACACGGTCAATGTGGACCAACACAGTCAAACACGGTCAATGTAGACCAACACGAGCAAACACGGTCATTGTGGACCAACACGGACAAACATGAACAACCAAGGGTTGTTGGGTACAAACACGAGCACTAACACAAACACTAGCACGGTCACATACAGGAACTCACGTACGGTGTACGATATAGGTTGCCGGTGACCGACACGTGCTACTACATCAGGAGCTTACGCTTGATTTGCATTTTCATCACTAAGGTGAGTTTACGGCCCCTCTTTACTCTTTTTCAAACGCTTTTAAATAGGGGGAGAATACTAGTTACATCGAGTCAAACATTTATTACTGTACAAACATATTTGGTGTATGCTGGTTTATTGGACAAACATTAAGTGTTGAACTCGTATTAAGCCCTCACAAAGTCTTACCGTTAATGTACGAACAACGTGGTAGATTTGGATGGATCCATTAGGGAATGACTAACCCCACGGGGCACTATGTTGACTGGATGTCATAACCCGTGCAAACTCTGACCTAACTTGCTATGTATACGAGACATAGCGGAGGCAAGGACAAACAAGTCTAGTTCGGTAGTGACGCACTGACACTTTGGGCCTAGGGCTCGGTACTAACATTTGATAAACAGCATGACACACTTTCTTACTATATGTATATCAAAACCTGTGAACTCACCAACCATCGTGTTGACACTTTTTCTAACTTGTATTCTCAGGTAACTAGCGCGGCTAGCAGGAGGACAGGAATGCACATTTTAAGGAACGAGCATTAGGAACTTACATGCATTATGTCTTGTCATTTTGAAAACAATTTACTTTTATTCTATTAAACAATGTTGTGTTAAACTATTTACATTTCTGCTGCATTTTGTCAAACATTTGATATTCCGCTGCAATATGATATGATAACTTTTATTCCGCTGCAAACTATTTTATGAGTGTATGTGTCAAACTTTGGATTTGTAAACGCATATAGAGGTGTTCTATATGACCTTGAGCTGTGATTCTGGACACGTCACATCCACGTGGACATACGCCACGAGTGGGAATTTGGGGGTGTGACAGACTGGTATCAGAGCCTTGGTTATAAAGAACTAGGTTTGCATGTAGTAAACTTAGACTATAGCCATTGGTCAACTATAGACACTACACGTAGAACTTGCACATCGATGATATTATTGCTTACATTGAACTGTTACTTACTAACATGGAACTTACAGGATGGCCAACAACGAAGACACAAGCAGGAACTCGGGCAGGCGTCCAGCGACAGACGACCTGACGATTGAGAGCCGCCGACGCATTCACGACATTGTGGCGCAGGTAGACGCTGAGATGGACAGGCGAGCTAGGGATACAGCACGAGCCCGACACTGGGGATGGCTACCCACGATGATACAGGAGTGGATTACCGGGGAGAGGGTACCTCCATACCGTTTCCCAGGCGATACCACTCCAGGCCGTCGATTACCACCACTCGGGGTACCACTAGAGCAGGCCTTCGCGGCCCACGTTGCTTGCACTCGACGAGAGATTTGGAGGAGTGGCGAGCTGTCCGATGAGGTTCGAGTTCTTCGCGAGAAGAACGATCGCCTGGAAAGGCGAAACTATCGACTGGAGGAGCGAAACAGTCGACTGGAGGAGCAGGTGGAGACCCTTCATCTCCAGGTATCCCAGCTGATGAGTCAGCATGGGCAGATGGTGGACATCATGCAGGAGCATGATGGACGTATTACGGAGAACCGAGTCGCCAACGAGGAGACTCAGGCGATGGTACAGGCTAGTGACGCCATGCTCAATGCATGGGCCGCACAGTTTATAGAAGAACCTCCACAGGAGGATGGTCCTGAATTCGAGGTCAATGACCTCGGAGAAGAGGATTTTGATGAGGATCCCAACGAGGATCCTAAGGAGGACGATGATGACGGAGACGCTGCCAGTGACATTTCACACGTCTCCATGGACTCGGACTAGATAGGTTACTTTATTTTATATTTCTTCCTGTATTTGCCTAGACGAGCGGGATGTGCTCGAAGAACTCGTATTGTATTTCCTTTTGAAATTATTGTACTACAATTATGGTATTATTAAGAATTATGCCTTGTTATTATCTATTGTATCATTATGACTGTTGCTAACACGACTTCTGACCTGACATCTGACTTGACTCATAACATGACATTTGCTAACACTCTAACCCATGCTAACTAACATTCTAACCTTTCCACATAGCAACATGTCTGGAAGAGGATCTAACGCTCTCAAACTCAAACGCAAGGCCGAAAAGGCAAGGATCGACATGATGGTCGAACGAAAGTTCAACAAGGTGCTCGCGGAGTACGAGGCGAACCGACACGCCAGCGAGACTAGTGGCACTAACAATGGTACTAACTCCTGCCTAACGTGACTAACATAGTATAGGCAACGCAGACACTAACACGTGACATTGAACTCCGATTGCACAGGATCTCATGGGGGCGTAGCAAAGGGATGCTCGTTCAAAGCTTTCCTGAGCTGCCACCCACACAAGTTCCAAGGAACTGAGGGAGCAGTGGGACTGCTTCGCTGGATCGAGAAGCTGGAGTCAGTCTTCTCTATGTCTGAGTGCTCGGAGGAAAACCGAGTGAAATATGCTACGGGAACTCTGGAGGGACCGGCCCTCACATGGTGGAACACCCATGTCCAGACTCTCGGACTGGAAACCGCCAACTCTATTCCTTGGGAGAATTTCACAAGGATGCTTCATGAGGAGTATTTCCCTCGTGACGAAATCCGAAAACTGGAAGAGGAATTTTGGGTACACAAGATGGTGGGATCGGAAATCGAGAAGTACTGTACTCGGTTTCACGAACTGTGCAAGTTGTGCCCGGCGATGGTGACGCCGGAGTATAAGAAGATCGAGCAGTTCATAAGTGGACTGCCGGAACAGATTCAAAGCACGGTAACTGCTTCCGACCACACCACCATCCAACCACTGATTCGCTTGGCTCACAAACTGACTAACCAAGCGGTAGCACAAGGCAAGCTACCTAAACGAGGCGAGCATGTAAAGCCTCAAGAGAGCCAAAAGAGGAAGTGGGAACCGAGTCAGCAACAATCTCATCAACCCCAACAACAACAGCGGTCTGCACCGGCAAGAGCCTTTACTGCAACCCAACCCGATGACAAGGGAAAGGGAGTATACCAAGGAAAATATCCACTATGCAACCGTTGTTCATACCATCACCTCGGGCAATGCGAACGATACCGTTGCCTAAAGTGCGGAAGACATGGCCACATGGCCAAAGATTGCAGATCAAAGTTTCCTGTCAACAACAACAACCCCAACCACAACCAGAACCACAACAACAACAATCAAAACACTCCCAGAGGGTGTTATGAATGTGGCAAGCCGGGCCACATGAGGAGGGATTGCCCTCAGCTGAAGAAGACCGGAGGAGGAACGGCCAAGGGTCGAGCTTTTGTGATTGGCTCGGGGGAAGCCAAGGATGACCCGAACATCGTGACCGGTACGTTTCTTTTAAATAATGTCTACGCTAGTATATTATTTGATAACAGTGCCGATAGGAGCTTTATATCTAGTGAGTTTAGTAAATTACTAGATATTACACCAACACCACTAGACTATAAATATACTGTAGAGTTAGCCGACGGCAAGCTGATTGAAACACAACATGTCTTTCGAGGATGCGTCATTGTGTTGGCGGATCACGAACTCGAAATCGACTTGATGCCGGTGACTCTCGGAAGCTTTGATGTAGTCGTTGGAATGGATTGGTTATCCGCTAACCAAGCCGAGATTGTATGCAACGAGAAGATCGTACGAGTGACGTTGCAGAACGGTGAACAGATCTCGATTCAGGGGGAAAGACGGGGAGTACCTCTGAACATCATGTCATGCATGAAGGCGAACAAGTATCTACAAAAGGGATACACTGCTATACTAGCCCTTATCGCAGAGCAACCGAAGAAAGAAAGGAAGATTGAGGACATCACTGTAGTCCGCGATTTTCCCGAAGTGTTTCCCGAGGATCTACCTGGACTACCTCCGAAACGACAAGTCGAGTTTCAGATAGACCTCACACCAGGAGCGGCACCAATTGCTAAAGCTCCGTACCGACTCGCACCAACTGAGATGCAAGAACTGTCTAATCAGTTGCAGGAACTGTTAGACAAGGGGTTTATCAGACCGAGCTTCTCACCTTGGGGAGCACCGGTCTTGTTTGTGAAGAAGAAAGACGGATCATTCCGTATGTGTATCGACTACAGAGAACTGAACAAGGTGACGATCAAGAATCGATATCCATTACCGCGAATAGACGATCTGTTTGACCAGTTGCAAGGGTCAAGCTACTATTCGAAGATCGATTTAAGATCGGGTTACCATCAATTGAGGATACAAGAAAATGATATTCCTAAGATTGCCTTCAGAACCCGATATGGACACTATGTATTCTTGGTTATGCCCTTCGGACTAACCAACGCACCAGCGGTATTCATGGACCTCATGAATAGAGTGTGCAAACCTTACCTTGACAAATTCGTAATAGTGTTCATTGACGACATTCTGATTTATTCAAAGAATCGGGAAGAACATGCTGAACATCTAAGGCTAGTCTTGGAATTATTGAAGGAAGAACAACTATACGCGAAGTTTTCAAAGTGCGACTTTTGGATTCGCGAAGTCCAATTTCTTGGACACGTGGTTAATGAGCAAGGGATACACGTAGACCCAGCCAAGATTGAAGCCATCAAGAACTGGGAAGCACCCAAAACGCCGACTGAGGTGGGACAATTCCTAGGTCTGGCCGGGTACTACCGAAGATTCATTGAAGGATTCTCAAAGATTGCTCAATCACTGACATCCCTGACCCATAAAGACAAGAAGTTTGACTGGGGAGACAAACAGGAAACTGCTTTCAATTTGTTGAAGCAGAAACTATGTACTGCACCTATCCTATCCTTACTGGAAGGATGCGATGATTTCGTGGTGTATTGTGACGCCTCGAAACAAGGACTTGGTTGCGTATTGATGCAACGCGAGATGGTGATAGCATATGCTTCACGACAACTGAAGGTGCATGAGAAGAACTACACGACTCATGACCTTGAGTTGGGAGCCGTAGTGTTTGCCTTGAAGATCTGGCGACACTACTTATATGGCACAAAATGCACTATCTTTACCGATCATAAGAGCCTACAACACATCTTCAACCAGAAAGAATTGAACATGAGACAACGAAGATGGGTTGAACTCATCGGCGATTATGATTGCGCCATCAAGTATCATCCCGGTAAAGCCAATGTAGTGGCCGACGCGTTGAGCCGGAAAGAGACAACAAAACGCGTGCATGCCCTACAACTCACAATTCATTCAGAGCTACCAAATCAGATCCGACTCGCACAACAAGAAGCTCTGAAAACAGAGAACATCCCTCTCGAAGCCATGCGTGGTATGGATAAACAACTAAGGGTAAAGGATGACGGAGCGTATTACCTAGCGGATCGAATCTGGATTCCACACTACGGGGGATTGAGAGAGGTAGTGATGGATGAAGCCCACAAGAGCCGGTATTCCGTACATCCGGGCTCTGACAAAATGTATCATGACTTGAAAACAACCTACTGGTGGCCAAACATGAAAGCTGAGATAGCAACTTACGTGAGTAAGTGTTTAACATGCTCAAAGGTCAAGGTTGAGTATCAGAAGCCATCAGGGTTACTCCAACAACCAGAACTACCAATGTGGAAATGGGAGCAGATTTCCATGGACTTCATAACTAAACTGCCAAAGACGGCAAGTGGTTGCGATACCATCTGGGTTATCGTAGACCGACTGACTAAGTCCGCACATTTCCTACCCATTAAGGAGACTGACAAGTTGGACAAGCTCACTCGTATCTATATAAAGGAAGTGGTCACTCGACATGGAGTACCAATCTCGATAATCTCCGATCGCGACAGTCGCTTTACGTCGCATTTCTGGAAGTCTTTGCATAAGGCTTTGGGCACGAGATTGGACATGAGTACCGCTTACCACCCGCAGACGGACGGACAGAGTGAGCGAACCATACAGACCCTAGAAGACATGCTTCGGGCATGTGTTATTGACTTTGGTAATAGCTGGGAGACTCACCTACCGTTAGTTGAGTTCTCATACAACAATAGCTACCACACCAGCATCCAAGCTGCACCATTCGAGGCACTTTACGGACGTAAGTGTCGATCACCTATTTGCTGGGCGGAAGTTGGAGACAGTGTCACACCCCCAAATTCCCACTCGTGGTGTCAGTCCACGTGGGTGTGACGTGGCCAGGATCACAGCTCATGGTCATATAGAACGACTCTATATGAGTTACACAATCACACAGGTATGTAAAATAACATAGTTTCATTCAATATGCAGCAGAAAGTGTTTTAACATCATAAGATAAATAAGTTGCAGCGGAAAGTAAATTATTTAACAGACACAACATTGATCAAATTGTTTTAAAACTACATTAAATGCACACAACGCCTAAGACATGAGTCTATATGAAAGCCAGACTCCTTAGCGTGTTCTTGTGTGTGTCCTTGCGTGTGCTCCATCAGTTACCTGAGAATACATGCGGAAAGTGTCAACTAAAAAGTTGGTGAGTTCACAGGTTTAGACAGACACAAATAGGAAACAGATATATACTGGGTATGTTAAGTTTAGTTGTTGGATACTACGATCCGTGGAGTGTGTCAGTTCATCTTACCGAAACTAGACTGTTTCCGTTTGCCTCCGCGGGTCATCGCTGAACCCGCATTCACATCGAAATTACACTCGTTATGACCTCCAGTCAACATTGGTGCCGAGTGGGGTTAGTCAAACCCAGTAGTACTACGTAATTACGACTCGTTTGATACACAACTAACGGTAAGGATATGTGAGGACTTTAAGCGATATAAGTTACACTCGAAAATGGTTTTCACAACATGCCAGTCATACATCTAAAACAGTTGCATAGTATTTCTCACCCCAATAGTTTAGCAAATCAGTTAAAGAGTAAAAGTGGGGCCGTAAACTCACCTGAGTTTGTGTAATGCGTTTGCTCAAAAGAGTTCGTGTAGCTCGCCGGCTAGTAGTCACCTATATCAGGTACTATGAGTTCGTGTTTGCGTACATGTGGGCCTCACAGGACCGTGTTCGTGTTCAACAACACCAGGTTGTTAAGTGGGTCGTGTTGACCATGTTTGACCGTGTTGACCGTGTTTGACCTAACGACCCGTTGGTGACGGTTTGGATCACGTGTTCGTGTAATTGTGAGGTTTAGTGTCGTGTGAAGTGTACGGATACCAAAAATCATTCCCATGAGGAAACTTACTATTTATAGTAAGTTTCTATTTTAGGAAAGTTTCCAATTTAGGCAAGTCAAGCGATAAATCATATTCCGGTTATTCTAGCATACGTATTTATCCTAAATGAGCATGTTATCACATAGCACATCGTTACACATAGCCGGTTTAGCATAGTTTGCGCGTAAAAGTTTCTAAAATTAGAAAGTTGCTAAAATAAGCATATTTTATCAAGTTTATCAACCAACATCATCTAAATATCATTATCCTAGTTCTAAGAAGGCACTTAGTCATAACCGTGACGACTAGCATGTGACAAATCATTAACTTAGCAAAATAAAGTTACTATATTTAGTAACTTATGAAAATATACAAAAATCAAATCTTCCAACAACATAATCTTTTCAATATCATCACATAATCACCAAATAAGCATGTTTGCCTCAAGACATTATCATACATATCATTCATATGTAAACTTGTGATAAAAAGTTACCATTTATAGTAACATTCATGAAAATCATGACTTTGACAATCCTAAGCATTCCTATGCACCAAATAATCACCATTTAACTTCTAAACATCATTTTCAAACCAATCTTATGGATCTAAACATGCAAATATGGTCATTTCATCAAAAATACCCATTTTGTAACATAAAAGTTTCCATATTTAGTAATAATGTAACTAGGCATGCTTTCGATCAAAATCAATACTTCTACACATTGTAATCCATCATCAACATCACTTATCATAATATTTTATTATCAAAAATCATGTATAAAAACTTAGATCATTCATGCATGTAACCATATGTGCCTATTTCATAATGAAATCGACAAATACCCATTCAAACCAATAAGAATCACCACGGATCGTCACCAATACTTCAAATCAGTAATATTAACACCTAATTACAGATCCTCAAGATCAAAAACTCGAGATTAAAGTGGTGGTGGTGTTGCATTTGACCAATATGGCTTGCATGTGTGCCTAGTGATGATTTTAGACAAGATTAACCATAGGAACTACCTTACAAAGCTTTAGGACGTCAAGGAAAGGCTTGAACAGCTTCTGAGACGGTTCTAGGAAGGCTGGAATCGACTCAGCCGCCCAGGCTTCACGTACCGCGAAGGCCCATTTAGGTGCCCATCGCGTACCGCGATGGGTCTCGGTTGAGCCAATAGGCCCAAATTCATTGTTTTGAACCGAATTTCTCGTATTTCTCGAATACGATCATCGTTTCTCGACACATAAGTGTTGCTCTACTAACTTAGGTTCTCCGAAACCTAATTGTGCAGTGTAAGTGTACTGTGGTTCGATCCGTTCACCAACGTTCGTCATTCAAGACACGTGCGAGTTTCGTGCGATAATTCCTCGAATTATCGGTGTGTTTGGTCCGTTGTGCCACGTGTCACACTAAATACAATTATTCTAGTGCCATGTATGAGATAATAATACACGTTATTATTAAATTAAAACAAATGCTGACCTGGAAATTGCGAGGTGTCACAGACAGCCAACTGACCGGTCCAGAACTGGTGCACGAAACGACTGTAAAGATCGTGCAAATTCGCAAACGAATGGCAGCAGCTCGGGACAGACAGAAAAGCTATGCTGATAAACGACGCAAACCGTTAGAGTTCCAGGTGGGAGACAGAGTGTTACTCAAGGTCTCGCCTTGTAGGGAGTCATACGGTTTGGCAAACGAGGCAAGTTGAACCCTCGTTACATTGGACCTTTCGAGATTACTAAACGAATAGGCCCTGTAGCCTACGAACTAAACCTGCCAGACGAACTAAGCAGCGTGCATAATGTATTTCATATATCGAATCTCAAGAAGTGTTTGTCTGACGAAACAATTGTTATTTCTCTCGAGGAGATACAAATCGACGAACAATTAAACTTCGTTGAGGAACCGGTGGAGATTATGGACTGGGAAACCAAGAAGCTCAAACTCAGCAAGATCCCGATTGTAAAGGTGCGATGGAATTCGCGACGAGGACCGGAATTCACGTGGGAACGTTAAGACCAGATGAAACAAAAGTACCCACACCTGTTCGCGGAACAGGCAAACACTGGCAACGCAAGTTGAATTTCGGGACGAAATTCTTTCTAACAAGGGGAGGATGTGACACCCCGTAATTTCCAGGTCAGCTTGTTATTTATTTAAATGTTTATTTAAATGCTTATTGTACACGTGGCACTAGAATTAGATCAATTTAGTGTGACACGTGGCACGACAGTACAAACACTGACACACGACAAGATAATTCAAGGAATTATCGACAAACAGCACACACATGTCAAAGCACACGAACGTTGGTGAACGTCAAGCACATTGTGTAGCACAACACTCGAAACTTCACGAGACACTCACACTTTGAACTTGGAAGTTCAAACGAGGCCAAACGATAGTTCGGAAGCGTGAAAACAACGACGAACGGGTCAAAACCATTGAAATAGGCTTATTGGGCTCTTCATAGGCCCATCGCGGTACGCGATGGCCCAACAAGCAGTGTCGCGATACGCGACAAACATCGCGGGGGTTTGACCTCCGGAATCCGCCGCGGTACGCGGAGATAATTTGAAAGCCTCATCGCGGTACGCGACAACGCCCAGTCGACAAAATCTTTATAAAACCAAGACAATGATGCCTATTCTACACTTTCACTCATTATCTCCGGCTTCACACGTTATTACTCGACCAAATTCGTCTTCAACCTCCTGTTACCACCATTTTCCACCATTGTTGAGCCTCTTGAAGCTCAAGACTTGAACCTTTGAAGACACAAGAAGACCAAGGAGGACCTCCAAGCACCACCACCCACTTGCACCTGTTGTGGAGCTGCTTTCTAACCTTCCAGGAGCATCTAAGAGCTGTCAAGGGTCTATCTCGAACTTCTAGAGCTTCCTAAGGTAGTTTCTATGGCTAAAACACTCTTTTACACATCAATACACACACATGCATGGGTGAAACCTACATGCAAGCACTCATGGTCCACATGCACGAGATTAGGATCTGGGTTTGATGATTTAGATGTATTTCTTGATGATCTATGATGATATTCTAGTGATTGATGATGATCTATAATGTAGGATGTTGTTAAAGGCATGACTTGTATATGTAATGTTGAAATATTGCCATGCATGCATGATCCACGATTGTTGGAATGATTTTGATCATATAAATATGTTTTATGATGATATTAGAAGTGTTACTCATGGCTAGATTTGATTGAAATGGTTAAAAGGTTGATATTTGATAAACTTTCTATTATTAGAAACTTTATGTTGACAAGATGATATTTTGGATGAGATAATGAGCATGCATGTATGTAGGATTGCTCTTAGGATGATAATATGATGATTGAAATACTTGGAATGTGATTTTAATAATGTTATGGTCATTTTTGGGCATAGTTACTATATTTAGTAACTTTTTGAGCCAAAGTATTGATAGATAATGGTTTGGACTATGTTAACATGTTTATATGATGTTAGATGATTTATTAGGATGGTTTTTGACTTAAAAATGGTTTGGAAATGTTAAAATGGTTATTTCTATGCAAAACCACAAAGTTACTATATTTAGTAACTTTATTTTTACAAAAACCGATTCGTCAACGTGTTGTATCATTTGAGCTTGCTAAATGGTTTATTATGTTATAACATGATGATTAGATGCTAAGTTAGATGGTTTCCGATGTCACGTATGCTATAAATGGAAACTTTCCATTTTAGGAAACTTTTGTGCACTAACATGATGAAAACGACTTATGTGAATTCGTATGATGATGTGTTATGTGTTAACATGATCACGTAGGACTAACGATCATGCTAGGACTTTAAAACCGATATGCTTTGTGAACTTTCCAAAAATGGAAACTTACTATAAATAGTAAGTTGTCCATAGACGCGACTTGCGCGTTTTGCACACGACAAACACTTACACGATTGCTACACGATTCACAAACCGTCACACGGTTCACCAACGGGTCGTTGACTTGACACGGTCAACTCTGGTCAAACACGGTCAATGTGGACCAACACAGTCAAACACGGTCAATGTGGACCAACACAGTCAAACACGGTCAATGTGGACCAACACGAGCAAACACGGTCATTGTGGACCAACACGGACAAACATGAACAACCAAGGGTTGTTGGGTACAAACACGAGCACTAACACAAACACTAGCACGGTCACATACAGGAACTCACGTACGGTGTACGATATAGGTTGCCGGTGACCGACACGTGCTACTACATCAGGAGCTTACGCTTGATTTGCATTTTCATCACTAAGGTGAGTTTACGGCCCCTCTTTACTCTTTTTCAAACGCTTTTAAATAGGGGGAGAATACTAGTTACATCGAGTCAAACATTTATTACTGTACAAACATATTTGGTGTATGCTGGTTTATTGGACAAACATTAAGTGTTGAACGCGTATTAAGCCCTCACAAAGTTTTACCAGTTAATGTACGAACAACGTGGTAGATTTGGATGGATCCATTAGGGAATGACTAACCCCACGGGGCACTATGTTGACTGGATGTCATAACCCGTGCAAACTCTGACCTAACTTGCTATGTATACGAGACAAAGCGGAGGCAAGGACAAACAAGTCTAGTTCGGTAGTGACGCACTGACACTTTGGGCCTAGGGCTCGGTACTAACATTTGATAAACAGCATGACACACTTTCTTACTATATGTATATCAAAACCTGTGAACTCACCAACCATCGTGTTGACACTTTTTCTAACTTGTATTCTCAGGTAACTAGCACGGCTAGCAGGAGGACAGGAATGCACATTTTAAGGAACGAGCATTAGGAACTTACATGCGTTCTGTCTTGTCATTTTGAAAACAATTTACTTTTATTCTATTAAACAATGTTGTGTTAAACTATTTACATTTCCGCTGCATTTTGTCAAACATTTGATATTCCGCTGCAATATGATATGATAACTTTTATTCCGCTGCAAACTATTTTATGAGTGTATGTGTCAAACTTTAGATTTGTAAACGCATATAGAGGTGTTCTATATGACCTTGAGCTGTGATTCTGAACACGTCACATCCACGTGGACATACGCCACGAGTGGGAATTAGGGGGTGTGACATTAACTATATTAACACCTAATTAGTAAACAAGTTTGACCGCAATCGAATTTCAAGATGGATAATTATAAATCAGAACTAAAAGCTAAAAAAAAAAAAATTTCCAGAATTATAAGCCCCAAATTTTAAGAAGACCAGGCAAGGGCCGCCAGGCAAGGGCCTAACTTTTGTAAAAGAGCAGCACACCTTGCACCATTGAAAATTTAGAGAGCATTAAATGATTTTTTTTATGTAAAATATAATAAAATTTTCATACAATTTAATATACTTTAAACAATAAAATAATCATATAATTTCGTTGAGCACTAATTTTTTCAATGTTTATTTCTTTAGATATTTCATTTCAAAAAATTGTTTTTGAATAATTTATATTTTATGATAATTTGGTTAAAAATGTGTTTTTCTTAATATTAATATATTTTTAATGTATTAAAAAAATCTTTTAATATATTAAAAATGTATAAAAAATAGATTTAATATGAGATGTATTAAAAGAAATGAGAAATCAAAGTTGAGATGCTCTATAAAGGTGTCTTGTGTACCTAAAATCCTTAATTTATTTAAATGTTAGGTTAAAGACTGTATATTACACTGATTAAATAAATTGATTTTAAAAATATTTATTTTAAATATCATAATATATATTTTTCAAATATGTTTTGTTAAAAATTAATGAATTGATTTATGATGTAATCATATTATTTTCAAATTTAATAAAATCAAAATAAAAATTTAATAACATTTAATAGTAAACAGAGGCGGAAAAAACAACTGTTAGTTAGTTTAATTTTATAGATATAAATATAGATGTACAATCACACGGTGCTGAAATAGTTTAACCGAACCTTAAATTCCAAATGATAAGTCATGGATCACGGGCTTAATTTTTTCTTAAATGAAGAATTTTCTTGAACGCATTCGAATTGGTCTTTACCTCCGCTTGATGTTGACTTAATTGGTATTGAATTCTGTCAAACCATGCATATAAATATAATATAATATAATTTTGTTTCTAAAATGTTTGGTTTTATGAAAATAAACTCTACATAAACTCATCAAGGAATCAAACAAATTTACACAAAAATTAAATAAATAAATAAATAAACACTTTAGTAACTTGTAACCCTTGAATTGAGTGTTGTGTTATTCCTTGAGATAAACTTTCAAGATTTCTTGAAATTTTAGAGTGAAGGGTAAATTCATATGTGCTTGAACATACATTTTTTGTTGTTGGCTTCTTGTGTAGTACTGTTGGTACCAAATAATTTCTAGAAAGACAAGGACCACTTGAATTTCGTGATAGACGGCTGTGAGATTTTCCAAAATCGCGAACCCTTTGGGTTGGTTGGCGGAACTGTCCAAAAAATTAAACAAATCTAATTTCTCGGATCTAACTCTACAACTCAAGTCTCTACATCAATCAAAAGGTCTAAAGCAATGTTTTCATAACCAGATCGGATAATAAACCGGTTGTATAACTCGTTCACTGGTCGAATCGGTTGGACCGGTTAGACCGGATTTAAGAACCAGTAACACTAAAATTTTATATAATTAAGGATTATAACATAAATCCAAATTAATGTGTCAAATTCGTTATTTAATATATTATTTAGTATATAAAAACTTAAATAAAAGTTATTCTTTTTAAAAATCATGTACCGAATTTAAGGGCCCATTTACAAGACCATCTTAAAATAAGTTTTGTAAAAACCTATAATTTTCTCGAATCATAGTAAAGAGTATTCTTCATCTCTCTTCAAGTTTTCTTCTCTCTATCATCTTCAATCAATTCCTTTCCCAAAAAAATGGTGCATGTCTACAAACTATTTGTTCAGATCATTATGAACAGCCGTTAAAGACCGAAGTCCGGTTAGGTCGTTCAGATCTACAAAATGGTCCTATCCCACCCACCATTCGCTCAGATCTAAAAAAAGGGTCTGAAACTTGAAGATTATTAATGTTCTCCGGTCCATCCGTGACTGCTGGCCAGCTGATCGAATAGACTTACCCAGACCGCTTGCTATAACAATTCCTGGCCCAACCGGTCAGACCGCCTGGTCCAGTCCGGGCACAAAAATACTGGTCTAAAGTCATGACCCCATTTTCTTTAATTAATTTGACATTTAATTCAATATATATTTCATAACTAATATACTTTAACTCTTTTTAAAAATTTAACACACAAGCTTGTTTATTTATTTTTCGTGAACATCTAGGTACAATTTTTATTAAAAATGGATTTATTTTCAAATAATGTTTATATGTTCATTTTGTTCGTCATGTGTCGCGTTATTATTAGTTCGCTAGACTTTTCTACAAAAGTTTTTATCCAAAATATTTTGCATTATCCAATTTAAAAATATAATTTTTTCTTTTTTCAAAATTTAGTTTTCTTTTTCAAAATATAAAATTTAGTTTATGAATGTGAACTTTTTGATATTTTTTCTTTTTTATTAATTTTTCAGAAAAATAATAGGTATTTTTTTCGAGATAAATTAATTTTTTAATATTTTAAAAACAATCACAGACCCCACTTTCTTTAATTATTTTTGCATTTAATTCTATATTTTTTTCTAACTTATTTAATTTAACTTTTTTTAAAATTTTAATCACACAATCTTGTTAATTTGTTTTTTTGTGAATATCAAGGTATAATATTTATTAAAAATGGAGTTAATTTCAAAAAAAATGTTTTTGAGAAAAAAATTTATCGGTTTATCTTGTTCGCTAGATTTTTCAACAAAACTTTTTATCCAAAAAATCTTACATTATCTGATTTAAAAAAATATTAAATTTATATTTTTCAAAATTTTGGTTTCTTTTTCAAAATATTAAATTTATTTTATGAATGTGATTTTTTTTCATTTTTTTGTATTTTTATTTTTCAGAAAAAAAATAATTAGTATTTTTTAGAGATAAATTAATATTTTAATACATTAAAAACAACCATAGTCATAACCTCACTTTCTTTAATTAATTTTGCACGTAATTCAATATTTATTTCATAACTTGTATAATTTAACTCTTTTTAAAAATATAATCACACATGTTTATTTGTTTTTTGTGAACGTCAAGGTGTGATTTTTTCTTAAATAATTTTTTTTCTTGAACGCTTAAACGTTGATCTTTATCTCCGCTTGATGTTGGCTTGGTATTGAATCGGATCTAACCATGCATATTATATAATTTTGTTTCTAAAATGATTGGTTATACGAAAATAAACTCTACATAAAAGTCATCTAGGGACCAAACAAATATACATAAAAATTTTTTAAAAAATAATAATAAACACTCTAGTAACTTGTAACCGTTGAATTGAATGTTGTGTTTTTCCTTGTAATAAAATTTCTAAGATTTCTTGAAATTTTGGAGGGAAGGGTAAATTCTTATATGCTTGAACATACATTTTTTGTTGTTGGCTTCGTGTGGAGTTTTGATACCAAATTTATACTTCTATACTATATAATAAAATAATAACAATGCGCCATGTGTCGTTATTTTAGCCTATACACATCACATTTGCCACATGGCATGTTTATAGGCTATCCATGTGGCATATTTAATAAATTTAAAAGTTAATTTTATTTAATACAATAAAGTCAAATTTCCAAATTTAAAGAAAAACAATTACTATTTATATTTTAAAATAATAATGAAAATCTAATCATTTCAAACTTTCCATTTTCAATTAATAATTTTGAAAATTCAAAATCTTTTTTCTTATATGAATTGTTTAAAAAGGTTTATATATTTATAAAATATACTTTTATTTTCATATTTTAAAAATTTTATATTATTTGTATATATTTTTTTCTATCAGTGATTGTTTTTTATGCTTATTTTTTATACAACTCTGTGTAATACACAGGTTAATAAGCTAGTAATTTATACAAAGATAAGGAGCAAGGATTCGTGATGTTGTCCATGATGCTATGTGTATTCATCACATCTTCATAACTTCACGTACTAGTCATGTACACGTCATATAAATAAATAACATCGTTACGCTTTTTAAATACACATGTATTATCAAAACTCCTAGTCAATACATTGTAATCATTACCATCACTTCTCTCTCTTACCCTCCCTCTCTCTAAGTCGAATGTTTTTTTCCTGTGACCACACTCACATCCATCCCTCATCACGCCCCTAAGTAGTGATTTTTGGCCCCAAGGGGCGTGACCAAGGCCCTTTATGCCTGGGTCACCACCAATTACACATAGCCTGATAGTTGGCAGCGGTCCAACCCAAGACCCCTGTAACTTATAAATAATGTTTTTGATTTCCTTTCTAACAAAAAAAATTTTATAAAAAAATCTAGGGTAGAATATGACAAGTTTAATTTTGTTTTCTAGTGGTGGGGTAACCGGGTAAACATACATTTGCATAACAAGTTATCGGATACGGAACCCTATTCAATTTTCAATTTCATATGATTACTATCCTGTGTGTTAGGCTACGTGTAATTGGTATTTGATTAAGACTCGACCAATGCCACGTAATTAGCTTTGTGTAGCAGACTTGATGGGGAATTGATAAATGTGTGATGAAAAAGCGTGATGAAGGTTTAAAGTTTGAACACGTTATGAAAAATCTTCCATATGCTCACTTTTGTCATGCATAAGTAATAAAGATTGTACCAAAGGGCATTTGTCCTTAAAGATTGATTGTCATAATAAGGAAATAAAGATTGCACCAAATGGCATTTGTCGCAACAGTACCAAGGTGTGTTAAGGTGTTTGTCTCGAAGATAGGTTATTGTTTTTTTTTAAAAAAAGAAGGGACCAAAGGGGCTTTGCCCTAGTGGTACCCCATGGCTTTGTCATGGGTTCAAATCTCTCTTAAGGCGAAATAGGGGTCCTTAAGAGATCAGGGGGTTTTCCGGTGCGGTTTCCTCCTGGGGTGACGGTGGGGTTTTAACGGAGGTCATGGTAACTAGATCTTTGTGACATGGCCTGAAAATCAGTGGTTCACACGTTGAGATCAAATGCCGTTCAAAGAAAAAAGAAGGGATAAAGATTGTCGTTCCTTGACTTATTAATGCCGTCGTTTGAATTCACTTGGAACAAAATAAATTGTCGTTTGGGGACAAAACGACATGGATTTGTCGTTTCAATCCATGGATTTAGTTTCCAATTTTTCACTTTGGTCCATTGAGTTTGTAATCTTATATTTATAACCTTTTTACACTTTACTCATGTTTAATTATTGTTTTCAATATTAAGCGAACTCAAGTTCTATATGTACAGGTTTTGTTTGGTTTTGAACATGGTGTGACACTTACACTTCTCTTTAATATATACTTACTATTAAAGGACAAGGGCGTGGTTTTAGGGGTTTTCTACTTTTGGGCAACACCTTTAGCAAGGTTCAAAGGGTCAAGAGCCCCTAGTGGGGTCAAGCTAAAATTGGTTCATTAGAAGTTGCATGGATAATATTGGCAAGGGCAATTGGTTGGTCAATGATTATAGGTCACTACAATTAATATTTATAAGTAATTAGTTGTCACTACCAAAGACTTATAGTTTAGTGGTAGCCCTTTGACTTCTATAATAAGATGTCTTAGGTTGAAATCTCCCATATAGCAAATATTGTTTAGGGTTGAGCAACATGGTTTTTGTAGTTATAAGTTTCATCCTGGTTAGGTGGATCAGGTCATCACGCTCTATTCTTTGAGCGAAAGGGTGGTTTATTTGCTAGGGTGATCTCAGGTGATTACGTTTGTCGTTCAAAAAAATTACTTGTCACGGGCAACTAGTCATCAACGCTAGCTTGTATGCCTGTAAACGAACTGAACAGTTCATGAACTGTTCGGCGGGAAGTTCGTTTGTGTTCGTTTATTTATGTTCATGAATTGTTCGGTTATGTTCGTTTATTTGTGTTCGTTAATGTTCGTTTTTGTTCGTTAAATATATAATGTTAGTTTATGTTCGGTTAACTGTCTAATTTACGAATGATATGTATTTACATTTAAGAGATTTGTCGTTTGTGTTCGTTTATGCTTGTTCAATTGTGTTCGTTTATGTTTGTTCAATAGTGTTAAATAATGTTCATTTATATTTGTTCGTTTGTGTTCATTTATGTTCATGAACAATTCGTTTAATTTGTTAATGAACGAACACGAACATATTCATTTTTTTAATAAGCGAACACAAACACAAAATTCATGTTCGTTAATGTGTTCGTGTTCATGTACGGTTAAATTTAAATAAACGAACACAAACATGTCTATGTTCGTGTTCGTTCGGTTCGTTTACAGGCTTACTATCTTGCTTATTTAATGGAAACAAGCTCCTAAGCAATTATGATACTGTCATCAGCAACTTCAGTTCGTGGTATCCAGAAGACCAGAAGTTTCCACTAATTATGTAACAACTTATTTACCGTCATACTGTTTTACAAATAGATTTGTCCCGTCAAAAGAAAAGCTGCAATGATTTTCTACCTATGAAATTAAGGGATGTCTATATATGGTGTATTATATGCACAAATCTAACGTTCACATGGCCTAGCTTACAGATACATTGTCTTTTTTTTTAACGGTGTGGGGTCATGTCGTGTTACCTTCAGTTATCCTGGTGGTTGGTAAGTAAGATCGATTACTCGATCAACGACCGTGAGACCTTACCCACTGATGCGCGGGAACCCCGTGAAATAAGTAAATCCTCGCTCCCTACTAGTTCAGAACCCGGAATTAAGCTCAAGATTCTTCCCCTCACCAAGTATCAATTAAAGTGTCACCAGTGAGACTTGAATCCTGGTCTCTAAGGAAAAAATGTTAAACATTATTCACTAGGCTAGCTTTGTTGGATATCTATATATTGTCTTGTGCTTGTAAAAAACTTTCTTTTTTGTTCAATTATTGATTCCATACCCACTATTACTTCAATGTGAAAGCGAATTCTATATAATTAAGAAAACTATACCCGTTAATTGTAAAGTATGAAACGTACATTGTTCCTAGCATTTTGCTTAGTCATATTTCTTTACAAAGAATATTTATTTCTAGGATTAATAGAGTATATAAGACCATTGAGTAATCTAGAGAATCAAGATGTATATATAGATGGAAGATAAATGGTAGGTTTTCGTGTAAATTATTTGTTGGGTCAAAAACAACTGATGTTTTCAAAATAAATAAATGATAAATAATTTAAGAAATAAATGTTATCCATGTAGAAGTATGAAACAGATAAATGAATACCAAAAAGTTGTAAAAGAAACTTATGATTAGATAAACAACTAATTAAGACATGATCAATTAATGTTTACGTGTCAGCTGATTTAATAGTCAGGTGTTTTAGTGAATAGTGATCAGTTTTTTTGTATGTATTAGTTCTTTTTTAAGAATTTAGTTGTTTAAATGAATAAGTCCATGTGATGGTGGCCTAGTGGTAAGAGAGTAAGAATATATATAATGGAGGTCTAGGGTTTAAATCTCGGTACCCCCAATTTTCCCTGGGTCACGCAATTTACCTCTCTTATGTTACCCGTGAGACCGGTCGGTAAAAGGCGTCTAATGGTGGCGTTCACTTTTTTTTTGTTTAAATGAATAAAGACAGTTATTTATTTGTTTGGTGTCATTTTTATATGTGATGTTACCATGTGTCATTCTGGGTTATTGCTAGTATAAATATAAGGAATTACAACTGTAGCACTAATGTTGATGAGTGAAAGCACAAAGTGATTGTGCTGATGGCAGCATTTTATTGTAATATCATGTTATAAACCCATGTATTACATTAGTTAAACAAATAACTCTTTTTTGGTAAATTCAATCAGAGGCTTATGTTCTTTGTCTCGTCCCCAAACGAATCACTTTGTCATGCATTGGAGTAAGTGGGTTCCCCTGAAGGTTAATATTCATGCTTGGAGATCGCAACTTGAAAGGATCCCAACTTTGGAGGCGTTGGCAAAAAGGGGGTGTTATAGTGGTACATTGTTGTGTGCATTCTGCAGCGAAAAAAACGAATCGGTCGAACATCTGTTTACTTCTTGTATTTGTGGCTTCTGTTTTATGGCAAGGTATTTCCTCTGGGTGTAAAATTGGTCCTATTTTTGCCTTCTCCATTAAAGATTTATTAGAGGTACATCGGTTTGTTAATGAGATCATGATGAAACGAGAATCCATCCATGCAATTATGTTGACAGCCATTTGGTGTATATGGAAGGATAGGAATGATATCATTTTTAACAGGAAATGTAGTCCACTTCATGCTCTATTAAAGGAGGTGCAAACCCTTAGTTTTTTTGGGTTAAGAATAAGGCTAAAATGGTGTCACTTTCTTGAGAGGATTGGCTTTCCTTTTCCTTTTGATTTCTTGTTTTCATTGTAACTTTGGTGTATTGTACTTTTGGTGTTGGCGAGTTTTAACATCTTGCTTACTCGTTTTTGGTGTGTTTTTAATGAATTTGCCGTTCAAAAAAAAAAGTTAAACAAATCTAATATGTTATAAAATATTAAATGACGAATACTTAAACATAATTAATTACAAATTATAAAAATTTAAGAATTATAAAATTATATTTTAAGATATTATATAACTGAAATTTTCTTATAAGAAGATTTGTGTATTTGATATTTAATTATATAATTTAATTATTTAAAATCATTAATATTTAATAAAAGTCAATTAGTATTTAATAGCAAAGATAGACGGAAAAAAATTCTAAAGTTGACAAGGAAGTGACATGTATCCACTCTTGCTATATTTTTATTAGAATAAAGATTAATAAAATCAGTTTATGTTTATCAATTAATGATAAGTTATTCTATTAATTATTCTACTCCACGTATTACTATTTGATTGAGCATAATTAATCTAGCTCCTTTGATCCTAATATTATTAAGAATGTTGTAGCTTATGGATTTGTATCATAATACATAAGACTAGTTATTGGTCTTTGATTTCTACAAGTGTGTCACCTCAATCCATATAGAGTTGCGATATTAATTTTATCATGTGTGATTCTTAGCTTACAAAAGAGGCATTTTGGATTTAACACGGTTTGTTCACTTAAATAGAAAATAGGTCTAGGACTGTCTAAAAAACTTGTAACTTGAATCTGGCTCGAAGCTTGTTCAGAAAAAGTGAGAATAAAGCTCATTTGTAAACGTGCAGAATCGAGCTGGCTCGTTTTGTAACCAAGCCAAGTCAAGGCTGGCTCGACTCGTATCTTGCTCGTAGCTCGGCTTGAATAGTGGCTCAGCTCGTTTGTACAACATGCTACACTTTAATATAAAATATATGACCAATTTTAATAATAACTATGATATTTGTAATTTAGTTAAAAGGAAAAAAAATTAAAAGAACAATGAATTGAATTCAACAATGTATTCATTGTAAACCCAAATTCATACATACTTTTGGAGATGCTGGAATATGATTTATAGGTATGACAACTCCTTTAATTCATAGTTGCATAGTTTCATGCATTAAATTTCTTTTGTAATACTAAGAAAAAAAACAGTCGAGCAGAGCCCAAGAATACAGGCTCGGTTTACAATTTGAGTCGAGCCAACTTGGTTTAAAATCCAAGCCGAGACCGAGCTCGTCACTAACTTGATTCAGCTCGGTTTGTAAACAACCCTAAATAGGTCCAGTGTGATGTCAACTTAGGGTCATTATTGGTTTTGTGAAATTGTTTTTTTAACTTATGTTTACTTAAGACGGGAACTACCCTATATATGAATCAAACGCTCAGTGAATTGTTCAATTGTGTTTGTGAACGTTCGTTTATGTTCTTTCATTTACGTTTATTTGAATTTATGTTCATTTAATATATTTGTTCATTATCTACATTGAGCTTAGTTGAAGATTCGTGTTTTAACTTTTGAAATTTTGTTTTTGAACTTTATTTTAGATGTTTTGTTACCGTTGATGATGATTGCATTTTTGGATCTGTTTATTAAGTTCTAAACTATATTTGTTTAACTATGTTTGTTCAATTATGGTCGTTTTTATTTCTTTGGTTATGTTTGTATATGTTTGTTCGATAAGGTTCATTTATGCTTGTTTACTTATGTTTGTCTATGTTTGTGAATCTATCATTTATACTATTAACATACGAACATGAATGAACATGAAAACACTAAGTTTCTTAACGAACAAACATGAGCAAGAAACCCATATTCGTTTTAATGTCTGTGTTCGTTTGGTTCATTTACAGGCCTAAACCTCCAACTTTTAGATGGTGCGAGAAACCATTTACCACTACATCCAACCCCAACCCCGCCCCTATGCAAGATGCATTTAACCATATCATAACGAAATGTGGGAATTTATGTTAAAGATAATCTGTATGCTCATTCATCATGTAAAACAACAGAATGGTTTTTACCAGAAAAGAAACCATCATATGTGGTTACTCAAATGATCATATCCTAGAAAACTTTAGCTGTATATACTCTTAATTTGTACAAAAATTCAGCTTGCATTTGTGGAAATCAACCTAATTATCTGGGTGTAGAAACTAGAATATAAAGATAGATGAATACCATCATATCATATCATATCAACAGCAACCACCCTTTTTACCACAGTTTTCATCTTGATTAGGAACAAGTATAGCAGTTCCTTTCAAAGATGCTGATTTTCCATAATCTCCATCAGCACTCAGTGATTTCTTGCCTATAATCTTGTATATTTCAGTCAAAGCTGTTAAAAAAGCGTTTTCGACGTTCGTGCACTCGAGTGCTGATGTCTCCATGAAACATAGATTCTCTCTTTCTGCAAACTCTTGTGCATCTTCAACTGGTACTGCTCTTAGATTTCCCAAGTCACATTTGTTTCCAATGAGCATGATGACTATGTTTTTATCAGCATGGCCCCTCAGTTCTTCCAGCCACCTCGTCATATGCTCAAACGACTGCCGTTTAGTCATGTCGTATACCAACATTGCACCAACTGCGCCTCTGTAATACGCACTTGTAACTGCTCGGTACCTGACACGAGCATGAGTTATTTTTAAAGAATCAATAACATACAAACATGAATTGGTTGTTTACACACCCAACTTTTTTATTTGAACACCCACCGACCCTATACGCCTCGTATACTATAGAGACGTATAGCCCCTTCTATCTCAGGTTATGACTAGCGAGTTTGCTATAGGACTATACGAGGCCTATACGAGTTCCTAGTCATATTGATTAAGACGCCTCGTATAGTAACATACAGTTTGAAAGCCTAGAATCTTTCTATCTCAGTTTCATTGCAAAGTTTCTGGATTTCCAGGTGTTTTAAGATTTTGTAAAGCACTTCCATGCAATTTCTGAAAGTGTTTGAACATTTTGGTAGTTCGTGGGAAACTCAAGCAAAGTTTGTCAATATGACTAGCGAACTAAAGGTTTATCATGTCATAATCAATATTTTTGAATGGAGTTTGCTAATCCCTAATAAATTTGTTCAATATCTTCCAAAAATTGTCATGAAGTGCTAATATCACATCGAAAATCAAGACTCCGTATTCATGTTATACATCAAGTAATTAACATCACAAGGTTCGGCAATATTATCAAATCAAAATCGAGAAATCAAATGATCGATCTATAAGACGAACCTTTCTTGACCAGCTGTATCCCAAATCTGGACCTTCACCGTTTTCTGATCGATAACCAAAGTTTTTGTCTGAAATTCAACCCCAATCGTAGCTTTTGAATCGACGTCAAATTTATTTTTTGAGAAACGAGCAAGGAGCTGAGATTTTCCAACAGCCGAATCACCGATCAATACGATTTTGAATACATAATCGATCTTTCCATCTGCATTAATATTCGACATCCTTACCAAAAACGTAACCTAATTAATCAAAATCGTTCAATGAATGATCATGCGAAAATCTTTTAATGTGGATTGTGATCCAAAAGATTCTTGTTCAACTTCTGATGCGTATATATGTAAAATGATGAAAACTGAATGTGAAGAGGTGATTGAATTCCCTGTAATCGCGCTTTTAGGGTTAGGGTTTGTCAAGAAACGGAGGGCATGGGCATATCCGGCGATTTCTGTTTGGTTTTGATCGAGAAGGGGATACCTGAGCAACGGTCAACGAACGGGTTCTCAAAGCATAACTGCTCATGCTAACATCTCAAACATATAATGTATTTTAAAATTAAATATTACTAAAATCACCTAAAAAAGAGTATTTATTAATAAAACAATGATATCATTTTTTTAATGTGTTATTTTTTAGGGTTTGTTTTAAATATTTCGTTAAAAAGTTAGTTTTTTTATAAAAGTTTCCTTTTTTTAAGAACTCTGATTTTCAATCATTTACATTTAATTTTTCTGTTAGAATTTTTTTTATGAAAAATTTATTTTTTTAAATATCAGTTTTTAAATATTTTATAGGTTTAAAAATTTTATTGTTTTAGAAAAATTTCGCATATTATATATTAATGAGGTGTTTTTAATTAAAAAAAAGTATCATTACTATGAAATACCATAATCTTAGTATTGTTAGTATTTAAATACATGATTTAGTACAAGAGAGATATTTGATAAGAGAGACACAAAAAATTAATATGAGAAAACTTTAAAATATGACTATGTGTTTCATAAAGTTTATATATTAGGTATAGTTTTATTCTTTTAATATATATATATATACACACACACTACAAGAAAAGGGAACAAGGGAGACGAAGGCTACAACGACGCCAAAACATTGTTTCTATAAGGTGAGCTATAACTTAAAAGTATTTTTTCTAATTTTTTAACCTATAGCGACCACATGTCGTCGCTATAGCTCAAGGCGAAAAATGCGGGGTTTGACCGAAACTTTAACGGTTTTGGGAAAAACTATAACGACCAAAAGTCGTCGCTATAGCTCGAAATTATGTTTTTTATTTCTTTTTATTCTAGCAATGACTGGAAAAAAAATAAAAATAAAAAAAATTCTCAATAGCGACCAAAAGTCGTATCTATAGGCTCATTAAAAGACAAAACAGTTTGTACAGAGCATTTAATGTGTTTCATGTCGTCGCTATAGGGTTTATATACCCAAAAACTTACACAGAACCCATTTCGCAGAAAACCCTCCTCTACTCCATTTTTGCGGTTCCAAGGGGCGATTTTGGGCTCTTTCGTTCGTATATTGCCGAAACCATATTCACGATGCGTGCGGCCCTTTTGTGGACTATTAATGATTATCCTGCCCGTAGTATCTTGTCTGCATGGAGTGGTCAAGGTTATAAAGCATGTTCTACTTGTAACGAAGACACACCATCATGCCCTATAACTAATAAGATAGCTTTTGTTGGTCATAGACGATTTTTGACTAAGAATCATAAATTAAGGGAAAATTTGTTATTTAATGGCCAAAAGGAGACAAGAGATCCTCCTAAACAGCTAAGTAATGCAAAAATATTAAAACAATTACAAAGTCTTCTCATTCGTGTTCCAGGTAAACATCAAAGTCATGGAGGTGTGAAAAGAAAGCGAGCTGCACCAGAGTTGAATTGGAGCAAAAAAAGTATCTTCTTTGAGTTAGATTATTGGTCTTCTCTTCTTTTAAAACACAATCTTGATATTATGCACGTGGAGAAAATGTGTGTAAACGACTGTGAGTGGTTTGTTAACGAGCAATACATTTTAGCTACACAAGCTAAACAAGTGTTTTATCTCCAAGATCCTTCTCGAACAACCGGTAATTGAAGGTTGTAGAAAATGTTCATCATCGAAAACTTTGGGATCATCCAAGCATGAGTGGGGTTCATGAAGTAGATATATTACACGACAACCAATCATCTGATTATAACTTAGTTGTTAATGATGAGTTGAATGTCTTCGCAAAAAACTCAAGATTTTCAATGATGAGTTGGTTAGATGTTTGGTTGGTTGGTTAGTTGTTTGGTTGGTAACCAAACTTAAACTTGTTATGTTTGGTTGTTTTGTTAACTTTTAGGTGTGAATGTATTTTGATGTTTGAGATGATAAAGTGTTATTGGCAGCAGGTTAAAATTGGTATTGATTGTTTAAACAGGTTAAAAACTGGAAAATTCAGAAAATAAAAAAATTGAAAAAATTTAATAGGGTTATAGCGACGACATGTCTTCGCTTGTATAGCGACGACGTGGCCCTATCTTTGACTTTTTGACCATCATTTATAGCGACTACATGTCGTCGCTATAGATAATTTCGAAAAAGTTTTTGTTTTTTTAATTAATGGACAGAATAAAAAATAAATCAAAAAAGAAAAGTTGTCAGAAGCCTATAGCGACGACAAGTCGTCGCTACTGACTAATCTATAGGGACGACTGTTACAGCGAAGATTTGTATTGGCAATTGCGACTAAGCTATAGGGACGACATAGTGGCGACGACAAGTCGCTGCTATAGGATATTGCGACGATTTTTGGGTCCAATTGCGACGACTTTTGCCGTCGCTATTGGTGACTTTCGGTGTAGTGATATATATATATATAATTGGTATTTCATATAATAAAGATGTATCTAATACGAAAGACATACGGAAAAATTATTAGTAGAAAGTTTTTGAGAAATAATACATGTTAAATTTATTTTATTTGAGTATAATAAACTTCTTATTTTGTCTAAGTATAGGAGCTACAATGACTAAAAGCCTTCGGAAGGAAGAAGTGATTCTTCGGAAGCAGCATTGCTTCCGAAGGATAACTTGTTCCTGCCGAAGGTTATTCAAGACAACTGCTTCGGAAGAATAACACTTAAAGGTTTTAAAGCTTCAGAAGACGTAAAGCTTCCGAAGACTACAAGCTTCCGAAGAACCTCCCCAGCTTCCACAAGACAAAGACTTCCGAGGTTTATCCTCTGACAAAGACCATAGCTGAAGTACTTTCATAGTACAAAAGGGACTGACACAAGGCATGATGATCTGAGTAAAGACAAAGACATCACACTTAGAGTCAGTGAAAGCACCTTACTTCCCTACTTTAGCATTAAATGCAAAAGATCATCTGAACTTTGAAGATCGTCAACATTAAATGTTCTTTGTATTTAGTAGTCTTTTGTTAAGTCAAATGTCTATGAATGTAATGATTGTGATTGAGTGTCTTAGCCTGTTAAGACACTCAACATACTAGAATAAGCTTTACTTTATGTATTGTCTAGTATACCCAACTTGTATTCCTACGTGTATACGGTTGTAGCCTTGGCTATATAACCTCTCATTGTAAACCGACTAAGTGTGTGCTTGTAGGGTGTAATACTTTGAGAGAAATATATCTTTGAGCTTGAATTTATTTCTTGTGTTCTCATTGTTATTTGATCACCTCTGAGTGTTTTGTGAGATCCTTCTAATAGATATTCCTCATCTATTAGATTGTAAGTGAGAAATACTTGTGAAGTGTTGTTTAGGTTAAACAACCCGATCCAACACATTCATACTTAGAGTTATCTCTTAACCATTCAGAGGCTATGAACAATTACCAACCTCTTAACCATTCAGACTTAAGGATACTTTTTAACCATTCAGATGTTATGAACCATTAAAATGTAGCCTCTGAATGGGATTAAGAGGCTACCAAACATTAGTATACTTTAGATACTTTATTGTTGATTTAAATAAGTTAAAATAACTTAAACTTTCCTCAGGTCAAGAGACTTAACTCCTACATATTGACCGTAAGACTGGTCCGTGAGTGACGTCTAATGGTAACGTTTATCATTTTTTTATTATTATTAAAATATTAAAAAGACTAAAAATGACCCTAACTCACTTTAACATAGTTAATATATTTAGCTTTTAGTTTAAAGGGTTGAGTTCACCTAAATAAACTTAAATTATCATATTTTTAGTTTAAATAAGTTAAAATAACCTGAATTTATTTTCATAGATTAAAAGATTGATATAAGGTCTAAGATTACTACAACTTACGTGAGTATAATAAGGTTATAACATTTCATAAATCATCTTTGTCAACCAAGGATTGTTAAAGTGGTAGAATGATAAACATTCTTCAATTACGAATTTTGTCATTTGATACCAAACTGTATTCATATCATACATAAAAATTCACTGTTAACACCATTTGTGTTTGATTTTGCCTTGAATCAACAAACTGTCACAAAATTACAAGAAGCCTTTTTAAAATCCATCATTTATCTCACATAAATTCCAATTGTATCACACTTCTGATTTTACTATGAGGTAGCAACCTAACAACTACAAAGCTCGATGATAAAACTTTCTTAATCAACAGATGATTACGAATGAGTTTTGATAGTATAGCTTGCATTTTCATTATTTTTTATGTTAAGTTTCGTGCTCTCAAGTGATATAATAAACCAGTTTATCCAACACATGGTTATACTAACTTGGGGAGAACAGTGGGTAGGGTGTAAACAAGCCGAGCCGATCCCGAGCTCGTTAAGGCTCGAGCTCGGCTTGTTTAGATAAATTCGGGCTCGAGCTCGAGCTCGGCTCGTTAAGAGCTTTATTTACTAGGCTCGAGCTCGGCTCGGCTCGGCTCGTTTAGATTTTATTTATTTACTTTAAATTACTAATTTAATTATATTTATAATTATATTTTCTAAATTTAACATAAAATATTTGATTTAAATATATTTATAAGAATTTTATATATAAAAATAATTAATTTTGTAAATAAACACTTAATATAATAAATAAAAATTATATATTCAAAAAACCAGTTAAGGCTCGCGAGCCGGCTCGAGCTCGATATGTAAAGCTTGAGCTCGGGCTCGATAACTAAACGAGCCATACTTTTGGGCTCGGGCTTGGGCTCGGGCTCATTAAGGCTCGGCTTGTTCGAGCTTTTCACCAATCCAATGTCGAGTATTTCATGAGCTGCATTGGTTCATTTACACCCCTAACGGTGGGTGGTTAAATGGCCCACAAAAACATCCTAAACACCTCAAACACTTTTTTTAACAGCAAACGTTCGGTCACTTAGGATCACCCTGAGAAATAGATCATCCTTCCACCCGAATAACAAAGCGTGGTGATCTGATCCACTAACTCAGAAGGAAACGTACAACTAGGCGAGACTCCAACCAAGACCACTTATAAAAAAGTCAATAGACTACCAGACTAGAAGGCATTTAGTAAACACCTCAAACACATGGTTTTACTAACTTGGGTTGATGGGTACGAGTGTGCAACACGTTTGTGTGCAGTGCACCTATATTATCAAAAACCAGCCATCATGAATTCATGATCTTCATTCGCCAACTCGACATTTGGACCCGTGATGTAGCCAGCCCACCGCTTGGACAGTTGGATGTGTTATGGCCTAATTAGCCCAGCTTACCAGTTGGATATATGATGGGCCTAATATGACTTTTTCTTTTTAACAGTAATCCCATTGCAAAATGCAAATATTTTAAATAATATAATATATGATAGTAATCATATTATTTGCTAAATTAAATAAAATCAATAACATTTAATAGAAAATAGTAGAAAATTAGTATTTAAACCTAAAAATATTTAATAAGAGATAAAAAAAAAGCTAATTTTTAGATGGGCTATAACTAACGTGTTATGAGAACATTTATTATATAATATAGATATATATATCAATTTATCAATGTTAGATACCACACTTCTCAACTTTAATGAATTATCACTTTTAAATTTCTTTAAAGTTTTATGTTAACACTTCGTAGTATAATAATCAAATCTTTTGCTAATAACTTTGTTTCATTAACTTATAAAAAATATAGTTTTTAAGCAGTTATTTCATGTATGTATCAATGTATCATTCGAGTTGGTTTACATTTAAACATAAATTTTGTTAAAAAAAAATAAAAACAAGACGGTTTATATATAACCCTTTTTTATACTTATTTTATTTGCATTTAATTGGTTTATGATCAATGTCAACGATATTTGCCACCAACACAATTTACCCCTCAACTTTTGATAAATAATAACTTTCTATTCTCTTAATTTTAAAGTTTTGAGTTAACTTCTTGTGTAATATATAATATGATTTTTCTTTAATAATTTTTATTCTTTAAATCTTTTAAAATAAAGTTAAATTGCAACTGTTTCGATATAAATTAGAATTAAATGAGGCATTGCCTCAATAATACCTCATGATTCTTTCAAACGGGAGATCTTAGGTTCAAATCCCTCCCGCAGCGAAAAAGGGATCTGTGGGGGTCAGGGGTTTTCCCAGTGGGGTTTTCTCCTGGGGTGGTTGTGGTGGCTCATAGGAGGTCCAAGTAACTAGACCTTGGTAACCAATGGCTTCTAGCCTAATGGTTACCCCTTTGGCTTCCCTATGGTAGGTCACGGGTTCAAATCCCTCCCAAAGAGAAATAGGGGTCCTTGAGAGATTAGGAAGTTTTCCGGTGTGGTTTCTTCCTGGGGTGGTGGTAGGGTCTCAACAGAGGTCATGGTAACTAGACCTTGGTGACGTGGCCTGGAAATCAGTGGTTCACACGTTGAGATCAAATGTCGTTCAAAAAAAATATAGACCTTGGTGATATGGCCTGGAAACAGTGGGTTCACACGATTGTGACCCTCGCCGTTCAAAAAAAATTACTAAACTTGACAATCTTGATTCAAAATAAGATCAATTGGTTAATTTAGGTAAACATTTATTATATTTAGTTTAGAATGGGTAGCACCATAGCATAGAACAAGTTTAGATGTGTAACACTTTAACACAATACAGGTCAAGATAGGTAACATAAAAACTATATTAATAAAATAAATTTAAACGGGTAAAATGATCAATAATATGTTTGTTGAGAAAATCCCTAAAAATTATTAAAATAGACTATTTGTTTAGTTACAGCCTACTTTAAGTTAAAATAAATTGAAGCTTTTAAAAATAACTCATTTAAACGCAAACTAATTTTGCTTAAAATTCATCTTAATCCACACACATCCCGATGACCTGACCCACACACATCTTAACCCAAATTAATTCCGACCTGTTAGGCTGTTACACAGCCCGACCCGCCCACCTATTTTACCAGACTTATTAATTGCAGGTATTATAGTAACCAAAAAATTTTCTATAATAAGAATCTTTTACAACTAAAAAGTTGATTATCTTAAGACTTTGAGGCCCTTTGATTTTTTAAGACCCTAAAACAAAGTTTTTTTTTTAAATTGTCAGCCGGCCTTGAACCCAACTATAATCACGTTGAGGAAAGAAATAAGTAAAAGAATGAGACATTAAACGTATTACCACATCAAGTATATGTAGAGAATGAAAAACAAAATCTAGTACCAACCAAAAAATTCCAGTACAAAAAACCAAAAATTTAGTATAAAAAAAATAAAAATGTAATAAAAAAACAAAAAGATTTGGTACAAAAAAAATTAAGTTAAAAAAAAATTCAGTACAAAAATTTAATATAAAAAAATAAACTTAATCACTCACGTTAAAAAAGCAAGTGAAATTACTAAATTAGTATGGGTCACGGGTACAACATTATAGATTTATAGTTGACATCAACCCAAGCTTTAGTTAAGGCTTATTCCCCTATTAGCGTTAACAAGTTCATTCTTAAGTGTGTTTGTTGCTAAGAAAAATACAGGGAAAAAAACAACAGTTAGAGATTATTTAATTAAAAATAGGGATGTAAACGAAGCAAGGCAGCTCATAAAATACTCGGGATCGGATCGGTAAAAAGCTCGAACAAGCCAAGCCTTAACGAGCTCGAGCCCAAAAGTGTGTCTCGCTTAGTTATCGAGCCCGAGCTCAAGCTTTACATATCGAGCTCAAGCCGTCTCGTGAGTCTTAACGAGTTTTTTGAATATATAATTTGTATTTTTTATATTAAGTGTTTATTTATAAAATTATGATAAATGTATTTAAATCAAATACTTTATGTTAAATTTAAAAAAAATATAATTAAATTAGTAATTAAAGTAAATAAATAAAATCTAAAGGAGCCGAGCCGAGCCGAGCTCGAGCCTAAAAATTTTCTAACAAACCGAGCTCGAGCCTACTAAATAAAGCCCTTAACACGCCGAGCTCGAGCTCGAGCCCGAATTTATCTAAACAAGCCAAGCTCGAGCCTTAACGAGCTCGGGATTGGCTCGGCTCGTTTACACCCCTAATTAAAAGAGTGAGTGTAACACATAGAAAGTACATCCGATTAATTACTAGAACGGTAAAAATAATTGCATGAAAATGATCTTCAAAAAATAGCTGAAAATCAGTAACAACTAGTTTCTCAATAGCAATATGAAGATCGACATTACCTTTGTTTGTCGATACCAATTCGAAAATCATTAAAAACTTAGTATATCATTTACAATTTTAAAATCAATAGTAAAATAAGATTAGGTAATAACTGATCTTAGCAAGTAAATAGGCTTCGATAACAATAGACTAAACGAAGGAGTTCGTAACTGTAATAGATGTGGTTACACCCCAACTGTAAATAGTTATTGATATTGACTGTCAAATATCAACTTAGATGTTGTGTTGGTTCAACCCTTGTGTTAAGGATTCATTTGGTATGGTTTTCTACACACCGATCGAATTTCTAAACTTCGTTATCACTAGAAAAGAACATCTCGTTCTTTGAAAATAATCTTTTTATCTTATTCGATTGATTTCGTGTACCCACAGATTAATTTAAAAGTGAGATAGCAATTCAGGAAGCTATTTAACGCAAATACAAAATAAACAAAACCTAAAAAAAAAATTGTTAATCTTTCAACCATAATGAAGTTTATTTATGTTATGTTAGTTAGTCATACATATTATTATTGTTATTGTCAAAAATTAAAACATGTTAAATATTTTTGTACTATCTTTTAGGAAAACCTAAAATATCTTCTATAAAGACTAGTCATTGTAGCATGTTTAAGAGAGTTCCTTGTTAGTAGGTGTTATGTAAATAGAAAAGTAAACTCTTTTAATATTTAATAAGACATGTGATGAGTTTTTTAGTCAATGAAATAAATGTTGGCGTAAGAATTAAGGTAATTAATTAGATGTGTGACCAATACACTACAATGAAAGATTATTTCAAATAACATTTAAATTTTGCATACATACATGAGAAAAAGTCTAGCTTGAATAATTTAGTTGAGCCTAAACACTAGAACACCACATCGAAAAAATATTATTTAAGTTAAAGTTACAACTAAAAAATTATAATAAAAGTCTTCCCAAATGTTAATTTTTACAAAAAAATAAAAATAAATAAATAATAAAGGTAAGGGGAGAAAAGAGTAGAGTTCTAGAAGTGGTGGGGAGGGGGCCAAAAAAATAACAACTTAAATCCAGAGTTAATAAAATATAACAGTACAAGCAAACAATATTAAGATATTGTATATTTTGTTTTAGATGAGTCTTCATATTCAAAAACTCGCAATTTTGTTTTCTTTCTATGACTTGTTCGTCTAAACAAAATATGTCTTGATAGATGAAAGATTCTACCTCTTTATAAAAAATGTTTAGTTATCCTTCACAACTAATTTAGATATTACAAAAAATCAACGTTTTTATCAATGCCAACTACTATACAACTATTATTCTGATGTCATTAAAGAGTTTGAAAAAATCATATAAAACTAATAATTCGAAATCACAAAAACTCAAATATAAAATTCTTTAGAGTTAATCACAAAAATTTCGATCTCAAAATTTGTAAAATTTAATAATTTCTTAAATAAAGCTTGAAAAATATTATGCGTTAAATATTAAAAACTTGTGTTTTGAAGAAATATATGTAATTTTGAAGATAAATAAATATAAAATTCCCCAATGCCTTTTTATACTCTTAAATACTCAAAAGTTTCTACATTTTGTCAAGATGGAATCATCATCTCAACCTAATAACCAACCCATACTTAAGCCTCATAAACAAACACAACAAAGCCAACCATATTAGAGATAGAGAAGCTATGTCTTATATAAGAGGAACCAGGCTCTTTTTTCCTATCGGTAGTGTTAATTTTTCATCTGAAATGTTATTTTTTGTTTAAGCATCGGTTTCGTCCTTTGCTTCAAAAAATTAACATGTATTGTGGGGTCACGTAAATTTCCGCCCTCCATTTCAAAACTTTCAAGCTATGTCACTTAAATGAACAGTTCGGGTAGGATTAATGTGAAAACAATAAGAACCCTTGTTAATAAACAAAAACAACCGGATTTTGAATTTCTTCAAAAATCACACGATAAATACACGTACTAAGGTGATGTTGAATATGTTCATTTTATGGAAATGTGAAATAACACAAGTATACAACCTTAGGGAAGAGAGTTTTGATTAATTGATTTCTTTTTTGTTTAAGATTTTTTTTATTAAAGTATTTTGTATTTTATCATTGTGGTTTTATATTTAATAATAAATATAGATCGATCTAACAAAGAAAAACAAAGATTTTAGCCTAGTGGTACATCCACTGACTTATAAAAAGTCTTGCGTTCGAGTTTCTATATGATCAATTTGCTCGTGCATGAGCGTTTCGTTTTCACGATAGACATATAAAGACGCAATCTTGAATTTCAAAACGCATATAAAAGTTGTCACTTACCTTAAAACACAAAAGTTTTCACATCTTTGATCGCAATTAGTCAATATAACTACGCAATCTTAACAACATAAAAAAAAAGTTATAACATTTGTAAATCTATCATAAAATTATTAACTAATGAAACCCCATCTTACTTAAAAAAATTCTTTTTCAACACAATATAAAATCTAAAAATAATATAATAATAATAATACATGCATACCTTCGTTGCATACTCTCATAGACCAAAAGAAACAAAACAAATACTCTACACAATTATGGTAACCTTATATATAATAAATATTAATAAACTATTATATACAAACATTTATTATTATTTTTGTAATATGCTATTCTGCTATAATAAATATAATTTATATAAATATATATTTAATACATTAGATAAAAATACTTTAATAAAAGTCTCATTTAGTGTCGGCAACTGTCTCAAGTTTAATACATGAGTCATAATATACTCAAGCTACCAATTAAATTTCACTTGATTCAGGGGCGGTTTGTTTTAGCTTTAAGGTTTACTATTTAGCTTTAGGATTTGGATACAAAATCTTAGGGTTCAACGTATCCAAAATAAGTTTAATTAGAGTTTGTTACAATTATCAAATGTTGTGTTTAATTTATTTTTATAATCTTTATGTAAAATGCTATATTCCATATTTCAATGGGTCACCCCTATAATTAAAATGCTTACAAGTTATAACATGTTATCACCAAAATCATAAAAGACGTTCGGTGTCGTATTGTACAAGTTACACTTAGCGAACTACTTGTTTACAGAAACCGACCTTTAGAAGCCTGCCACAATTTTCATTTCCGGGTTGACCGGTTCAACAATTTAATTGTCTCTCCTATAAATACAACCCCTTTCACCATATTTTCTTCACCAAACCAAACTATATTTTCTAAATCATTTTCCCCATTCTACTCAACGTTCAATTGCTTGAACAAAAATGGCCCAATTTAGCATCATGAAGAAAGCAACACTTCTTGTGGTGACAACACTTGTCGTCGCCACCGCCACCGTCTCCGGTCAGGAACTTGCAAAAGCTCCTGCCCCGTCTCGTATTTTAGGAACAGCATATTCTGTTCCGGCATCAAGTGTTATGATCGGAACATCTCTGCTTCTCTCTTTTGTTGCTCTTTTTTGAAATTGATTTGTCGATGAGATTGGTTGGTTATATATTGTTGTATATACGGACAATATATATATTTATTGTCATCGTATTATCTATATACTATATATGTATTGGGCTGGTTCTATTTATGATTGTATGAAATAAGGCTATATTATACATGGACATTGATTTGATTTGAGTTTTTGTGGTGTTAAAAGTTATTATTTTGTTTACGCTTCCAAATTAATGAGGTTAAATCTTATGCAAAATCCATCGCGTATTGACTTCATTGAATAACACCTCAAACATAAATACAAATATGTAAATTAAGTCAAGCCAAATGTCATCATCACTTATATGGCCAATTCATGATCCCTAAATATTTTTTTTGGGTGTAAATGATGTGAGCCTAAATTGGGAGTTTTTTTTATCTTAAAACATTAATAATTGTTTCTTATGAATTTACTAGGTCATTAAACATACGTATTATTAGAGTTAAATAAAAAAGTAATGTCTAAATGACTAATAGTGAACACGTGTTATATCCTTATTTTTTATTTACAATCTTTAGAAACTAACATATTAGGTTTAAATCTTGTGTATTCCACATGTTAACAAAAATAAATTTAAATTATTTATTTTAAATAACATATCATTTATTTATAAAATATATTTTATGAAAATATAAAAAATGTTACTTATAATGTAATCATATTATTTATCAAATTAAAAAAATCCATTAATTGGTAGTTAATAGAAGAAAGAGAAAAAAAAGTGATATATAAATATTTAATTTTAATTGGAAAGAAAAGGAGGAAACAATTTTGATGTGTTTTTAAAACATAACATGTGTTCTTTTAAACCTTTATGGCTTTATTTATTATATTGACATTAACATATTAGATTAATTCAACTCATATAATACATGAGTTTCTACACTAGTTATACAATAAACTAACGAAATAAGAAATAAACTTAAATAAATGAAATATTAATTATTACACGATAAAATACAAAGATTGAAATAATAACAAAATTAATTTATAATCAAGATTGAAATTAAAGAAGTAGAAAAAATTCAGACTCAAATATTAATAACTCGTAATATAAACATTTACTTGTTGATGTTGAAGTTTTGGCTTCTCATTATGTGACACTTATTTTATTAATTATTATATAAATAAATGTAGTTTTTCTTATTTTTTATTTTTTAATTTTTTAATAACAAATCTATTCTAATCCTACGCTAATTCAAATTAACTATGCGTAGAGTATATCACAAACAAAACGAATGCAATTTTACACCAGATGAATTAAAAATCGTAGATCACACTTTTAAATCAAACTATTTGTGGTTAACCGAAATATTTGATCGGATAAAATTAAATTCTAATTCAAGAACAAGTATGAAATCGTAGTGATTTTCGAATGAACCAAAGAATGATCGATTAATCCAATTTTGGATATATGTAGGTTTAAGAAAACTGACTTCAGGCATTTTTCAAGTTTTATTCTTCCTAAATTTTCCATTAAACTAATAAAACAAATTTTATGTCAAAATTCGTAAAATCAATTTTTCTATTAATTTTTCAATATATCAACTTGGGTTAGGAAAAAAATTTCAAGCTGACATGGCAGCTCGACCCCAGCCAGGGGTTGCCGCCGCTTGGACCCCTCTATCCAGAGACGCTACCCCTGGACCCCCGCCAACTTGAAACCCCATTGAATCATAAAACATTAAACAAGTATGCACTCCACAGTCCACAACCAACTTGTTTAATAGGTTTCATGATTCACATCGATTAACAAAATTAATACAATTAAACTAAAATATCTAACACTTTGCTCTATGACATGTTTTCGGTTTTACAATTCAATGTTTTTCGAATTCGTTTCGGGTCAATCTAAAATCGACATTAAAGGAGATTACAATTTAAGTTCCTAATACAATTTTGTCTAAATGGGCATTAAGGGAGACTACATTTCAAGTTCCTAAAACAATTCAATATCTATCTATTATAATAATTAAACGTTTTAAGAACACATGTCATATTTTTATAGCACCTCACATTTAGTTTCCCTCATCTCTCTCATATTAAATACATTTCATTATAAATATACTTTTTTTACATTCTTAAATTAAAAAAAATTAATACATTTAAAATATATTTAAAAATAACATACTTTTTAAAAAATCAAATTATTCTAAAGTATAAATTTTTTAATTTTTTTAATTGAAATGTTTAAACAAACAAACTTTGAAAAACTTAACGTTTAAAAAATAATATAATTATTATTTATAGTATTAAATTATACCAAATTTGAATGATATTTCATATTAGAAATTAGATTTTCATTTTTTACTATTTATTATATTATATTTTTTTCTATTCAACCCGTGTAATACAGAGGGGTATTAAAACTAGTTATTTCATATATAACGGTACACAATTAAGTATTATACATATATTTTTTTATTAATATTATCTTTATTGTTAGTCTAAGTTTGCAATGAAGATTCTTTGATGTTTTTGGGTTTTTATGACGAAGTGACAGGGATACGTTTTAAAATTTTACGTAAGAGTTACAATTATTACCTTATGCTTACTGTACTTTTGTTTGATATTGAGATCGTACTATATACACTGCGACACGAGTCGTATATTGAATTCTCAAACTAACAAGTGGGCAGGTAAACCCCATAGTTTAAATAATTGCAAAAGCAATTGTGTATGTTTGCCAGAAAGTAACCAAGAAATAAGCAAATAAACACTAAACCAAACAAACATACACACCCACTAAAATCTCAATAATAAGTATAAACTACACAAAGTAGACAAAAGCAAACATTATCAAATGAGACAGAAAGATTGTTTCAAAAAGACCCTCAACTCGTATATGAAATAACAACTAGACCAAATGTGCAAAACTATTGTGAGTATCGGCTATGTATGGTCTAACTCTAGCTTCTATATTGTTCATAAAACTGGTTTTGATTTGGTTCAGGTTGATTGGAGGTATGATCTAGTCAAGTTCAAGCTAACGAACAAAGCGATATTTAAGTGGTTTACAGTCTCGTTTTACACCAAATCATTCGAAACCAAGACCAAATTAGTCCATTCTTTCCATTCTTAAAATTCTAAGGATCAAATTCTACTAGACCTGACAATCTTAACCCATAGTAAAAAAAAGAGATAATTACATATATCCCCCTCTTTTGAGGTCTAATTACATATATACCCAACTGAAAATTTTAATTACATATATACCCAAATGAAAATTTTAATCTACCTATACTAATAAATAAAGGTTTTTGATGCCACATGGCAAGTTTATGGAGCATCTCAACCTTTATTTCCCGCCTCTCTCTCATATTAAATACATTTAATATTAAATAATAATAATATTAAAAACACACTTTTTTTAAAAAAATATTATAAACTACCAAATTTTCAAAAACAATTATTTGAAACACAATGTTTAAAGAAAAACAAACTATAAAAAATTTAGTATTTAAAGAAATAATATTATTATTTTAATACTTAAAATATTAAATCAAAATTGTAATCGTATTTTATATTAAAAATCATCTTATATTTTTCAAATTTTCATTGATAGTTATTCATTATTAATTTACTTAATCCGTGTAATACACGGGGTACTAACCTAGTTACATATATACCAAACTTTACTATTTTTAAACATTGTGACAAACATACCATTTTAGTAACCTTTGAAAGTTTGAATTCCAAACACACATACGTAATTACGTAAACCCCATACGCAAACACCAAATTCGTTCATCGCCCTCCCCCCATACGACTGAAGCTCTGTCAATTAAAAATGGAAAAAAAGACACGAAAAATGATAAAAAAAAAAAAAGAAGCAAAAAACTAAAACAAGGGAAAAAACGTAAAATAAGGGTGTATTTGAATTAAGGATAAAATAGGTATAATAATTTTTTTAAAGTAAGAGTAAAATAGTAATTTCTTAATTCATTTTAATTAAAATGGATATATCTGAAATTTTAGCATTAATGAAGAGGATATATGTAAATATGTAATTAAAATTTTGAATTGAGTATATATGTAATAAATAAAAATTTATATGGAGAAATATGTAATTAAAATTTTGGATTAGGTATATATGTAATAAATGAAATTTATAGGAGGATATATTAAATTGCCCTTAAGAAAAATGGGTAGCTTTAGGTAAGAATTATTGAATTTTTTGTTGAAATGAATAATATTATAACTTAGAATAGATTGAGATGTAACACTTAAAACACAATACGAGTCAAGATGTATAACTTAAAAAATATGTAAATCCAATGAATTCAAACAAGTAAGAAAGTTTAATAATATATTTAATGATAAAATTATTAAAAAAATTCAAATAAACTATTTGTTTCATTACAACTCATTTAACTTAAGTTAAATTAATGTTTTTTTAATAAACAACATATTTAGACCCAACCTGATTTTTCTTGAAACTTATCATGACCCACACCCATTCTAACTCGCACCTGTTCTGACCAATTACCCAATCTAACCCGACCATTTTGCCAGGCATAAATTCTACTAATGAAAGGTTGCATTGTAAATTTAAGAACAAAATTAGATGAATGTTTGTATTTACCATTTTAGAAAGGAAAAAAAAAAAAAGACTGCATGTTTGCAACACTTGTTATTATTCAAAAAGCAGAATACCTTCATATCCAGTTTCAATCCAGCAAAACACAAGAACGAATTCATGAACCAAGCATAATCCACACAAAAATGCATATTGCCCAATAAAAAATTATTTTACAAACAAACCAACCCAATAACGTCCCACTAAAGTAGTAGTTTTTTTTTATAAAACACTACTTTACAAGTTATAATTTTAAGCATGTCATATAGCTCAAGATCACACAACATGTACAAGCTAGAGGCTTGGTTACTTGCGGTTGGATTTCTTGGAACCCTTGCGGTTTTCAAGCTTTTGCCTAGCAGCTTCAAATTCTTCGTCAGTAGGTTCACAACTTGGTTGCCCTCCGCCATATTTGCTTACTAAAGATACGAACATCAAGTCAAGAGAGCTTTTCCTATCACTTTGCCTTTGTGAAATAATGGCATATAAATCATCTGACTCGTTCTTCGATCTGTTGATTACCATAACGAGTTTGTTATTCTAACACACGAGGACACAAGGTTATAGTAAAGCCTATAACAATATAACCAAAAACAATACAAACTTTGAACCACAAAACAAGGATCATATGACTCACTTTTCCTTATGGTACAAGGGGTTTGTGGGCGGTTTTGTGTTAGACACCTGTTTAGCCCACTTTTGATATTCTTTGGTTGATTGCAACTCACCTGCAATAAGTTTGTGTGTTAGGTTTAAGGTTTAGTGCAAGATTGTCAAAAGTTGAGTTACTAAAAAGCTCATGGCTAATGGTTTACTTGAAAAAAAAAATGTTAGCTGCTTATAACTCACTAAAAAAATGTTCATTTGTAAACAAACCAAGCCCAAACCTATCATGGCTTGCTTATTGGTCAGCTTGTTTGTTTAAGTTAAAGCCTGAATTGTAATTTATAACCTATAACCTAAAGTTATTGCATATTATCTAAACTTAAGTTTTATTAAAAGTTTAAATATTCAAATAGATCATAGTAAAATGATTATTTTAACATTTTCTAATGAAAAATAAACATAAAATATATAAATGATCATAGTTCATAAGTTATCTCATATCATTGGGTTAACAAGTTAAAATAAACAAAATACAATAAATATTATTTTTTATGTATAGATATATCATAAATAACAAAATCAATTTTTTTTTAAATAAACTAGTCATACCCAAGCACAACATTTCAGCTTGTTAAAATAAACAAGTCAGCCCAGCTCGACTTGTAAACAAAATACCCAAACCCACTTTAGCTTGACAACCCTAGTCAAAAATCAGTTCAAAGAGTGTTGTTAATATACATTAAGCCTCCTAATTTATTTTATAAAAAATGAGTTATCATAGAAACAATTTAGCGTTTTGTAATCATAATTACCTGCAGAAATTGCATCATCAATGATATCTTTGAATCGGTGCAAATCAAGTTTCAGATCAGAGCATAGCATGGAACAGAAGAGCCTGTTCATGTGACCTTTGTATTTCTTGTAAAGATCAATTAAATCTTTTTTCTCTGATTCGGATCCTCGGTAACCAGCTTCAAACTCTTCAATATCAGCCTCTGTGACCTGCAACCGCTATTTTCCTTTCATTTTTTGTACTTTTTAACCTTGTTATAAGATATAAATAATGGGATTATAAGATAAAAAACAAGCATTTGGATGTTTGTATTAACTAAACTCATAAATAATATAACAAGCTAATGTAAAACTAGCCCACTAATAGAGACATCAATAATAAAGATCTTGGGTTCAAATTTAAACAAGATATAATTAATAGTAGTTTAACAAGAGTAGGAGTAAAATAGTGTTACTGTGTTAAAAAATATACAGCAATATAACAGAACCTTTTTGTACATGGATCTGAAGAAGTCCTTCAAATTTTGAACTACATCCCCTGCAAGATCCTGTTTGGTCAAAATAAAAACAATGCAATTATTCTATAAACTCTAAACAATTATGATGATCATCATCAATATACTGATCCATTGGAGTTTGCATTTCTCTAATATTTTGATTAGTAACAGATCAAAACATTTTAATTTTAGTACTAAAAACAGCACAGGTCAGATTGACCTGAGGTGTTTGATCACTGTCCTGTTTAGTTAATTGGTTATTGGTCAAAACATGTTACTTTTAGTACTAAAAACAGGATAGTTTTTTTTTTGGCATTTAGACTGCTTTCCAAATTAGTAAACCAGTCAATATAGATTTCTATTAGACTATGTGTAAAAAAAGGGCTTGATAAAGGCTTGACGTCACATAGGCGTCACGTAGGAGGCTTGATATACGTGTGATGGGGTGGACTTGATGGGCTTGATGAAGGGTGATGTGGGTGTTTTTTATTGTTTTAGAAAGAAAAGAAGAAAAACCTTCAAACCCTTCACGCTCATGACCACAATCACCTAATACCAGTAAGGCTGGGTTACGAGGCTTGTGTAATGAGAGTGGAGGCATGACAGGTGCTTGAGACTAGTCACAGGGTGGGGGCATACCCCCACTACACATGGTCATATCTTATTACTAACCCTATTTTATATATTTTTTGGGTTGACATGTTTGCCCCCTTTTCTGTTTAATTAATTTACAATAAGGCAAACGTTTGAGGTTAAAAATAACCAAAACCAACAGGGATTCTGGCCCGTTGAAAACTAGCATAAATTCAAATTTGTGAATGTTCACTCACAGCATCATCAACACATCCTGTCTGATCATAAAGTGACCGTTTTTCCTCATCGCCAAGTATTGAAACAACTTTCTGCAGTTGCTGAAACTTTTCTTTTGCATTCTACATGAATATTAAACAAAAATCAAATTAGGGGTAATTTTGTAGAAACATAACCAAGTTTTGATTTTGTTCCAATTAAATCACTAAAACTTTGTTTTGTTTCAGTTAGGTAACTTAAGTTTGATTTATGTTCTAATACTAGATAAAAAAACCCAGATAACAGGTAATCTTGATTCGTTTAGGCTTTATATGTGAATTTTTAGATGATTTTATGACCCGTTTATGATTTTATGACCCGTTTCTATAACATTTTGAAAAAAGCACAAAATGCCCAAATGAGTCTAAAATACGTCTAAAACCTTCAAACGAGTCATAAAATCATCTAAAAATTCACTTATAAAGCTTAAACAAATCAAGATTACCTGTTATCCAAGTTTTTTTATCTAGTATTAGAACATAAATCAAACTTAAGTTACCTAATTGAAACAAAACAAAGTTCCAGTTATTTAATTGGAACAAAATCAAAAGTTGATTATGTTTCTATAACATATTCCCAAATTATAAATAGGTAACTTAATACAGGAGATAGATCCCTTATCTATGGTTTTTGCCTAAAACATAGAAATATTTTCTGTACTAAATTTGTATTTTTATGATGGATTTATTTTTATTGTACTATATTTTAAATACATTACAAAAAATATATATCCAATACAGTATAAAAAAACAAATTTAATACAAAACATAAAATCCAATAAAAAATAGTAGTGGTAAAATCTTGTTTTTATTTTATCTTTAATGATGAGAAGTTTAGATCGACTAAAGAAAACATCAAACTCGCCTCATCGTTGGGATTCTTATCGGGATGTAATCGCAATGCCAACTTGTGGTATGCCTTCTTTATGTCCTGCTGTGATGCTGTTCTTTCTACCCCAAGAATCTGAATAATCATTGTGAAGTATTAACTTGAAAAAAATACAGTTTTAGACATCAAAAATTGTCAGGATAACCAAACAATCAGGGAATGCCACATCAATCTTAAAGTGAAAAGGGCAGTCTAAACAAACACAAACAAAGCCCGTTTGTGAACAAACATGAATAATTAAACAAACAGGTTATTTAGCCTTTGTTCTTTAGTTAAAAAAAAAAGAACAAACATGATTGTTTTTGTTTACGTAAATACCATCGTTATTGTCAAAGAGCCTGTAGCTCAACTGACACTTCATGATTTTCGTAAGACTTTGACGATTAAGGTCATGGATTCAAAACTTCAAATCCCACTAAAGCAGTTCACAAGGGGTTTTACCAGGGTATCCTCCTAAGGGACAGATGAATTTGCTCGGCTACAATACTCACCTACACCTAGGCTTTTGACACAAGGGAGTTGGCCTTGAGTTGTTGGGGCTAAAGAATCCAATTTTAGCTATTAAGAGGCATGCCACTAAGCATTACTTTACCATTCAAGAAAAATACCATCATTATTACATCAAATATTTCTTTAACAAACGGTTTTCAAATATGAAAATCAAAGAAATTTAAAATTAATTATTAGTAATAGTAAGTTTGGATGCAAATTAAAGCAAACATAATTAAAGGATCTTAAATAAACGAAACCAAGACGTGTGCTTATTTTTGTTATACTTAAATGAACAAAATCATGTTTTTTCTTAAATAAACAAATATAAATGAAATTCTCGTCAAATAAACATAATTTACATAACAAACGCCTTAAGTATGACCTTAAACAAAACAGGCATAATCAAAATCTTAACTTGGATTAAATTAACTAATATTCTAAAACAAAAATAAGAACAGACAATACATAGTAAAATACAAGATTAATGAAAATCATTCATAATCATCTTTTAATAACTAAACTCAACAAATTTAATATTCTACTAAAAGGTTGGGAAAAATTGATTACTACATCAAAATTGTTCAAATTGTTAGTGATTCATACATCAAAATGATGATTAGAATAACATTTGGATTCAGTCGATTGACAATTAAGATGATGATAATAACTACGAGCTAAACAAACAAAGTTCGATCGAATCTGTTTGTAATGCAATAAAACAATCAATCGAAGATCAAGTACCTCATACAAGCTCCGATCATTCGAAGAAGTTGAATGATTGCGTTGGTTTTTCTGTTGTTGTTCATCGTCTTCTTCCTCGCGAACACAGCTACTGGTTTTCTTGCCCATTGTTGATTGTTATATTTCCACAGTTTAAATCATACCAGATATATATATATTGCCACAGTCTGAACACCAGGTTCCCGCCACGATATTCAACTTTTCCCGCCATTTCAACAATAGATGATGCATCTTGGGCCGTTTAGATTTAATTTTTTTTTATTTTATTTACTGATTTTTTTAATTTATAATAGTTATTATTGTTTTAGTGGCAACAAAGTTTATAAAAGGATTTTATTTTTTAAATATTATTATCTTTTTGTGGGCAACAGATTTTATTAAACAAAAAGGGAGCAAGTAACTAAATAATTACGATATAACTTAAAGCCCTAAATTAAAACAAAAACATCCCACTGCTATCATCAAAAGCAAAGGATTAAGTTGAGATATGGTTAAATTATTAATACACTATTGTAATAAACTAATAATAAAACTTCTTTTTTGTATTTTTTACAAAAAGTGTTGCGGAGACATGATTTGAACCCGTTACCTCAAGGTAATGAGCCTTGCGAACTACCAAACTGTTCTACCCCACGTCGAACAGAAGAACTGAAAACTAATATACAGAATGGGATTAGGCTTTGCATCAATCAACTATAATATGTGCCTTCGTTCCGGCTATCGTCCATCAGCGGGGAATACAAGTATGGCGAGAAGGAAGATGACTCTTCCCAACCTCGAGTGCCAGTCGCAGAGAGGAATTCTTTCAACTAGGGCGCTATTGGTCACTAACCACTCGTCAAACGCTCGGGCTCCGCGTTTCAAGTTCGTTATCCTAGCCGTATTCTCTGCTCCACCGGGTAGGGGTGTTCACGGTCCGGTTTTTACGGATTTTGAGTGAAACCATAAACCAAACCGTTAACAACGGTTTTTAAATAACGAAAACCAAAATTGAACCGCTCAAAATAAAAACCGAACCGCTAATAACGGTTTGGTTTACGGTTTGGGAACTTTAGGTTTACGCTTTTTGACTTATTATAAATAAAATACCAGACTGCTTTTTGATTTGAGACAAACTACTTACATTGTGATCCCAAATTTAATATTTTTGTTAAATGACGTCTGAATCATAAAACTTATCAATCTAGTGTGTGTACATACTTATACACACACACACACACACACATATATATATATATATATACACATAGGGGTGAAATCATAAGAAAACTTCATTTTAAAGAAAACTAAAAAACTAACCACAATCATTATCAACTAAACTTTTTTTTTCATTTTTCATTTCTTAAGATTATAAGGTAGGAAATGTAAAAATAAAAAAATATGTATTTCATATAATTGCATGTATGTAACTTGTTATAGTTACATATATGCAATTTTATGAGTTTCATGCGAAACTTTTTAAGTTACATATACGTAATTTTGTGATATACATATTTTTATTAAATTATTTTTTCCTTATAATATTTCTAACCTTATAATAAAAAATTATGAAATTTTCTTTTAAAATTTATTGGTTAATGTGAGTTTCTTGGTTTTATCTAAAATAAGAAGTTTTCTTAATAACCCTTCTTTATATACATATACATATACATACATATACATACATATATATAAACATACACACACATATATATATCACGGTCCGGTCCGGTTTATAATGATCGGTTTTTAGTGAAAACCGTAAACCAAACCGTTCACTACGGTTTCTAACTTTTGAAACCGACCGACCACATGTTTTGGGGAAAAACCGACCGTGAAACCAAACCGATGACCGGTCTGGGCGGTTTCGCGGTTTGAAATCGAACCGTGAAAACCCATACCACCGGGAGCCTGACCCCTTCTTCTATCTTATCTTCTGCCTTGCTCCTCGGCTCCATACTGCTAGCGCTTGAACTTGGAAGCAAGCTAATTATGAATGAAAAAAAAAAACCGCTTACCGAGAAATAGAAAGGAAGGACAAGTTGGTTTGAGGACCCTTTGGTCAAAGGAAAGGGGGTCTTAATTCTGGAACGGAGTCGTATGACGCGAGAGTCTCATGTACAGTTCCTTTGAGAAGGGTGTGATACCACCACCTATCAGGCCCGACGAGTGGTCCACAGAGCTGCATCCCTACTCACTTGGTCCATGCGCATCGCTCTCACAACGAGGTTGGCCGCCTATCCTGTATCTTCCCATTTCAAAGAAGATCCCGGGCTCGATCCGGTTTAGTATCAAGGTGATTCTTTTTATGTTCCTATATATGTGGGTCCGTGTGACATTTCCACAATATCGTTATGATCAATTAACGGGACTTGGGCGGAAAGTGTTCTTGCCTCTATCATTAGCTCGGGTAGTCCATGTTTCTAGTGTTTTAGTCACCTTTCAATGGCTCCCTTTTATGATGTGCGAGGAATTACCCTATTGAGTAAATATTTTAAAAATATATATAAGTAAAAGTAATGTATGTTTAATGTGATTGGTTTATCTTGGGTATAATGTATAGATAATAAATCATTTTGGGACAAGACGTCTGTCGTTTAACCAAACGAACGAAATTGTAAATTATATGTATAGTATGCATAAATGGTTAATGAAAAAAGGAGTTGGTTTAAGAAAATAATGAAATTATAAGGAATAGTTGAGCCATCATGTATAACGGGTTTGACATGAAACGTTAATATACAAAACACGAAATGGGTAGACACGAACACGACATGTAAACACGAAATGACCCATTAAGGAACATTTTAATTGTTAACACTATAAATCACCCGTTAAGAACCTGTCAAAGACATGTTAAATACTTGTTAAAAAACATGTTAAGGAACTTGTTAAGATCTAGGGTTAGAGAATTAGAAATTTTTAAAAGGTTATTGGTTACCCACATATTTTATTATATTATTTACTAGGTTAGCATCCCGTGTGTTACACGGGTTGAATGAAAAAGCTATAATAAATAAGCATTAATGAAAATTTAGACAATATCAGAAGATATTTTAATATAAAATATGACAAAAAATTTTGTATAATTGACGTAATAAAATATTTATATTATTTCTTTACATACTATTTTTTTTCAAAATTTGTTTCTTTAAATATTTTGTTTTAAAATATTATTTTTAAAAATTGTATATTTTATAATAATTTGGATTTTAAAAATGTGTTTTTTAATTTTAATATATTATAAAAATTTGTTTCTTAGTTTAAAAATGTAAAAAAAGTATTTAATATTTAATTATATTATTTAATATGTGTATTTAATAGGATAGATAGGCGAGAAATCATGGTTGAGATGCTCTATAATCACAACATGTGTCCTTAAAAACTTTAATTTATTAGAATAAATAGATTATTATTTTTAAATTTTAACGGGTTAACGGGTCTTAATATGTCTTAACGAGTCTTGACATGTTTTTACCTATTCAGACACGAAAAATAAACATGTCTTAACGTGTCGACCTGTTTTAGACAGAAACATGTTAAGGGTAAACACGAAACATGTTAAAGTCATGTCGTGTTGTGTTAAAGTGTCCGTGTTTAAAATTGTCAGCCCTAATCACGGTTCACAAAGACTAGAATAAGTGAAACGTAAATTATAAATATTTTTTGAATTTACAAAAATTTGAATCAGTGAAACGTAAATTATAAATTGAAATTAGTTTATTCCCGAAGTGAATTTGTGTTAGATCTATACGTTCTTGTTTACATAAAGAAGTTAAAACTCATCAAGCCAAAACCATATTTTTGTTATGCTGGGAACATGGGATGCAAACTTATCATGGCTAGGGGTGTTCAAAAAATCCGAAATCCGAAAAAATCCGAAATCCGAATCGTATCCGAAACCCGAAAAAACCGATCCGAATTAAAGATTCGGATATTCGGATAGATTCGGATCGGATATCCGTTTTCCGAATTCGGATCGGATCGGATATCGGATATCGGATATCCAAAATCCTCTTTATTCGGATCGGATATCCGAATTCAATCCGAATAACCCGAATAAACCCTATTTTTTCGGGTTATTCGGGTTGTTCGGATTATTCGGATGAAAAAATAGGTTTATTCGGGTTTTTCGGGTTATTCGGATAGATTCGGATCGGATAAAAAAAATTCGAATTCGGATCGGGTCGGGTTTCGGATAAGGTCTAAAAAATTTCAAATCCGAACAACCCGATCCGAATAACCCGAATAAACCGTTATCCGATCCGATGAACACCCCTAATATTCATGGCCTCGTAAATCAATTAAAGTCACTGGGTGTAGAAATCAATAATGACAATGCCAACAACTATGATATGAACCACTGGTGCATCCTTAGCAACAAGTTCAACACGACAACCTGAATCCTCCAAATGTGTCGTTTTTAATAAAAATAACGGTTTATCAGTCATGTGTTGTGACAATAATCAACATGGTCTTGAATACTTAAACATAAATTTAAAAACATATCAATTGTTGTTACTTTGTTGCAAAATCATAAAACATATCATGTCATTCTATCGTAAACCTGAAATCCTATACATCCGTAAAATTGAATATCAAGAAACTCAAATGGAAAAAAATGACAAAAAGACAATTTCCCCTCCTTTATTTTTAGTGTATATATATATACTAGGTTAGTGCCCCGTGTATTACACGGGTTGAATAAAAAAATATAACAAATAGTCACTATTGAAAATTTAGATAATATAAAACGATTTAACATAAAATATTATTAAAATATCATATAATTTAATAATTTAATTAATAAAATAATATTATTATTTATTTAAATACTAATTTCTTCAAAGTTTTGTTTGTTTTAAACATTTTATTTTAAAAAAAATGTTTTACAAATTTTATATTTTATAATAAATTGGTTTTTGTAAAAAGTGTTTTTTAATACTAATAGATTTTTAATTTATAGATATATATATATATATATATATATAAAGTATATTTAATATTATATTATTATTTAATATTAATTGCATTTAAAATGCGAGAGAAGCGGGAAATTAAAGATGAGGTGCTTTAGGAACATGACATGTGTCTTAAAAATCTTTATATATTAGTATAGTTAGATTAGATATATAATAACAATAAATATTAAATCTACAGGCAATATTATTGAATAATAATTATTTGCGAGCTTAGTCAATTCTAGTTTAGAGTTTAAACTACTCGTTGTAAGTTTTTTTGAACATGTTAGTGGAACTTTAAGATTATAGAAGAAGTGTAAACAAGCAAATTCAAGCCCAAGCTCATTGATGGAAATTTGACTCATTTTGACTTAGAAAAGTCAAACTCGTCTTGTTTAAAGTTTTGTCACACAATAGCACACCTCTAGCATTTTGTATAACTACTAAGCCAACGCCAAATTTATGCTAACCAAAAATCATTTTCATCAAACATCGCTATCTTTACCTGTATTCGTTTTTTATTATTTTTTTGTTATGATATTTCAATGATACAGGCGACAAACCTACAAAATTTGTAACGTATTTGGTTTAATACTTTCAATCATTTACAAATTTAGCATTTTTTTTTATATAGTATTGATCTCATTCCTATCACACTCTCAAGAACAACCTAAAAGAACTCCAATCATGAACCACTTCCCCTTTACAAGCTTTGTAAGCTTGATTGATTCAAGCTTTCAATTGTTTGGGCTTGGATGACTCACACAATTGGAATTGAACAGACAACATGTACCTACTATCCATTTTAGGAAATGGGTACACAACTAGAATTGAACCGACAACCTGAATCAAAGTCGGTTCAATTCCAACTCACCCAAAAGCCGAACCCGTTCATGCCCAATGCAACATTAGTATGATACAACCTACCACTTTGAGACCAATTTCACCTAAACCAACCAACCAAAACTCAAATATAAGCTAAAACCACAACCGAAACAAATCAGACCAAACAACTCCCTCTTCAAAAACCTGTTCCTCGCCCAAGCTGGTTCCACCATGAACCATTTTTTAACTTTTTTGATCTACAAGGAACCAGTTTGGAAGCATAACCATTTAAAAAACGGTTTGTACCTCGAGATTTACAACATTTCACTAGTAGTATACGATAAAGAGATTAACAAGGAGGACAAACTATAGATTTAACATAAACAAGACCCATCCTTACATTCATCCATGCAAAATACATTACTGACACCCCCCCCCCCACCCCCACCCGATCCACAAAACCAAACACACACACAGACAACGGAATCGAACCAAACGAAACTGAATCATCCCTACCAATCAACAAGTAGAATGAGTATGTCCAAAACACTGGCAAGGGTGCTCCTGGCTTTCTAAATCAAATTTTCAAACAATCTATAAGCAACTTCACAAGACTTTGACCAAATCCCCTTATTCATATCTTATCAAGCTTTTCTGCTTTCACCACAGGATTAGCCTTGGCTATGGCATCACGACCAGCACTCCGGTAGTCAAAAGGGCAAGCATGTTTATCAGAGTAACGGTGAGCCGAGCAGAAAAGATTACCACATTTGCAATTGAAGCCCGTCAAACCGACCCGCTTACGACAAGTAGAGCATCTGTTGGGTCCCACTTTCACCTCAGGGGCTTGACTTGAGGACGAGTCGTCAGAATGTGCTTGACTTGGAACCACAGTCAACTCCACAGGTTGAATGATATTGATGACATCAGTAGCCACCGTGTCCTTTGCATTGTCACTCCCAGACCCACCATTTATGATGTCATCAAAAGATGAAGCTGCGAGTTTGGCATTTTCCTGCTTTAGTATCATCTCTTTGTGGCATTTGGAACACATGTTCATGGTAGCCGCACTTCCGAAAAACCCACAGCTGTTGATGCATAGGATCGGGCCTTCTGGAGCAGCTGTTTCTTTGGTAGATTCCATCTGTCAATTTTTTCTGTACAAAATCAATGAATTGTTTGTTAATAGGATAGTTTAGGGGTGTTTAGATTGCATTTTAAAGTGATTACACAAAATGAAACACTCTATAATCAGATATCAGCCACAATTTGGATACACAAACATCAGATCAGATTATATGATATACAAATAGTTCATTCCATGGATACCTGAGGCTTCAGTGATTGTTTGCTTATTAGATTAGTTTTTTAAAATGGATGATTTTATGGGACTTCTTAAAATTTTGATATTAATCAAATGATTATAATTGCTAACTATATTATGTTGTTAATATATTTGTGTGCTATTATTAATTTTTATAAAAAGAAAGTATCTGGTTTGCGTAAGGTCCGGGGAGGGGCCAATCTGTACACAACCTAACCATTCCCATTTGTGTAAAAAGTTGTTTCTCATGGCTTAAACCCATGACCTCAAGGTCACAACGCAAAAACCTTATCAGTTGCTACAAGGCACGCCCTCACTACTATTAATTTCTATGCTAATTACATTTTTTTTTATTGCCAATCCGAACATTCAATAGTGACCATCTGCGATATAAAGCGCAATCCTGAACAACCCCCTTAAGGAGATAACTATTAAGATCATAATTGTAAATTCACATTGACATTTTAAAGGCTCTAATATCTAACACTACTTCTATTGTGGTCAGATGTCAGGTAATTGTATAGCATCTATACGCATCAAAACATACCCAACTAGGTATTTCTATATCCACACACGTAATTTATGCATTTGTATCATCTCATTCAATAAAAAAGAAGAAAAAACAAGACAACACCCACGTGTGCATGCATGTGTGTGTGTAGAGAGAGAGAGCAAGAAAAAAAGGTTCTCTTTTGAGTATGGGAGTTCCATGTGTCCAGGTATCAAGACAAGTGCACACCAAAATGCACAGTAAATGAGAATGAACACAAAGAATTAATGAGAATCAACACAAGAATTTAACATGATTCGGTCGATGATGTGACCTACGCCCACAAGGTTACAACTAGCGAAATATTATTATTCAGATGCTCCAAAGAATTAAAATGACTAACCATTTATTTATAAGGCTAATAAGCTTAGAGCATTGGCATCCAATCTTTATCTCCATCTATATACTTTAACTAAATATCACTTTTTTTTCTAAATGTATCTCTATCTAATCTCTCCTCTAGAGTGACAATTTCACTACTCTAACAAGCTTTGTTGCTCGCCCTCCCTTCGCATGGCCAAATCATCTTAATCCACCCTTCATTATCTTATATATTATACCAAGCACTCCAACCTTGTCTCCAGAACCTCATTTCTTATACTGACTAGCCTTGTGTGCCCACACATCCATCTTAGTATCCTCATCAGTGTTACCTTCATCTTGCACGCCTGTGTCTTTCTAATAGCCTAACAACATGTTTCATATAGCATAACCGATCGAACTGCAACTTTATAGAATTTCCCTTGCAACTTAGTTGAGAAGTTTTTATCATTAGATTGCCATGAAGCTACCTCCTACCGGCTACCTACACCAATCTGTTATCCGCCTACAGGTGTGTGCAATGCCATTATCTATGGTCCTCTATCAATTTGCAAATGATTCTAAATACTTCAAATTAGTTGACTTCGGGACCACTTGACCTTCAATGATGATATGGGTGTTCTCATCATCATCCTACACCACTGAAGGCACTATAAAGATACTCAGTCTTATAGAGTGACTTAACCTCAAGCCTTTGCTCTCTAGATTAGTTCACCAATCCTCCAGCAATGTGTTCAGACTTCGTTTTCTCTCCAGCACTAATACAATGTCATCCACGAAAAGCGTGCACTATGAAACTGTCCCTTAGATCAATTCATGCAATTAAAAACTCAAGGCACAACAGAAACAAAAGTTTATAAACAGTTGTTTACTTGAGCTTTAGATTGCATGGTTTCAACCTCATACAAAAGCTCTACTTCTAGATAGCCATAGGCACAAAAGGCTCACCTATCACCTAGGCATACGGTGCAGTAATTAGCGCACACCCACGAAAAATAAAGCGTGATAATAATCAATATATATACTGCTACACAACAACCTAAATATTTTTAACAATTGAAATCATCTTTTTAACATCAAAATTTTAATATCTATAATATATATATATATATATATATATATATTTATACACACACAATGGAGGGTTCCTAAAAAACCATTATTTTGGAGAAAACTAAAAAACCTAATCACAATCATTACCAATTAATTTTTTTTCATTTTTTCATTTTTATTTCCTATAATTATAAGGTAAGAAATGTACAAAAAAAGAAAAAAAATTAAAAAAAAAATGTATTTCATATGTGTAACTTGTACGTTACACATAATAGTTGCATATGTATGAGTTACATATACGTACTTCGTTATCTACATATCTTTGTTAAAATTTTATTTTTCATTATAGCATTTTTAACTTTATAATATAAAATTATGAATTTTTTTTTTAATTTATTGGTAAGTACGAATTTTCTTAGTTTGCTCCAAAAGAGGAGTTTTCTTATGAACCTTCCTCTAGGGTTTGTATTATGTGAAAACCCGATCTTAGATAGCCTTAAACCTTATCTGGGCAGTCCATTTGGAATCTTGAAAATAAACATGTGGAGACCACATTAAAGTTGAATAAAAAATTGAGATTTGGATAAACAAATGTGGTTTAATGTAGACCACATATCTATTTTCAAGATTCAAAATGGACGGCGTAGATAGGATTTAAGGGTTTTCTCTCTAAGATCGGATTTTCATAGGACACAATCCCTAAATATATATATATATATATATGGGAATGTTCTCCTAAAAAGTCTTTTTTGCCTAAGAAGGATTTTTAAAAACTCGAAAACCGACCCAAACAGACTCCGATTGAATTCATTTTTACATCATTGGGAGGGTTCAAAAGAAAACTCCTCACTTTAGAGAAAACTAAGAAAACTCCTACTAACAAATCAATTTTAAAAAAAAAATTCATGATTTTTAATTACCAGCTTAGAAATGTTATAAACAATTTTTTTTTTAATAAATATATGTAGATCACGAAGTTACGTATATGTAACCTATAAAGTTACATATATGTAACTCATATATGTAGTTTACAAGTTACATATATGTAATCAATGAGTTACATATATGTAATAACATAAATTACATATATTTTTTTCTTTTTGTTAACAAATATAATCTTATAATAAAACAAAACGAAAAACGAAATTGATTGATAACAATTGTGATTAGTTTTCTCCAAAATGGTGGTTTTCTTAGGAACCCTCCCCTATATATATATGTATAATCATCCGATTAAAAAAAACAAATATAATTAGTAAATGATCACAGAAGCCTAGGTTACCCAAGTAATGTATTATATTAATTCTAGTCAATTAAATATTGATCACGTGAATAAAGCTCAAACTATTGGTTCAGGCACCTCGTAACACATTTTTTGAAACACACACAATTACGTACAAAGAGTATGGCTTTTCAAAGTTGCTGCTACTTTCATTAAATGTTTACACAGCAATTAAATAGAAAAAAAAAAGGGAAAGAATGTGCTAAACGAAAGTCCTAAAACCAAGCTAAATGATCCCACGACCTAACCCACTGCTTTTACTCTAATAGAAAGCAAAATAAGTAATAACCATGACTGATTGAACCATCTTGTGCTTCAAGTTTCAATTCAATTCTGACCCATATTCATGACCCGAAACACATTAACATGCTGACCCATGAACACCTCGATGAGACGATAAACCCAACAAAACAAGAATAAAAAAATAAACTCCAACCAAAAGAAAAAGAAAGCCCAACACACTTTTTAGGGCAATTGCTTAGAAGAAAGGAAGAAAGGATAAAGTAAAGCAAAAATTAATAGAAGAAGAAAAGAAAAGTAGAGATGTTTGAGGGACTAGGCACATGCCCACTCACTTTTAAGTTTTAACTAAATACTTATAGTGAATAACCCAAATTTTTCATTAACCAAAGGATGAAGATTAGATAATATCATGTCATGTACAAGCATGTGACAATTCTATGCATACTCACTAAGCATTTAAAACAATACAGTCAGAGCAGGTCTTCCGTAAACGTATCATAATAAGTTTTATGTAAACAAATTCAACCAGATATGTGCAATCCTCTCTGATTTGTTTATGACAGCATCCTGAACAAGTAGGTACATAAGGTTCTATCAATTGACTACAAACCTCAAATTTTGGTCCAAACCATTGTTTCGGTACCAAACCAAGGGTTCCAACTTCAAAGGGGGCTCTGATAATGGTATAAGTTGAAAATTTGACTAACTTCACAACTTTATATCTCTATTGAAGTGTTTAAAACTGTTTTTAAGCATTTACCATTAAAAAAAGTCAACAAATAAGTAGTAGATGGATCTGATTGCACCACTGATGTAAAAAATGTGAATTTATCGCATTTAACGCTTCAAAAGTTCATCAAACCCTTCAATGGGGATAAAAAAATTTGACAAGTTTGTTAATTTATCAACCTATATGATACAAATTGTGCATTTTGATTAGTTGTTAAAGTTCTTACAAATATTAACTTAAGTTCTTAATCGATTGACATTTTCTCTATGAATTCATCTATTTCCATTATAATCTTTAGTTAACAACTCAAATAAAATACAAAAGAAGCAGTCAAAACAAAAGCAGTACTGCATCAAAGATACAATTACACACACATCATAAATCTAACAAAGAACAAAAGATACAACCCCATATAATTATCATCACGTACGAATTCACACACTAGCTACCTTTCAAAATCAACCTTCGAAAACGAGGTGCACAAAGAGTATATACATGCCAAAATCAGAACAAAAAATAAACAATCAAACGAATTTGAGTGAAACCCTAATTATCGCCAAAATTAACCGAAATTCGAATCAAATTTCATCCCATCAACCAAAAATCGATGGATAGGACCGTTCTGTCGATAAAAATCAAACAAATATGCACGAAACATGAATAATTCACATCGATCTCCATGGCGAATTCATGTCACACAATTCAAACCAAAATGATACGATTAATATGAGGAAAAGAAATCAATTCACCTGTGATTGAGTCAATTAGGCGATGGATCGTCGAAGAACCGAGGATATCGAAATCGAAGAAGATGAAGATTGATTTTTTATTTGATTTTTAGGGGTGGGGCGATGAAATTATTGTGATCTTGTTGCAGTCGTTCGACTATTTAACACTTGCTTTCTTCGTGTCAACAAAATGCTTATTTTCTGGTGAGGCCCAAATTGGCCTTCTCCTCACCACTAATTTTTTACGATTTTGCCATTCTTAGTTTTTTTTTCTTTTATTTATTTAGTTCCGGTATAAAACCTCATATATTACACGGTTTAAATAATTAAAAAAATATAATTTATTAACATAAAATAATAATTAATAATTATAAAATTATATTTTAAGATAAAATGTAATTGAAAATTCTTATAGTTTATTAAATTATAATAAATTGGTAAAATATTATAATAAGAATATTTATTTACTTAATATTTAATTATATAATTTCATTAATAAAAATTACAAATATATATTGGGAGAAAGATGCGGGAAATTTTTTTTCCAGATTTTATTAGAATATATATTGGGTCGGGTTTTCCCTGGGAATTGGAGGCTAGTGGGCTAGGGGCTCCGTCCGTCTGGACTAGTGGCCAGCTTGTGCATCCTTTAGCTATTAGGGGCCGCGTATAGAGTACCCGGCAGTTAATTAGTTGGCCGTTCAAAAAAAAATAGTTAATCACACGTGACCAACATTGTTAACAAGTTAATTTACTTATTACATTCTGAACTACTATCTTTAATGATTATATCATAATTTTCATCTTATTTTATATAGGACCTAGTAAGAAAAGTATTGATGATCGTGGTAGGAGACAGACTAAAGAAACAAAGCACAACTATGAGTAGCATTTAAACGCAATACGGGTTAAGATGGGTAACCAAAAAACTATATAAATGCAATGAATTCAAACATTTAAGAATGATTAATAACATATATTTGATGAAAAAATCACTAACAATTATCCAAATGAACTATTTGTTTACTTATAACACATCTTAAATTAACTAAATTGATGTTTTTTAAGAACAATCCATTTAGACCCGAACTGCTTTTGCTTAAAACACGTTCTCACCCGTTACCAAACCCGTCCATTTTGCCATGCATACTATTGAGCCGTTTACTAGAAAACTATCTTTGATGAATTTTACCAAAGTCTGCAAGATATAATGTCTTCCATTCTAAGTACATCATTGAAGAAACTAGGATTTAGGATCCCGCGCGTTGCGCCGGGTCCAATATACTGAACCGATATATTTCAATGTAAACCGACAAATTATAACAAAGACATGGATAATATCGAAAAGCTCATGTGACATGTACACTTGACATAGTAAAAAATAGTTATTACATTAGTCATCTCGTAAATGTAATTATTGGAACTTCAGTTCAATTTCATATTAGTTGAATAAAGCTTTAGTTGCTACTTGGTAAATCCGTCACTATAATTATGCTTCTACTGCACCTAAACCTTACCAGGGCTTGACATGTCGCGAATCCTCGTCGACTCTTTGGCCATAAGAAACACTGGTTTTAAGAATGAGTGATTCTCCTTTTCCGAACCCTTGTATGACTCGCTATTGGTTTGACACAGCCAACCTGACATAATAAAATTGCTACAGAGTTTAACATTAATAAAAGACAACAATGCCTCTTTCTTTGGTTTCATGTAACAAACTGAGCTAAAAAAACAAAAAAAAAAAAATTACCTTGGTTATGTAGCATCCGAATGTCATTTTATTGCATGTAATTGCTTTCATTTATCTCCAATTGGAAAAATATATATAAATAAGTTTACATATGATGTGAAAACTTAAGCTAATTCCTAGTGATTAGGTAATGTAAAAAAAAAACCACATGTAGCTAATTCTGTATAAAATTAGCTACCTTTCTTAGTGATTGGGTGATGCAAAAAAATCCATAGGTAACTAATTTTGTATAAAATCAAGCAAATCTACAAAGGAAATGAGTAAAGAAAGTCAAAAAAGCAATCAGGTGATAACAAAATTATGAACTTAGGTCACAAAGTTGAGGTGAAAGTACCTACAAACCATCCACAAAAAGTCCAAAGTGCAATAACCTATTGTATTCCTATGCTAAGAGTTCAAGAGCTTCCAATCTTATAATTTGGACCTATGTTTGTATGTCCAACCAAACTATTACCTAAAATTTTAACAGGAAAAAGAAGATTAGCTGCTTTAATGAAAGTTAAATGAAAAAATAGTAACTTGAACAATGTGAAATATATGTGAATAAATACCAATCAACATTCCTAATTTGTATACGTAATCTGATAATCAATGTAAAATAAAGTCTATTAAAATAAATTTGAAATTTCTTGCACCCTTTTACATAGCTAATCAAATCATCAAGAATAGTCAAGCAATACATGCTAATCCAATATGCATTGACTAAATAAGACAGCATAAACTAATAAGATACGTACCTGACTTTTAATGCATAATACCAGCTAGATATCTAGCAAACTTCCAAAGTACCTAAAAATTACTTAGCGTATATCTCGCTAACAAAATGAAGGTAATAGATAAAACCGTAGGCTCAGAAAAATTGTCATCATCGCCAGCAATTTCAATTCCTTTCACCAACTGTAAGATTTTCACATACATTTGGGTTTTTGAAACCCTCACACAGCAGATGTAACCGATGAAAAAAATCAGACATGGTGGATCAAGTAAACGCATAAATGAGTTGTACGTAGAGCATGCATAGCTATACCGAAATCTATACCAGAGGAGACTGATGTAAAGAATCAGATAAGGGGAGCAAAGAGAGACAACAATAGGTCTCCCCCGCAACGTCGCCAAACAGTCGCATATTAAAAACCAAGTTTTACTCCCCTCACATTTTCATTGTTTTAAAAACCAAGTTTTAAATTTATAATATTCATAAGAAGGGATCATCTGTGAAGAAAAAAAATGAGGTCTTGAGAATAGAAAGCAACAATGAGTATTGTTAAGGAACTAAAAGTGAACTACATAATGCCCATATGACTTACCTATGTTAAGTTGGGAGAGGGAACTGTCAGTGCTTCATACATGAAAATTTCATACTTAATAACATCATCATGAATAATCAAACAATAAAAGAAGATAATAGTTTTAAACCATAGGCTCAGAGACAAATCATCATCATCGCCTCCAATCCTTTCCCCTGCAACATCGCCGCACAATAATTAGGTGCCTCGAAACCACGATCTCCAGCAACGTCGCCGGACACTATCACCATCATCACTCTACACGCATCACAGACGGATACCGGCGCAACGATGGAGATATATCATCGGACGGTCCGACGCCGGGATAAGGACCGGCAATAGAGAAAAACGTATATGAGAGAGGAGATGATGTAGCCCTAAGACGTATGAGGAGCATATAAAAGGCAAAACGCATAAGAGGGTTGTACCCAAAGCATTCTTAATTGTAGAAAATGAACAGTGAAAATGTGAGGGGACTAAAACTTGGTTTTTAATATATATATTAATATATAAAGTTATGAGCCAAAAGATGAATATAACATAACATGGTATAATAAAGAAAGAGATTGACATATGATTATTTATAAAAAAATAGGGAAATTGTATTCGTGCTAAAAACATCTTACATGATAAAAGCATGAGTTTTTTTACCTTTTTAGGCAAGTACAACATTGAGTTTTATATATATATAGGAGTAGGTTCACATACAAATAAAGTTCTTTGTAAAAATGGTAGGAACCAATAAAGTGTTGACATGTGACATTTTAATTAATTAATATAAACGGGTAAAATAGGGAATTTGTATTTAAATGATTTTTAAATTTTGCATTAAAATAGGAAAGTGGGTAATCAGTTTAATGATTCAACATATTCCAAAAATTAACATTATATCACGTATTATTATAAAAAAATTCGTAATCTCATATACGAATAAAAAAAATCGCAGGCATTGAGTTTTTGAATTGCATTTGCAAAATTCGATGGATGAGTACGTACAAATGGACGAATCGGCTGAAGATATTCAATAATGTGCTAATAACACATATTAACATGTAGCAAAACAAACAAAAAAGATTGTTTCAGACATATAATTATGTATATGTGCTGATATATGCTAACATGTACTAATAACACGTATTAGCACATAGGAAAACATACAAAAAAATTTATTAACATGTATACGATTATGTGTATGTGCTGATATATGCTAAAATGTACTAATAGCACATATCAGCACATAGCAAAATAAACAACCACCATTTTCATAACTGATTCTCTCCTATTTAAATGGAGAGTGATGTCAGCAAATTAAATTAAGAAATTCCTTTTATGCCCTTATTTCCATTTTAAACATCATATTAATTACTATCATGCCATTGAATCTTTTATAACCATTGATGATAACACATTAATGGTCCAGATCGTTTCTCATTGTTTTTACAAAACTATCCATTTATACAATAACCTTACTATATATATATATATATATATATATATATATATATACACATAGACAAAATAAAAGTTTCCATTTTTTATTTCATACACACATGCATATTTCATACATGATGCATTACACACACACATATATGTCTTGCAACACAAAGTAAAAGACCATTTTAATAATCCTTTGTATTTATATATTTAAGTTTAAATTCTATGTATTTTAGCTTCAAAAAATATGCATATATGTGTGTGTTTGTGTGTCATGGGTATATATGTATGCCTAAATAGTTACAAATTGAACAATGTGTTGAATCTTGTGATTTACATATGCATATACACTAATGAATTCCTTAAACTTTACTTACATATGATTTTTATTTGGGTGTTTATCTTTTTAACTTATAGATAATAACATCATAAAAGAATGCATGAACTTAAAAAAGGCTCGCAAACATGAACTAAAAAAGGCTCACTTTGCGAAGGTAGTGATGATGATGATGGCGATTCTCAATCTAGGTGCAAAATAGGAGGGGGGAGCCACCTTGGTAGCTTTGACGACGAACATGAGTGCGAGGTGAAGTGTAAAAAAATGGTGAACGCCACCATTAGGCGCCCCTCACCGACCGGTCATATGGCCAACATGAGGGAGGTAAATCGCGTAACCTAGGAAAAATTGGGTGGTTCCAGGTTTTGAACCCTAGACCTCTTTTATGGATTCCCACCTACTTACCACCAGGCCACCATCACCGGGTGAAGTGTAGACGGTTGTATAAACATCATCCAAAAACCTACATGCTAAAGGTAAGTGATGTTGAAGCAATTTATCTTTTTTACACTTGGTAGAGGCATTGCCTCTTAGGCCACACAGAGTGGAGCTCGGGAGAAGAACGGGGAAGCCATCACCGAACCGGGGCCTGCCGGGAACACCGTGCCCCCGGTTTCGGCTCGGGGAAAAGTGGGGAGAGGAAGCCGATTGAGGCCGAGCTTGGGGAGAAACAATATTACCGTTGGAGTGACCGTTGGAAACTATAAAAAAAATCAAACTCTATATATATATCATCATTTTTTACATTAAAACTCACACTCTTTATCATTTTCTTCTTTCATTCTACAATCAAAATTTATAAAGTTTAAACAAATGGATCCGTTTACGTTTGAGCTTCCACCATTTGATAGTAAATCGTCAAGTTTTATAAATGTAATTTTATATTTTTATTTTTAATGAATCTATTTCATTTTTATTAAAATAAATCATTAAAAAATGTGGGGAAAAAATGGGACGACACCATGCAAAATGGGGAAAAGTGATGTGGCGTTGATGTGGTAATGGGGAAAAATGAGACAACTCCTAGTAACCTTAGAAAGAAGGTCTTGGGTTCAAATCCAAACAAAGGGTATATTGGTGTAATTTAGAAGTAGTACTATTGTTGTTAAAAAAAAGTGATACCAAATGAATAAAGCATGCAACCTAAATTGACAAACAAAAAATCACACATAAAAAACTCACTTATAATATGTGTGTGTAAATATTTATTTGTTTGTAAATGTAACCAACAATATAAACTAATATGATGATACCAATTGACCAATGTCGAAATTGTTAACTTTCCATCCAACTATTATATTTTTTTAAGAATTATTGTTTATTGTATAATGTATCTATAGATTTTTTTGAACGACAAAGATTATCTCCTCCTAAACTACTCCAAACTAATTACGCTTGTGACACCCCGCAATTTCAAGGTCAGACATTATTTTAATTAAATGTTTATTTAATTAGCATTTGCATACGTGGCGCTAGAATTAGTTTAATTTAGTGTGACATGTGGCACGACATTACAGGCACAGACACACGACATGATAATTTGAGGAATTATCGAAAAACCGCACACATGTGTCAGAAATCACGAACGTTGGTGAACGTCACAACAATTAGTCACACGAACACTTCATGAATCAATTATGACTAATAATTGACAATCAGAGTTCAAACGATGCAGTACAGACAAAAAACGAGCGAAAATGGACTCAAACTATGAAACTGGGCCTATTGGGCTCATCCGATGGGTTAGGCGGTATGCCTAGACCCAGTGCTTCACTTCAGACGGTACGCGCGAGAAGGGGAAGAGCGTTTCGTAGCCGCCGGTTGACCCGCGCGCTACGCCCGCCAGGCGATGCGCCTGGGAGCTCTGATAGCTTAAAATCTTCTTGAGCAACCCAAAACCATCATTAACACTACTCTAATCATTTTGGGCGAAATCAGATGCCATTAGCACGAGATTATCCACCCTAGAACCTCTGCCATCATCTTCTACACTCTCTAAATCACCTTGGAAGCCATTGGAGCCATCTTGAAGCTTTGGAAGCTTGAGAGAGGAGTTGGAGCTCAAACCACCACCATCACCATCTTCTTTCTGCGAAAACTTGTTGTCCAGGATCATTAGAAGCTGATTTGGTGCATCATCTCAGTGTTTTGAGGCTCTAGAAGGTAGTTACACCTCCATAGTAGCTTAGAATCACCTTTAAACACACATGCAAGCTCTTATTCTACACATGCACGAATTTTGAATATGAGTTTGATGTTATTTCCACTGATATTGATGATCTATGATGATTGGGTGATGTATTTTGATGTTTCATAATGATCCATGATGATGTGTGTATGTATAATGCTTGGTTTGTCCATAAATGAATGAAATAATGGCATGCATGCATTCTAGTGTATTTTAGATGGTCTAGGATCTTGATACATGATTATTGGTGATATTGGTAAAGTGTTACATGATTTATTATCATTAGAATGGTTAGAAATGAGTTATTTGATGAACTTACTATTATTATTAACTTTTATGTTACACCATGATGATATGGGTGAAAAGATGAACATGCATGTGCATAGATTAGTCATTTGGGGGATAATATGATGATATAATGCTAAGGAATTATATTTGGGATTGGTTTATGGTCATTTTAGACCAAGCTACTATTTATAGTAACTTTTGCGACTTGATTATTGATGGATGATGATTTTGGCTAAATGGGTATCTCTAGATGATGATAAATGTTATGAAATAACGTTATTTGGTATGAAAATGGATTAGGATCACTTGGAATGTTCATTTGATGAGAAAGTATTATAATTACTATTTTTAGTAACTTTATTCTGAGAAATTTGGATCTAAGGATAAGAGACATGTTACGAGCATGATAAATGGCTTAACGTGATATGATATGATTATTGTATGTTAAGTTAGGTGGTTTCCGATGATAATCATGCTAGATTTAGGAACTTTCATTTTTAGGAAACTTTTACGTGAAAATGGCTTATATGTTTATTTGACCACTTATGATAAAGTGCTATGTGTTAACATGACCACGTAGGATTAACGAGCATGCTAGAACCTTGAAAACGATATGTGTTGTGAAACTTGCTAAAAATGGAAACTTATTATAAATAGTAAGTTGTCCATGAACGCGAATTCCGCGTTTTGCACACAATGAGCACAATCACGAATGTTACACGAATCACAACCGCCACACGGTTTACCAACAGGTCGTTGACTTGACATGATCAAACATGGTCAAACACGAGCAAACACGTCAATGTGGACCAACAAGAGTAAACATAACAACCGAGGGTTGTTAAGCACAAACACGAGCACGAACACGGTCACTTACACGAACTCACATATGGTATACGATATAGATAGCCGGTGACCGACACGTTTTCCCAAACAGGAGCTTACGCATTCACTTACCAATCATTTCTAAGGTGAGTTTACGGCCTCTCTTTACTCTTTTACAAGCTTTTCAAATAGAAGGAGAATACTTGTTGAATCGAGTCAAACATTACTACTGTACAAACATATTTGTGTATTGTGACCCCTCGCAAATTCCACGTCAGCAATTATTTTATTTTAATAATATGTGTACTATTATTGCATACGTGGCACTAGAATAATTGTATTTAGTGTGACACGTGGCACAACAGACCAAACACTCCGATAATTCGAGGAATTATCGCACAGCACACGCACGTGTCTTGAATGACGAACGTTGGTGAACGGATCAAACCACAGTACACTTTCACTGCACATTAGGTTCCGGGGAACCTAAGTTAGTATAACAATGCTCACATGTCGAGAAACGATGATCGTAATCGTGAACTTCGCGAAAATCGGTTCAAAACAATGAAATTGGGCTTATTGGGCTCAGCCGAGACCCGTCGCGGTACGCGACGGGAAACCAATTGGGCCTTCGCGGTACGCGAAGCATGGGCGGGAGAATTTGAATTCTCCGAAATCCATCGCGGTACGCGACGACCGATCATCTCCCACATTCGCGATACGCGGCGTGTTTCGGGAACCGAATGATTATTTTATTCGTCGCGCTACGCGACGGTGATTTTTGCCAGGCGTCGCGATACGCGACGAGCCTACTTGCGCAGAAATCTTTATAAAACCAAGATTAATCATGTCTCTAGCCCCTGCTCTATTTTTCTCGACTGGAACACTTCTCCTCGACCATTTTCACTCTGCTACACCATCATAGTGCCTCTGGAAGCCATTGTTAAGGCCATAGAAGCTCGAAATCGAAGGTTGAAAGCTTGAAGAGGAGCTTGGAGCTAGTCATCAACGCCACCATCACTTGTGACGCCCCAGGAGCTGTTTTCAAGAGAATTTCAGGCTGCTACACATCTGTTCTAGTCCCATCTCGATCTTCTTGAGCTCTCTAGAGGTAGTTCTCGCACTATTTCGGGTATTTATCACTTATACACACACATGCAAGTAGAAATACTCACATGCAACCATCCACACACCTTATGCACGAATTTTAGAATGATTTGATCTAAGATTTATGTGTTGAGTTACTGATTTGAGTATTGGATTGGAATTATTTATGTTATTTGTTACTATTTGGGGCTTTTTGGCCTATATGATGATTTGTAACCACATGCATCACCACCACCACTTGAATCATGAGATGGTCATGTGATAAATCTGTTGTTAGGTGTTATAACTACTGATTTGGTGATTTAGTAATGATCTATGGTGATTTTTATAACAAAAGATGGTTATTTGTTGATTTCGTTATGAGATGGTTACCTACAACAACATGCATGGATGATCCATATTGTTTTAAATGATTTTTGTAGTTAAATGTTATTAGAAATGATATTTGGGATGTCCTACATGATTAGAATGGTTGATTATTGCCAAGAAATGTCTAAGATGCGATAGTTACTATAAACAGTAACTTTAATGTTGCTAAGTATGTGTTTTTGATGAAATGACCACATTTGTATGTTTAGGTTCACATGTTATGCTTGAAAATGATGTTTAGAAGTTAAATGGTGATTATTTGGTGCATATAAATGTTAGAATGGTCAAAAATAGGATTTTCATGAATGTTACTATAAATAGTAACTTTTTATCACAAGTTTACATACGGATGATATGCATGATAATGTCTTGAGTCAACCACGCTTATTGGATGATAATATGATGATATTGATGGATTTGTGTTGTTGAAAGAATGGATTTTGTGTATTTTTCATAAGTTACTAAATATAGTAACTTTATTCATCAAAGTCGGGAATAGGGACATACTAGTTATGATTAAATGGCTACTCATGACTAGGATAGTGATGCTTAGATACTATTAGTTGTTAAACTCGATGAAGTATGCTAATTTTAGAAACTTTCTAATTTTAGAAACTTTTACGCGCAAACTATGCTAAACCGACTATTTGTGACTATGTGCTTTGTGATAACATGCTCATTTAGGATAAATATGCATGTTAGAATAATCGGATTATGATTTATACTTGACTTGCCAAATGTGGAAACTTTCCTGAAATAGGAACTTACTATAAATAGTAAGCTTCCTCACGAAAGTGACTTTGGTATCCGTACACATCACACGACACTAAACCGCACATCACACGATCACCTGATCCAAAACCGTCACCAACGGGTCGTTAGGTCAAACACGGTCAACTCGACCCACATAACAACTTGGAGTTGTTGAACACTAACACGGTCCTGTGAGACCCACATATGTGAACACAAACTCATAGTATCTATGTGATATAAGTGACTACTAGCCGACGAGCTACACTATTTCTGTTGAGCAAACGCTTTACTCAAACTCAGGTGAGTTTTACAGCCCCACTTTTACTCTTATATCGTTTTACTTAACATTGGGGTGAGAATACTATGCAACTGTTTTAGATATAGTACTGGTATGTTGTGAAAACCATTTTCGAGCGTAACTATTATCGCATAAAGCCCTCACTTATCCTTACCGTTAGTTGTAACACAAGCGAGTCGTAATTACGTAGTACTACTGGGTTTGACTAACCCCACTCGGCACCAATGTTGACTGGAGGTCATAACGAGTGTAATTTCGATGGGAATGCGGGTTCAACGATGACTTGCTGAGGCAAACGGGAACAGTCTAGTTTCGGTAAGATGAACTGACACACTCCACAGATCGTAGATCCACAACTAAACTTAACATACCCAGTATATGTCTGTTTACTTTTCAGTCTGTCTAAACCTGTGAACTCACCAACTTTTTAGTTGACACTTTTCGCATGTATTCTCAGGTAACTAATGGAGCACACGGTAGGACACAAAGGAGGAGTACAAGAGAGTCTCATGCATATTAGACTCCTAGGCTTTGTGTTGATGTGTTCATTTTGAAAACAATTTGATTTATGTGGTGTTTGATACAATTTACTTTCCGCTGCAAACTTTGTTTACTTATGATGTCTAAAACATTTTCCGCTGCTTACTAATGAAAACCCTGATTATTTTACAAACATGTGTGATTGTGTAACTCATATAGAGTTGTTCTATATGACCATGAGCTGTGATCCTAGCCGCGTCACACCCACGTGGACTGACGCCACGAGTGGGAATTTGGGGGTGTGACATGTATGCTGGTTTATTAAACAAACATAAGTGTTGTAATCGTAACAAGCCCTCACAAAGTCTTACCGTTAATGTACAAACAACGAGGTGAGTTTGAATAGATCTGTTTGAGTGTGACGAACCCCACGTGGCACACTGCTGACTGGAGGTCGGGACACGTGAAATCTCGACCTATCTTGCTATGTTATTACGAGACATAGCGGAGGCAAGGACTAACAAGTCTAGTTAGGTAGTGACGTACTGACACTTGGAGCCTAGGGCTCGGGACTAACATTTTAATAAACAGCATGACACACGTTTTCAGATTATTATATATGTATATCAAAACCTGTGAACTCACCAACCTTGTGTTGACACTTTTTCTTAAACTTGTATTCTCAGGTAACTGACAGGCACATAGAACAGGAAATGCACCTAAGGAATTGAGCACAGGATTATCATGCATTTCACTTCATGTCTTTTAAGCAAACAATTTTTATTTATGTTATGTGTTAAACATCTTAGTGTCTGACAATTACTTATCCGCAGCATGACTTGTATTTTTCCGCCGCATTATCAAACGTACTTTATTTCTGCTGCAATATTTTAAACTGTTTGGTTGTGTTATGACAAATGTTATATTTTCAAACGCATATAGAGTTGTTCTATATGACCATGAGTTGTGATTCTGGCCACGTCACACTCATGTGGACTGACACCACACGTGAGAATTTGGGGGTGTGACAATACTATTGTATGGGTTAGAACCCATGACCTCCGTTCTACGAGGCAAAGCCTCTACCAAGTGGGCTAGTCCCACATTGGCAATGGTTCTATAGATAAGCTCATTTAAAAATTGTATAGTCCAAGATAAAGTTGGTTTTGTATCTTCAATTATTTAAAATTCACCATTACTTCCCTAACTTGTTTTGGTTATTGGTTCCAACAGTGCTGAATGATTTTTATGCTTGATTAACATTATTCTACAAATGTTTAAAGAAATTTTCTGAGTCTGGTCTTGTTACTTTTTGATTGTTTGAATGTTCTAATTTGCATTTATAATTTCATTTAAAAATGGTATCTAAAGTTTTATGTAAAGTCATTTTGAGGGATCTCATATAAACCTCCAATGACCGATTATATGGTTAAAAGGAAGAGAGAAAAATTGCGAATACCTTGAATATTTTAAGAATTTAAGTTACAACTTGTTTTATTGAAAAGTGTTATATATTCTTAACAAGATAAAATATCTTGAAATTAATTTGCTCATTTCAAAGGAAAAAAATTATACTGTTCTATTAAAATTGCTACATTAATTAAAAAGATCGGTTTGCTGATATTTTTGCAAAGTATACTCCCGAGCAGCTACAACAATGCAAACTGAGAGAAGATCTTCCCTGAATGTTGGCCTAGATAGAGGAATCCAGCGTGAGTTACCTTACGGTAATGAAAGTGAAGCAGTTGTTCGAATTCCTTATGTTACGCAACTGAAACAAGTTCTTGCTAATGGTAAAAAAGATCGCCAATAACTTGAAAGATTACATGTTAAACAACGTGATTGAATGTAAAAATCATTAAACATTTTTGATGCAATTTATATTAAAATGAGGAGGATGCTTAAATTATTAATTCTTTATTCAAACTTTATTATTTTTATTATTATTTGTTCTTATTTATTATAGAACTAGGTTATTAACCCGTGTATTATACGGATTAAACAAAAAATATTAAATAATTTGTAATAAAAACTTAAGAATTATAAAACAATATAATGATATTAAATGATTAAAGTAATTATAACAAAGATTTTATGTAATACACTAACAATTAAAAACTCTAATAAGTAAAGAATTAATATATGATCTTATTAGTTTGTAACAGCTAAGATTTTTAAACTATGACGTTGAAAACTTCATATACTTTTTTATGTCAAAAGTATAGTTTCCTTGTCATTTCTTTAAAACATTTGGTTTTTAAAAAAAATCATTTTTAAATGTTTTGTTTAAAAAATGTCATTTGTTTATGAAAATCATATTGTTTAAAAACTTAGTTTTATAGTTAATTTCATATAAAAAATCATCTTTTAAGAAAACTTGTTTTTTAGAAAACTGTTAATTTCCTAAAAATAACGATTTTAAATATTTATTGTTTATAAGGAAATTCTAATTTTTAGAAAAGTACATATTTTTTAATAAAAATTAAATTTTATTTTATTTAATATTATTTTTAATTCTTAATATGAAAACGTTAAATAATATGATTAATATTATAATTATTTAATAGGAGAGGTGATATAATTATTTATTAAGAAATATAATTAAATGAAATAACAATAAGATGATATTTGACATTAGTATACTAAAAACATGACAAGTGACAAAAATGATTTTTGTTTATTAATTATTATAATAGTAGGATAAGATGGTTTCATTAGGAGTACCTTTGACTCCTTTGATAATTGTTTAGTCCAAAATAAAATTGGCTTTGGGCTTGTCTTAGGATCCAAAAGAGTCCAAGCATGTGTTAAAGATTGGTTTATTTGGATTTTGGAGACCTAGCCTCCTTGGTGTGGTGATCATGTAGAAGCTCATTCCCTTAGCAAATCTCATGTTTTTCTTTTGAGTTTTAGATCTGTTAGAGGCTTAGCTTTTTATGGCCTTGTTCATTCTCCTTCAAATACAACCACAGTCATGTAATCATCATGTACTCTCTTTAGATATCAACATTAGATTTCTCATGTAGGGTTTAAAATCCATTTGTAATAATCTTATTACATTTAGATTTCTAAGTTGGGATCTTTAGAAACAACATCTTTATTCGTTGGGATAAGAGTAACGTTTACCTTCATTTCACCTCTTATATCCCTTTGATTAGTGAAACTTCATTCTGTATGTTTGTTTGTTTGTTTTATTGTTCTTGTCGTTTCGCATAATCATTGTGCCTGTTATTTCTTGTATTCAAACCTTGTTGGTGTTTGATAATTGAACATACAACTAATTACCATTGTTTTGACAATTAGAAACCAAACCTTTAGCAATAGTTTAACATCAGAGGCATGAAAGTCGTAACAACAATAATCCATATATTCAATATCCTCCTTGTAACTAGGGATGATATTAATATTGTATTACAACCATACCAATACCGGTACCGAAAGTACCTATGCCGAATTTTTAAAAAGTGAGTACCGAATACCGTACCGAATCTATCGGTATGGTACTGGTTCAGTATATCGGTTCGGTCCCAGTATTTGTTTCAAAATAAATATTTCTAAATGGTATTGGTATCGTACCCGTACCGGCACCGACACCGAATTAATGAAATAGTTGGTATTGAATATCGTACCAGATCATGGTATCAGTACCTGTTATGTTTTGATAATCATTGCCAAATGTTCATCCCTCTTGTAATTGGTCATGAAACCTATATTCATGTCATATTTATAGAATTAAAAGATAATAAATGAATCTAATGAATAAACTTAAATTTTATTAATGCTAAAAATTAATACAACCTTTCATAGTCCTAATTTTCAAATTAACAAGCTCCATTATTAAAGCCTATTAACTGTTTTGATTTTCAACGCTTTTGCAGATGTATGCTCCATATTAACAAAATCAAGAGGATTGTAGAAATCCCGTCTTGAGTATTGTCCATCTTTCAAGTCATTAAAAAAATGATTTTAATTTTTTGGATTGTTTTCAAATAATGTATAATTACAAGATTTGTGTATTTCTGGTCTAGACGTGAACAATGTATTTAGTGATAGTTCCTAGCATGATAACACACCAAAAGCTTGACACGAAACCAAACAAAATTTTGTTAGTCGGTATAAATATTGGTCCAGATGGCCTATTTAACTCATTTAACAAACATTTCATATTTGGGTTTTCAAATAATTTAAATAAATATTATAAATTTAACATGTCTATTTGTTTACAACCATTTAACTAATCTATTTATGTTACAGTCAATCTGTAACCTATTTTGACATGCTAGCCCATTTGACTTATATACAAGTTTGAGTTTAGTTGCATGTTTTTTTGTGTGTTTAGATTAGGATTTGTATATTTGACATAAAAATACTTATGACTCAACCATTTTAGGACATGAAGCGAAGTAAAAATGTGGGACCTTTTTCAAATATCATTGTAATAAATACTTTTCTTTTTAAATCTAAGCTAAAGAGTAGAGACCGGCAATAATAAATAATATGATAATCAATTGATAAGAATTGTAGGTTCTATAAATACTGAACAAAAAAATGAAGAGTAAATTACGGTTTTGGTGCATGTGGTTTAAGTGCTTTTAACTATTTCAACCAAAAAAAAAATCTTCTATCAATGAAGCCCCGTGGTTTAAACAACTAACGGTTTTTGTCCCCCCCAAATCTAACTATTATAAAGGTTTTGGCCTCTAAACCTAGCTATGGTTGGGGGCCAAAAACGTTAGTTGTTTAAACCATGGGGCCTAAATTGATAAACAATTTGGGTTGTAATAGTTAAAACACTTAAACTACGTGGGGCAACAAAACCTTAATTTACTCAAAAATTAAATTGATATTATATTGTAAGAATAATCGCTCACCCACACAATTTCACAAAATCAAACATAATAAATTGTGAATTTTCAAACCATAATTCAAACAGATTTTTTTTCAACCATGCTTCAAACCATTCACTCTATTTATTAAGCATGATATAAAATAAACCTAATAGATAATCAATTACCATAAGTTCATATTCAATTGACAAAAATCATATCATAAATACCATGAGTCAAGAGGCTTGAAAAAGTGAGACGGGATTTTTTTTTTTTTTGCGACTATCTTTTCAGATTTTAGATTAATCAACAGTTTCGAACTAAAATAAGGAGAGAAAAATGAATGAGGGAGCGAATGTATCAATTGAGAGCATAGTTAAGAAGTCGCCAGGCACTGCCAAGTCGGTCGATTGGGGAGTTGCGAGTACTCGGCCTAGGCGGGGAGTCTCGGATATGGTAATTATAAAAAATATAATTTAAAAAAAATTATATATATATCAAATATCATAAGTTTAGTAGTATATATAACAAATAAAGTGAATATCCATGAAAATGATATATATATACATATAGGAAAAATAAAACAATAATTGTTGAAAAACAACGAAAGTACTAAAAACAGGGAAAATCGGTAAAAAAACAGCGAAAAACTGACATTGATTAGTTGGTCCGAGTTGGTCCGAGTTTGACCGATTCCGAATTGGTCCGCCTGAGTTGAAGAAAGTCGGCTCGGTCACGGGCCGAGTACTCGGCCGCTTAGGCCGAATTTACAACACTGATTGAGAGTAATCGAGTGAGATAATAGGAAATGAAGGATTTTTAAGGGAACTCGGGATGCCTCTTCGGAGTACAAAGTGTGAGCAACGAAGAATGAACGACTGAATGACTCATTGGGTGAATTAGGAATCTCTTCATATTGTCAACAAATAGATTGAGGATTCATTTTAGAATGGGGTTTGGATTTGGATATTAGAAAAAAATCTATTATAATTTAACCTCAAGTAGCTCAATTCTTTCATAAGACAAATTAATTTAACTGTCAGATCTGTAACGTAGTTGTCAGAAACCGTTATGTAACCGACGTGATTGTTGGAAACTGTCATGTGACTACCCCAACCGTCTATTTTAAACAGTCAATGTATCGCTTGAAGATGATTCATCCCGATTTCGTGTTTTACTCGCTGGATCTTGTTCTCGACAATCATTGGTCATGACGAGGCTGATAAAAAAAACTTTGGTTCAAACAGGAAGTAACCTTGATCCCGATAGTGGTCTTCTGGTCATGATAGGTGATGAATGATAAATTCAATGGCGACCAGAATATGACAGCAGGTCTCTCTCTCTCATGGGGAAAATCAAAGGAAGAGATTTAAGGAAATTTAAAAGCAAAAAGATAATTACCAAAATTAAAAGTATTTAAATTACAATATGACCTTTTTATTTAAATAAAAAAATTAAAAAAGAAAAATTTTGATTAGTTATATGGAGTTTTCTTGGTTTTCTTAAAAACGAAGAATTTTCATTTGAACCATCTCATATGTGTGTGTGTGTATGTGTATGTATATATAATGCATGAAATGGTTAATAACCCACTGTCTTTGTACTAATCCAAATAAACCCATCAAAATTAAGTCAAATATTGGATTTTTTTTAAGATCATTCTAACTCATGTTGAACTTTTTCTTCTTTTATGAGTATGTGTCAATTCATCATCGTTTAAAAGTTAATATCATTGTAAGTTTTTTTATTGCAATAATGTAACTATGCAGAGTTTAGACCCAAAAACTTACAACGATATTAGCTCTTAAACGATGATGAATTTACACATACAATTAAAAAAAAGAAAATATTCTACATATGTTAAAATGATGTTAAAAAAAATCTAAGATTTGGCTTGATATTGACGGAGTTAGTTGAGTTTGTACATAAACAATGAGTTATATTTCATTTCCAATCATATACACACATAATTGAGGACTAATGACATTTTCATAAAAGCTTTTAACTTAAAACTGTGAAAAAAATATCCCAGATTCATCATAGAAAAAGGTCTATACGTATAAGAAATAATGGATTATTCGAAAAATTAGAGAATATATATATTTGATTATATAACACTCCCCCTAATATGTGACACCCTGTAAATTCCAGGTCAGCAATTTCTTTAAATTAATAATATCTTATATTATTAGTTCATACGTGGCACAAAAATTGGTTTAATTTAGTGTGACACATGACACGATAGCGCAAACACAAACAATCGCACTATAATTCGAGGAATTACCAACAACGCACACACGTGTCTAAAGCTCACGAACGTTGGTGAACAATCGAACATTTGAAATAATCGTACAATATTACATGATATGTGAACATAGGACAAATAAACTCAAAAACAAGCCCGAACAAGTCTCGAATCGATAAACGAAGCATGAACGTCGAACCGAAACGCTGAACCGATCGAAATTAGGGCAAATATGTAACTGAACCTTCTGGGCAGGGCTCCTGAGTCACACCCCACGCCGCGTGCGGAATCCACGGCGCGTGACGTAATGATTGCATAGCCATAGTTAAAGATTCCCCCTTGATTTCTGGTTTACATAGATACTTGATCCACCGTTCTTGAGCTGGTGGGTGATTTGTAACCTGGAACATGTAGCATAAAAAAAATCAACGACAAATAGTTGAGTGAGAATCATAGGTTTTGTTGATGTAAAATGATTGTTCAAACATTGATTTTCATGATATAGTATTCACAAGTGATCAAGTAGGTACTTTGAAATTGAATCAACCTGGGCATGCAAACATCAAACCTAATGATAAATGCTAACGTTTAGCTACCCGCCAAACGCCGTGATAATGCTAACGTCTTGCTACCCGCCAGACGCCGTGATAAATGCTAACGTCTAGCTACCCGCTAGAACGCCGTAATGATTATACTTGAGTTCCCGCATATGATCATACCAGTACTACCAAGGGCTTGATAACAAGTTAATGATGTTCACATAAGAATGTCCCCAAATAGCCTCCACATAACCAAAGTTCCCAAGTGATACGCTTGTTTTTAATGATTTGATAAATGAATTGTTTGATGATTGTTTACCATGATTTTCCTGATGATACTGATGTATGATTTCATGGTAGTTGATAAATGTTTATCATGACGTTCCTCATGATAATGATATATGAGTTCACAATGATTGATAAGATATGTTTTGAAAAGATGTCTACATGTTCCACCCCGAGTTTTAGAAACAGAACATTAAAAGGGGACTATGAAACTCACTGTTATATGCGGATAATGATGATCTTGATGTTCAGCTGATAGGAAATCTTATATAGTTCCTATAACAATTTATGACTAACTGAGTTAATCACAACATTTTCGGACCAGTCAAATAAATGTTGGTTGTTGATTATTCACTCAATTCCTAGATGAATTTATGGCTTAGGAATAGTCAATCCTTGTTATTTATCATTTAGGTATCATGAAACATGAGAATGTGATATTAACATAGATTTAATAACCATGCTCAATATACTAATCTGACTGTTATCATAACCATCATATCATTATTCCAGTGATTATCTTCATGCTTGTCATTAGTTTGAAACACTTGGATTTAAACATAGCATTTCAAGAAATGATCAAGACAATCACAATCATTGTTAAAATCAAATGGTTCGAGCCATTTTAATCTAAGATATAGTTTCATGAAAACCGAGCATTACAACGGCTCAAAACAAGGATTTAACCGTTAACCGTTCGAGTTCTTCGTTTATAATCATTCCTAGCCATCATCTAGGCAATAATCAACAACCCTAACTATCTCACTACGTTCAAAAACAAGATATAATCAATCAAAATCAAGTTAGAAGGCTAAAACGAACCGTTACCTAACCAGATGGAGTTTCAACTGCAGAACAACGATCAGAACTCGTAGATAAGATCCCTGGTGCGATCCGGACGTTTAGAAGCTTTCAAAATGAAGATTGAATGGTAAAAATATGATCTAGAGGTGTGTTTTAGCGTAAAATGTCGAGATAAGATGAAAAAATGAGGTTTTCACGCGTTCTGTTGCGTAGACCGACTAACAAAGTCTGCGCATTTCCTACCCATCAAAGAGACTGACAAACTAGACAAACTCACTCGGGTTTATCTGAAGGAAGTGGTCACTCGACATGGAGTGCCAATCTCGATCATATCTGACCGCGACAGTCGATTCACGTCGCATTTCTGGAAGTCTTTACATAAGGCTTTGGGGACGAAATTGGACATGAGTACCGCTTACCACCCACAGACGGATGGACAGAGTGAGCGAACCATACAGACACTGGAGGACATGCTCCGGGCATGTGTTATCGACATTAGAAGTAGCTGGGAGACTCATCTACCGTTGGTTGAGTTTTCGTACAACAACAGCTACCACACTAGCATCCAAGCTGCACCATTCGAGGCACTTTACGGACGTAAGTGTCGATCACCCATCTGCTGGGCTGAAGTTGGAGACAGCCAACTGACCGGTCCAGAACTTGTGCACGAGACGACTGAGAAGATCGTGCAAATACGCAAACGGATGGCAGCAGCTCGAGACAGACAGAAAAGCTACGCCGACAAACGACGCAAACCGTTAGAATTCCAGGTGGGAAACAGAGTGTTACTCAAGGTCTCGCCCTGGAAGGGAGTCATTCGGTTCCGCAAACGAGGAAAGTTGAACCCTCGTTACATTGGACCTTTCGAGATCACTAAACGCATAGGCCCGGTGGCCTACGAGCTAAACCTACCAGACGAACTGAGCAGCGTTCACAATGTATTTCACATCTCGAATCTCAAAAAGTGCCTATCTGACGAGACACTTGTCGTTCCTCTTGAGGAGATTCAGATCGACGAACAATTGAACTTCGTTGAGGAACCGGTGGAGATTATGGACCGGGAAACCAAGAAGCTCAAACTCAGCAAAATACCGATAGTGAAAGTGCGATGGAATTCGCGACGAGGACCGGAATTCACGTGGGAACGTGAAGACCAGATGAAGCAAAAGTACCCACACCTGTTCGCGGAACAGACAAACACTGACAACACGAGTTGAATTTCGGGACGAAATTCTTTCTAACAAGGGGAGGATGTGACACCCCGTAAATTCCAGGTCAGCTTGTTATTTATTTAAATGCTTTATGTACATGTGGCACTAGAATTAGTTTAATTTAGTGTGACACGTGGCACGACAGTACAAACACTAGCACATGACTAGATAACTCGATGATTATCGACAAACAGCACACACATGTCAAAACACACAAACTTTGGTGAACCTCAAGCACATTGTGTAGCACAACACTCGAAACTTCACGAAACAGTCGCACATTGAACTTGGAAGTTCAATCGTGTAACATCAGTGCCGGAACCGTCACCGGAACAGTGATCGTAAACAGTACAGGAACAGTAATCAGGTACAACTTTTATGCATTTCAGTGTGAATTCATATTCATATCATAGACTATTATCATTTCATAAGTCAAGCAGAGAATTCATAATAATTTCAGAGAAACAAGTTCAGAACAATGGTTCTTGAGTCAGATAATTATCTGGCAACACAGAACCATCATGTGATTACTTGTTAGGATGTTATTACGTATAAACTTATGTGAGGCTTTACAGAACAAAACAACACGGATGTCGTACGTGAATGCTAAATCGACAGATTATTCGTATAGGTGACGATCTGTACGAATAATTCTGGAAGTTTAACGTTCTGAATGATATTCGATAATTAGAAAACCATATTGAAAAGTGTAGTTATCGTCGTATTTATTCGGGTGACGATTCGAACAAATACGCGCGATGACCGCGCGATTCGATTTAAACGTTAATTAAATATTTTAAAATTTTTATAAATAAAAGATAATTAGTTAATTTATTAGGAATTACAACCTAAAATAATTTTGTAACTTCTACTTTAAAACCGAGTCGTTTCGTAACGAAAACGACGAGAAACAGACGTTTCTACGCAAAACCACGCGAAACCGAACGAACCCGAACGAACCCGGGTATTTTTCTATCATTTAATGTGGCTTTTAATGCCAAAACAACCCTCATCCACCAGCCATTTTCATCTTCATCGTCACTCTCTCTCTAAAACCTTTCTCCATCTTCTCTTTTCAAGAACTCACCCAAATCTCAACCATTTTTAGTGTTTTTGGTGTCAAAACAACCATTACAACTAGTAGAACTCGAAAGTACAACGGATCTAGACATTTCTCCAACCGATTCGAGGTATAGATCAATTCTTTGTTCGTGTTGGGGTTTTGAAAACCCTAATTTCGAGTTCCTTCATTTAACCGGTTGTAACCCATTTCTTGCCATAGGGTTTTCACAAAAACACCTTAGAATGATGGGGGAATAAGTCCTACTTCACCATCTAGTCCACTAGATCGAAAACCATGGCTGCTCCCACTCGAACCCACCTTGGCCGAATGACAACACATCAGGTGGGCCGAATGTGTGCAGGTCGAGCGGCCGAATGTCACCGAACCAGCTCTCATTCGCCGAATGGGTGAGTGCCGAAACAACCTTCATTCGCCGAAAGGCCTTTACCCAACTCCTTCGGCCAACCTTGCTTCGCCCGAACCTGGACTCATTCGACCATGTCCCATTCGCCGAATGGCTTGGGATCTCCAACCAGATTCATTCGCTGAACCAGCCTCCTTCGGCCCTACCACATTCATTGGAAGCCTCATTCGCACGAGTCCATGTCATTCGAACCCAACCCATTCGCCCACACCCTCATGCGGTCAAGCTCCTTCGACCTAAGCCTATCGGCCATTTGTTATTCATTAGGTCCAACTCTTATTCGGCCCATTGAGTAGGTTGATTCGGGTTGGATCAGTGATGCGCAAAACACATGGGAAGGAGGTGTGTGTGCATGGGTGAATGCATGCATGGCTATACTATGAGTTTGTGCATGGGATCAATATTAAGGTTTCATGACATGCACCTAATTAGGAGATATCAAGGAAACAATCATAGAGTTAACAAGGTATCAAGAGCATGAGCTTTGTATAACAAGGAATTTGATTTAAACACGTTACAATCTAAACATGGATTTTAACATCTTGAAATTCAAAGCACTTGGAAATGTAGTTGATAAATCATGAGAATCAAAACGATAAAATGAGACTTCAAGTGTGATGCAATTATTAACACCTACACCTTATGAGACTTCATAAGAACTTGTAATCAAATTTAGATGATTCACTCGAATTATCTAGGATGATTATACAATTAAAAGGCTAGTGAATGGACCGAGATTTGGCCCAATGGGCTTAACCTAGGCCCATCACTTTTAAATGTTACGCTTATATTAACTAAATGATGTTTTAATAAAAGAAATGATTTATAAACTTATTAAGTTGCAACAAATGATGTTTTCTAAGATTGTAGCTTAAAATGGAATAAATAGATAACATTTTTTTAATTAAAGAATTGTGATGAACAAACTCGGGGTACGGGTTATCAATGGGTAATAAGATAGTATAGATAGATGAAATCATAGAAACGCATTAGGAATCTAGGACACGTAGTTGCACACCGAGACCAAACCTTAGATACGACAACTACCATATGTACTTAATGTATTCGAATTCTTTTAAAACAACTCAGGTGATAAAGATACATAAGCAACAGTCAAAGAGCGCGCATTATCTTTTGTGATTCGATAGCACAGCAACACAGGTGAGTTCATTGCCCCTTTTCTAACATTTTTGTTTTAAAACGCGGGGCTGAGAAGCATGCGTAAATGCTTTTATTTATTATATGTTATTACATATATGTTTGTTGATACTCCTAGACTCCTGTCTTGGAAATTATTAAACAGAGCAAATTATAAAATTAATTAAAGTACTCTTATGAGTAATACTTTAATTCTAAACTCTAAACAAACCCCTAGTCCATTCAGTTCAAATTCAATAATCTAAATTCAAAGTGAAATCATATGAACTAAATCAAAAGATCATAGTCAAAGGAATCTAATTCAGTGTGGAATCTAAGAACAAAGAATCATAATCAAGAATCAAGTATCATTGTAAATCATGGGAATTCAAAAGATCAAGATCAAGAGGCTCAAGGAATCAGAAATCAAAAATGTGTGTGAATCATGATAATAATGAAATCATTATGATCTAATGAAATCATTAATACTCAAGTTAAGGTGGATGTCAGTTGTATAGGGAATCAAGACCACGTGTAACACACATATAAAGTCCCTTCAGGTATAGAAGACTCTTGTAGTCAGGCTATACGGGCAGTAACATGATCTACCAAAGGAATCAATATCATAAATCAAGAGAATCAAGAGATCAAGAATCAAAGGATATCCTTAAAGTCCCACTCAGATGCAGAAGACCATTGGGTCAGGCTGTAACGGGCAAAACATTCAAATCCCGCTCAGTTCAGGTGTACTCCTTGTGAGTTATGCCTGACATGGGTCACGTGTGAAAAGTTACAACTTGGACAACCACCAACAACTAAGCCTAATTGATTGAGTCAAATAAGGCCCAATTATCATGTCTTAGTTGTAATTAAATGTTTTATTTAATTAAATAGTTAACATTTTATTTCGATCATTGGCTTTTGGGAAAATCATGTATCTATGATGAACTCAAGAGAATCAAAGGTAAATAAAGTTTTGGAAAAACATAATCAAAGTCAGAGGTGTGTAGGGTAAAAATGCTTAATAATCATTAACAACAGTGTCATATGCGTATTAGTATGTGGTGGGATGGCGTCTGGGCGAGTTTGTTGGCTCGACCCAGGGGTATGCCCTATATATAAGCATACCGATATGGATATTACATGTGAAGTTAATGAGGTTAAGGTCTTTACCGAAAGGAACATTTTCAAATCATTTTCAATTACTAAACTATATGAACTCACCAACCATGTGTTGACTTTATTTTTGCATGACTCCTCAGGTGACGAACACGTCAATTAAGAAGACATTTCTTTTGGACTAGGACTTCTGATAGAAGACTTAGTATTTTGGACCTGCATACTTTTGAAGACATCATTATACAAATTATTTTGTATATCTTGTGTAATCACGTAGGGCTAACGAGCATGCTAGAAACTCTAAAACTGTTATGCTTTGTGAACTTTCCATAAATGGAAACTTACTATAAATAGTAAGTTGTCCATAGACGTGACATGCGCGTCTTGCACACGACGAACACTTACACATGTGCTACACGATTCACAACCGTCACACGGTTCACCAACGGGTCGTTGACTTGACACAGTCAACTTTGGTCAAACACGATCAAACACGGTCAAACACGGTCAATGTGGACCAACACGAGCAAACACAGTCATTGAGAACCGATACGGACAAACATGAACAACCGAGGATTGTTGAGCACAAGCACGAGCACTAACACGAACACGAACACTAGCACGGTCACTTACACAAACTCACGTACGATGTACGATATAGGTTGCCGGTGACCGACACGCGATCTACGCAGGAGCTTACGCTTGATTTACACTTGCATCACTAAGGTGAGTTTACGGCCTCTCTTTACTCTTTTAAACGCTTTCAAATAGGGGGAGAATACTAGTTGAATCGAGTCAAACATTATTACTATTACAAACATTTTGGTGTATGATGGTTTATTGGACAAACATTAAGTGTTGAACTCGTAACAAGTCCTCACAAAGTCTTACCGTTAACGTAAGAACAACGTGGTAGATTTGGATGGATCCATTAGGGTATGACCAACCCCACGGGGCACAATGTTGACTGGGTGTCATAACCCGTGCAAACTCTGACCTAATTTACTGTGTGTACGAGACACAGTGGAGGCAAGGACAAACAGGTCTAGTTCGGTAGTGACGCACTGACACTTGGAGCCTAGGGCTCGGTACTAACATTTGATAAACAACATGACACACTTTCTATTACTATATGTATATCAAAACCTGTGAACTCACCAACCATTGTGTTGACACTTTTTCTAACTTGTATTCTCAGGTAACTAGCAAGCTATGGGTAGCAGGATTGCACATGTTAAGAGACGAGCATTAGGAACCGCATGCATTCCTGTCATATTATTTGAAAACAATTTTATTTATGTTATGTATTGATACAATGTTTTGATCTGACAATTTCTGATTCCGCTGCATTTGTTAAACTCATTTTATTTTCCGCTGCATGATATGATAACTATGTTTTTCTGCTGCAAACTATTTGATAAGTGTATGTGTCAAACATTGGATTTGAAAATGCATATAGAGATGTTCTATATGATCTTGAGCTGTGATTCTGGCTACATCACACCCACGTGGAATGACACCGCGAGTGGGAATTTGGGGGTGTGACAGACTGGTATCAGAGCCTTGGTTATAGAGAACTAGGTATGCATGTAGTAAACTTAGACTATAGCCATTGCTCAACTTTAGACACTACACATAGAACTGGCACATTGATGATATTATTGCTTATGTTAAACTGTTGTTTACTAATTGGTGATTTACAGGAATGGCCAACAACGAAGACACCAGCAGGAACCCCGGCAGGCGCCCGGCGACCGACGACTTGACTGCGGAGAGTCGACGACGAGTCGACGATATCGTAGCATAGGTCGACGTAGAGATGGACAGACGAGCTCGACACGCAGCACGAGCTCGGCATTGGGGATGGCTTCCCACGATGATACAGGAGTGGATTATCGGGGAGAGGGTACCTCCATACCGTTATCCCGGCGATACATCGACAGGTCATCGACTACCGCCGCTCGGGGTGCCATTGGAGCAGGCCTTCGCGGCTCATGTGGCTTGCACACGACGGGAGATCTGGAGGAACGGGGAGCTATCGGACGAGGTCCGCGTTCTTCGAGAGAAGAACGACCGCCTTGAAAGGCATAACGATAGGTTAGAAGCACAGGTGGAGACCTTACGTCTCCAGGTGTCCCAGCTGATGAGTCAGCACGGGCAAATGGTGGATGTCCTGCAGGAGCATGACGGACGCATTACGGAGAATCGGGTCGCCAACGAGGAGACTCAGGCGATGGTCCAAGCTAGCGAGACCATGCTTAACGCGTGGGCCGAGCAGTTCATAGTTGAACCACCGCCCGAGGACGAACCGCAGTTCGAGGCCGAGGACCTCGACGAAGGAGATTTTGACGAGGATCCCAACGAGGATCCAGAGGAGGATGATTCTGATGGAGATTCTGACAGTGACATTTCACATGTCACCATAGATTCAGATTAGTTGTACTGTTTATTTTATGTTTCTTTTTGTACTTGCCTAAACAAGCGGGATGTGCTCGTAGAACTTGCATTATTATTCTCTTTTGAAATTATTGTACCCCGAAAGCTTATATTAATGAGAATGGTATTTTGATTTATTTATCGCATGGTCTGACTATGGTTGATTGCTAACATGACATCTAACATAACATTTGATATGACATCTGACATGACATTGGGCTAACACTCTAACATGTGCTAACTAATACTCTATCCATTATGTATAGAAAGATACATGGCGGGAAGAGGGCCGTACGCGCGTCCTGCTAGGCGGACACTGGATGCCGCTGTTATCAAAATGATGGTTGACCGACGGGTCAACAAGGCGATTGCCGACTACGAAGCAAGTCGCCAACATAGCGAAACTAGTGGAAACAACAACGATACTAACAACTTGCCTAACGTGACTAACATAGTGTAGCTAACACGATAGTAACACACGACACTGGTTTCTGACAAACAGGGTCAAACGGCAGCAATGGGAAGGGATGTTCCTTCAAGTCCTTCCTGAACTGCCACCCGCACAAATTCAAGGGCACCGAAGGAGCAGTCGGAATGCTCCGCTGGGTGGAGAAAGTGGAGTCTGTATTCGCCATGTGCGAATGTGCTGAAGAAAACCGGGTTAAGTATGCAACCGATACACTGGAGGGACCGGCCCTCACATGGTGGAATACCCATGTTCAAACATTGGGATTAGATGGTGCTAATTCCATGAGCTGGACTGATTTCACCCGACTGCTGCAGGAGGAGTATTGTCCTTGCGATGAGATTAGGAAACTGGAAGCTGAATTCTGGGTACTCAAAATGGTGGGATCTGAAATCGAGCAATACTGCACTCGATTTCACGAGCTGTGTAAGCTATGCCCGGCAATGGTGACGCCGGAATACAAAAAATCGAGCAGTTCATTAGTGGGCTGCCCGAACAGATTCAAAGCATGGTGACTGCGTCTGACCTCACCACTATTCAACCATTGATCAGACTGGCTCATAAACTGACCGATCAAGATGTAGCACAGGGCAAGCTACCCAAACGAGGTGAACATCTAAAGCCTCAAGAAAGCCAGAAGAGGAAGTGGGAACCCAGCCACCATCAATCTCATCAACCCCAACAACAACATCGATCTGCACCAGCAAGAGCCTTCACTGCCACCCAACCCGATGATAAGGGGAAGGGTGTGTACCAAGGAAAATACCCTCTGTGCAATAAATGCTCTTACCACCACTCTGGCCAATGTGAGCGATACTGTTGCTTGCGGTGTGGAAGACATGGCCACATGGCCAAAGATTGCAGGTCCAAATTCCCCAGCAACAACAACCACAACCCCAACCACAACCAGAACAACAACCAGAACACTCTCAAGGGGTGTTATGAATGTGGAAAGCCAGGACACATGAGGAGGGACTACCCTCAGTTGAGGAAGGCCGGAGGTGGAGCGGCCAAGGGTCGAGCTTTTGTGATTGGCTCGGGGGAAGCCAAGGACGACCCCAACATCGTAACCGGTACGTTTCTTTTAAATAATGTATATGCTAGTATATTATTTGATACCGGTGCCGATAGGAGCTTTATATCTAGTGAGTTTAGTGAATTGCTAGACATTACCCCAACACCACTAGACTATAAGTATACCGTAGAGTTAGTCGATAATAAGCTGATTGAAACACAACACATCTTTCGAGGATGCGTCATGGTGTTGGCGGGTCATGAACTCGAAATCGATTTGATGCCGGTAACTCTCGGGAGCCTTGATGTGGTCGTTGGAATGGATTGGTTATCCGCAAACCAAGCTGAGATCGTATGCAACGAGAAGATCGTACGAGTAACGTTGCAGAATGGAGAACAGATCTCGATTCAGGGAGAAAGATGGGGAGTACCTCTGAATATTATGTCATGCATGAAGGCCAACAAGTACATACAAAAGGGATACACTGCTATACTAGCCCTCATTACAGAACAACCGAAGAAAGAAAGGAAGATTGAGGACATCGACGTAGTCCGTGACTTTCCTGAAGTGTTTCCTGAGGACCTACCTGGACTACCCCCGACACGGCAAGTCGAGTTTCAGATAGACCTCACACCAGGAGCAGCACCGATTGCCAAAGCCCTTTACCGATTGGCACCGACGGAGATGCAGGAACTGTCTAACCAGTTGCAGGAACTGTTAGACAAGAGATTTATCAGACCGAGCTTCTCACCTTGGGGAGCACCGGTCTTGTTTGTGAAGAAGAAAGACGGGTCATTCCGTATGTGTATCGACTATAGAGAGCTGAACAAGGTGACGATCAAGAATCGATACCCGTTGCCACGAATAGACGATCTGTTTGACCAGTTGCAAGGGTCAAGCTTCTATTCGAAAATCGATTTAAGATCGGGTTATCATCAATTGAGGATACAGGAAAACGATATTCCTAAGACTGCCTTCAGAACCAGATACGGACACTATGAATTCTTGGTTATGCCCTTTGGATTGACCAATGCACCAACTGTATTCATGGATCTCATGAATAGAGTGTGCAAACCTTACCTTGACAAATTCGTAATTGTGTTCATTGATGACATTTTGATTTACTCAAAGAATCAGGACGAACATGCTGAACATCTGAGGTTAGTCTTGGAATTACTGAAGAAACATCAGCTATATGCGAAGTTTTCAAAGTGCGACTTTTGGATTCGCGAAGTCCAATTTCTTGGACACGTGGTTAATGAGCAGGGAATACACGTAGACCCAGCCAAAATCGAAGCCATTAAAAACTGGGAAGCACCCAAGACTCCAACTGAAGTGCGACAATTCCTATGACTGGCCGGGTACTACAGGAGATTTATTGAGGGATTTTCAAAGATCGCTCAATCACTGACATCCCTGACACACAAGGACAAGAAGTTTGATTGGGGAGAGAAACAGGAAGATGCTTTTAATCTGCTGAAACAAAAGCTATGTACTGCACCCATCCTATCCCTACCAGAAGGATGTGAAGACTTTGTGGTGTATTGTGACGCATCGAAACAAGGACTCGGTTGCGTGCTGATGCAACGCGAGAAGGTGATAGCATACGCTTCACGACAACTGAAGGTGCATGAGAAGAACTACACAACTCACGATCTGGAGTTGGGAGCCGTAGTGTTTGCTTTAAAGATCTGGCGACACTACTTGTATGGCACGAAATGCACTATCTTTACCGATCATAAGAGCCTACAACACATCTTCGATCAGAAAGAGTTGAACATGAGACAACGAAGATGGGTTGAGCTTATCGGCGATTATGACTGCGCTATCAAATACCATCCCGGTAAAGCAAACGTAGTGGCTGACGCATTAAGCCGAAAGGAAACAACAAAACGAGTGCGTGCTCTACAACTCACGATTCATTCTGAACTACCAAATCAGATCCGAACCGCACAACAAGAAGCGCTTGATAATCTCACCCTCGAAGCCATGCGTGGTATGGATAAACAGATGAAAGTAAAGAATGACGGAGCTTATTACTTAATGGATCGAATTTGGATTCCACACTACGGAGGATTGAGAGAAGTAGTGATGGACGAAGCTCACAAGAGCCGGTATTCCGTACATCCGGGCTCTGACAAGATGTATCATTATTTGAAGACAACTTACTCGTGGCCAAACATGAAAGCCGAGATAGCAACTTACGTAAGTAAGTGTCTAACGTGCTCAAAGGTCAAAGTTGAGTACCAAAAGCCATCAGGGTTACTTCAACAACCGGAACTAACGATGTGGAAATGGGAGTAGATTTCCATGGACTTCATCACTAAACTGCCAAAGACGGCAAGTGGTTGCGATACCATCTGGGTTATCGTAGACCGACTAACAAAGTCTGCGCATTTCCTACCCATCAAAGAGACTGACAAACTAGACAAACTCACTCGGGTTTATCTGAAGGAAGTGGTCACTCGACATGGAGTGCCAATCTCGATCATATCTGACCGCGACAGTCGATTCACGTCGTATTTCTGGAAGTCTTTACATAAGGCTTTGGGGACGAGATTGGACATGAGTACCGCTTACCACCCACAGACGGATGGACAGAGTGAGCGAACCATACAGACACTGGAGGACATGTTCCGGGCATGTGTTATCGACATTGGAAGTAGCTGGGAGACTCATCTACCGTTGGTTGAGTTTTCGTACAACAACAACTACCACACTAGCATCCAAGCTGCACCATTCGAGGCACTTTACGGGCGTAAGTGTCGATCACCCATCTGTTGGGCTGAAGTTGGAAACAGCCAACTGACCGGTCCAGAACTTGTGCACGAGACGACTGAGAAGATCGTGCAAATACGCAAACGGATGGCAGCAGCTCGAGACAGACAGAAAAACTACGCCGACAAACGACGCAAACCGTTAGAATTCCAGGTGGGAAACAGAGTGTTACTCAAGGTCTCGCCCTGGAAGGGAGTCATTCGGTTCCGCAAACGAGGAAAGTTGAACCCTCGTTACATTGGACCTTTCGAGATCACTAGACGCATAGGCCCGGTGGCCTACGAGCTAAACCTACCAGACGAACTGAGCAGCGTTCACAATGTATTTCACATCTCGAATCTCAAAAAGTGCCTATCTGACGAGACACTTGTCGTTCCTCTTGAGGAGATTCAGATCGACGAACAATTGAACTTGGTTGAGGAACCGGTGGAGATTATGGACCGGGAAACCAAGAAGCTCAAACTCAGCAAAATACCGATAGTGAAAGTGCGATGGAATTCGCGACGAGGACCGGAATTCACGTGGGAACGTGAAGACCAGATGAAGCAAAAGTACCCACACCTGTTCGCGGAACAGACAAACACAAACAACACGAGTTGAATTTCGGGATGAAATTCTTTCTAACAAGGGGAGGATGTGACACCCCGTAAATTCCAGGTCAGCTTGTTATTAATTAAATGTTTATTTAAATGCTTTATGTACACGTGGCACTAGAATTAGTTTAATTTAGTGTGACACGTGGCACGACAGTAGAAACACTAGCACATGATTAGATAACTCGATGATTATCGACAAACAGCACACACGTGTCAAAACACACGAACGTTGGTGAACGTCAAGCACATTGTGTAGCACAACACTCGAAACTTCACGAAACACTCGCACATTGAACTTGGAAGTTCAATCGAGACCAAACGACGCTCGAACAATGTTCTACAGTCGAGAAACGGGCGAGAATGGGTTCAGAACAACAAAAATAGGCTTATTGGGCCTGACATATGGGCCAGGCGGTACGCCTGACCCGAAACTCCCACCGCTGGCGATGCGCGCGGATGAGGAAAATGGCGCCTCATCCAATGCACCCGCGCGTAACGACAGAACCACACCCCCCCACGCCAGGCGATACGCCTGGGGCGTCAGAGTCGCCAAAATCAGCTTTTTAAACTCCCCAAGCTCATCATCACCCTACACACTCATTTTCTCCGGTTTTACACGACATAGATCGACTAATTTCATCTTCTACCCTCTGCTACCACCATTTTTACTCTGTTAGAAACCATTAACAAGCTTGTGGAAGCTTGGTTTGAAGATTGGAAGCTTGAAGAACCACATTTAGGGCCTGCATACTTTTGAACCTGCATACTTTTGAAGACATCATTATACAAATTATTTTGTATATCTTGTGTAAATCACGTAGGGCTAACGAGCATGCTAGAACTCTAAAACTGTTATGCTTTGTGAACTTTCCATAAATGGAAACATACTATAAATAGTAAGTTGTCCATAGACGTGACATGCGCGTCTTGCACACGACGAACACTTACACATTTGCTACACGATTCACAACCGTCACACGGTTCACCAACGGGTCGTTGACTTGACACAGTCAACTTTGGTCAAACACGATCAAACACGGTCAAACACGGTCAATGTGGACCAACACGAGCAAACACGGTCATTGAGGACCGATACGGACAAACATGAACAACCGAGGATTGTTGAGCACAAGCACGAGCACTAACACGAACACGAACACTAGCACGGTCACTTACACAAACTCACGTACGATGTACGATATAGGTTGCCGGTGACCGACACGCGATCTACGCAGGAGTTTACGCTTGATTTACACTTGCATCACTAAGGTGAGTTTACGGCCCCTCTTTACTCTTTTAAACGCTTTCAAATAGGGGGAGAATACTAGTTGAATCGAGTCAAACATTATTACTATTACAAACATTTTGGTGTATGATGGTTTATTGGACAAACATTAAGTGTTGAACTCGTAACAAGTCCTCACAAAGTCTTACCGTTAATGTACAAACAACGTGGTAGATTTGGATGGATCCATTAGGGTATGACCAACCCCACGGGGCACAATGTTGACTGGGTGTCATAACCCGTGCAAACTCTGACCTAATTTACTGTGTGTACGAGACACAGTGGAGGCAAGGACAAACAGGTCTAGTTCGGTAGTGACGCACTGACACTTGGAGCCTAGGGCTCGGTACTAACATTTGAAAACAACATGACACACTTTCTATTACTATATGTATATCAAAACCTGTGAACTCACCAACCATTGTGTTGACACTTTTTCTAACTTGTATTCTCAGGTAACTAGCAAGCTATGGGTAGCAGGATTGCACATGTTAAGAGACGAGCATTAGGAACCGCATGCATTCCTGTCATATTATTTGAAAACAATTTTATTTATGTTATGTATTGATACAATGTTTTGATCTGACAATTTCTGATTCCGCTGCATTTGTTAAACTCATTTTATTTTCCGCTGCATGATATGATAACTATGTTTTTCCGCTGCAAACTATTTGATAAGTGTATGTGTCAAACATTGGATTTGAAAATGCATATAGAGATGTTCTATATGACCTTGAGCTGTGATTCTAGCCACGTCACACCCACGTGGAATGACACCACGAGTGGGAATTTGGGGGTGTGACATACCGCGCGGATGCCAGATGGCAGATATTTTGGATTTCCTTCGTTTCGCGATTCCGGAAACATATGAACTCCGTTTTGCGCACGGTTTTCACTTACGTTCACGATTTTTCGAGCTCTTTCAATGGTTATAATTTCAAGACCTGAAGAGTTTAGAATATTTGATCTCATATTTACGTTATATTCAACTCAACGTATCTTGAAATCAGAGCCTCGTTTCGTGATTTCGCTTACACTTATTCTCTTCATTTCCAAGTCATGATTCTAGTCATGAAATCATTTGGTCATTTATTTGAATAAGCATTAGGTGATGGATGTTTCTTTGCGATCTACTAACACCAGATTCCTGAGTAACTACAAGTTATGAACTGATATGATATGATATGGTCCTTCTGACACATACGTAATAATGAATGTGGATTTCAAACACGACCAAATGTGCTCACGTCATTGATGACGTAATTCTCAAATGAAATTGTCTTCTGTTAATTTGTCTGGGCTCCGAATGCTTTAGTTGAGTCTAGAAATATGATTGAATCCTTGTTGGGCCTTATTGGGCCTAACTCTTATTGAGCCTTACCGGGTCTCGCGTGTCTGGTCCAATGTTGATGGATGTTACATCCTGCGGCCAGACGTTGGCACCAGGCGGTGCTTCCCAACATTCCACGCGGGGCGCCTGAGACCAGACGTCGGCACTAGGCGGTGCGCCCTAGACCATTAGATCAAAAAAAATTTTAAAAACCCAACTCAGCTCACTTGTATCATTCTTTACCCACTTCTACTTGAACCCACACTCAAATCTCCGACCATAAGATTATGCTACTCTCCATTAACTTCTAGAAACTTGTTTGGGAGCTACTTTGGGCATCTTAGAAGGCTTGCAAGCTTGGGGAAGCAAAGAAGGACCATCCTCCATCGTTTCTACCTTATTGAAGTTGAAGAACCCATTGATAAGACATCTCCGGCACTTGTTCTTGAACATCCTAGCTGCATCTCAGCTCCCTACACCCTTGTGAGGTAGTCTTGATTGATATTTTGCACTTAGATCATCATTTCACACACATGCAAGTGCTATACACTCACATGCAATCTCATCCACACACATGCATGACATTTGGGGACCTGACGATCTGATTTTGATGCTTTGATGCTTGATTTGTGAATATTAGATTGATCTATGATGATTAACAATGAGATTTGATGTTATTTGAAGATTATTGGGCCATGTTAGTATTAAATAGTGACTTTAAGTTACACGCATGTGTGATCTATGATGTTTTGATTGGTTTTGGTTATGGATATGTGTTAGTTATGATATTGGGAATGTTTATGTTGAAGATCATTGAGATCTATGGTCATTTGGTATATATTTGGGCATTATTACCATAAATAGTAGCTTTTATTACAAGATTTGTGCTAGATGATGTTATGGACAATGTAAACATGTTTGAATGATGAATTGGAAATAATGATGATGATATTTTCATAAAAGATTGATTAGATTTGATAATTTGATGATTATTTGGAATAGTTACTATATATAGTAACTTTATTTATGCAAAAATGTGTTAGATGATGATGTTAGTAAAATAAACATGTTTATATGATGAATTGTATATAATGATGATGATATTTGTATAAAATATTGATGAGATTCGTTAAGATGTTGATATTTGAGATAGTTACTATAAATAGTAACTTCAATTGTGCAAAAATGTGTTAGGTAATGATTTGGTAAGATGAACATGCCCAAGTGATGTATTGTAACTAGTAGTGAGGTTACTAACATGATTTTTGCGCTAAATGTATTGAATGGGAAATGTTGATCATATGTTTCTATTTATAGAAACTTTATTAGAGAATTTCACGAAATAGAGATATTGGTTTAGTTTTAACGGTGGTAAATGACTTGAAAATGCATTAGTATGATGATATGTGAAAGTGTTATATGATTTCCTATGCTACATTTGTCAAACCTAGAAACTTACTATTTTAGGTGACTTTTATTACTAAAAACGAACTTAAGTGCGTATTTGACAACGTATGACGATTTACTAAGTGTGAACATGGTCACTTAGGTTGTACGAGCATGCTAAAACTGCTAAAGTGTAAATTGTTGCAAACTTGCTAAAAATGGAAGCTTACTATAAATAGTAAGTTGACCATTAATGTGACTTACGTGCTTACATGTTATATGTGAATAATAACAATCACTAAACAACACACATGGTTCACCAATGGGTCGTTGAGTCAACACGGTCAAACACAGTCGAACACGGACAAACATGATCAAATATGATCAAACACGAACAAACATAACAACTTTGAGTTGTTGAGCACGAACAAGAACACACACACAAACGCAAACTCATAAGTCCTATGTGATATAGGTAACCCGTAACCAACTCGCCAGAAGATTTAGGAGCTTACGCATTCTTTACTAAGGTGAGTTCACGGCCCCCTTTTCTCTTAATTGCTTACAAACTCAAACCAGGGGGAGAAATACATGCAACTGCTTTTGACAAACATTTTAGATAAACACCTTTGACAAACAATTAGTAACAAACGATTTTGACGAACACTCAAGACAAACAATTTTGACAAACACTGTTGACAAACGCTTCTAACAAATCTTTTGGACAAATGCTTTTGACAACCACTTTGGACAAACACGTTGACAAACAAACTTAACAAACATTGGGTACAAACACTTGACAAACAATGTGTACAAACATTTGACAAACATTGTTGACCAACATCTGGGTCATCAAGCTGGCCGAACATCGTTGACCAACATCCGGATCAACAAACTGTGAAAACTATATTTTAGTACTATGGGGCGTGACGAACCCCATGCGACGCCAACTCTGACAGGATGTCAGGACGAGTGTGATCTCAACCCATAGTCCATGTCCCTACGATAGGCATGGCGAAGGCGAGAGCAAACAAGTCTAGTTCAATAGAGACGCAACTGACACTTGGAGCCGGGGGCTCGGAACAAACATATAATAAACAACATGACACGCGACAAACCTATATTTTTTTACTTATGTACTGATTATCAAAACCTATGAACTCACCAACTTTAATGTTGACACGTTTTAGCATGTAATTCTCAGGTACTCAGCATGCTTAAGAGCATAGGACTGCACTTAAGGAACCTCAGGAAGGAGTCTTGCATGCATCTAAGCTTTTATTTGAACATTTTCATAATGATGTACCTATAAAACAATGTAGTGTCTTGACATTTTACTTTCCGCTGCATAACACTTACATTATTCCGCTGCTAAACAATTTACGATTTCCGCTGCTATTTATTACAACAACTTGATTTATATTATTGATACAGTGTATTTTCAAACTCATATAGAGTCGTTCTATATGACTAAGAGCTTTAATCCTGGTCATGTCACACCTTGCGGTCTTAACACCGCAAGTGGAAATTTAGGGGTGTGACATAATATATATATTATACATTATTAACAACATGCTTAAAGATGTTATTAAATTGGTACTTTATGGCTATCAGATAAACAGATACTACTGGATCAGTTATGATGTCTCATTAAAAACCTTACTAAGAAAACCAATAAGATAAAACTTAGTTAAGGTAAAAAGAGTACAATGTGTATAATATTATCCCATTAAATTAGTAAAAATATTTTAATCTACGAAGTTCGATCCTTTGTGATAGTTGCTCAAAACTGCTTCTTGGCATTGACTTTGTGAATAGGTCGGCTACATTTTCACTTGACTTGATATGACGAACATCAACTTCTCCTTCTTTCTGCAGGTCATATGTTGAGAAGAACTTTGGTTAAATATGTTTTGTTCTATCACCTTTGATATAACATTCTCTAATATGAGCTATGCAAGCAACATTGTCTTTGTAAATGATGGTTGCATGCTTCTTGTATATGATTAAATAATTGATCTTAACCATACACATTCTCGACTGGTATCATATAGTGCAATCAACTCAACATGTTTTGATGATGCTGTAAGTGACTGCTTTGTAGACTTCCATGAAATTGATATGTTGTTGTATGTAAATACATAGCCTGTTTGAGAACGTGGCTTATGTGGTTTTGATAAATATCAAGCATTGGCATATCTAATAAGTTGGGATTTTTTTGCTTTTATGGTAGAAGAGACCCAAGTCTCTTGTCCCACAAATATACCGGAATATGTGTTTTAGGTCATTCCAATGTCTACATGTTGGGTTTAAACTATATCTCGCAAAAACATGTACCGAGAATGCAATAGCATTTCTCTTATTATTTGCGATACACATAAGTGCATGGATCGCATTTAGATATGGTACTTCCGGACCAGATATTTATTTGCCTTCTTCTTGTGGACAATAAGGATCTTTGCTTGCATTAAGTACCAATGAGGCAATGCCTCAGTGGTACCCCGGGATTCTTCCAAATTGAAGGTATTGGGTTCAAAACCTTCCCGCAACGAAAAAGGGGTCTGAGGGGGTTAGGAGGTTTCCCAGTAAGGTTTCCTCCTGAGGTGGTTGTGATGGCTCATGGGAGGTCTAGGTAACTAGATCTTGGTGACATGGCCTGGAAACAATAGTCTCACACGATTGAGACATTCGTCGTTCAAAAAAAAACTTGCATTAAGTGATCGAATAATAATAATAATAAGTATGTTAAAAGGATGACTTTTGTTCATATTCAAACGTTTTAACATTTTTTCGTTGTAATTGGATTGATTCGAATGGCATCGATGAGAAAGATTTTATGGTGGCAATAATATACATTCGATCAAGTTTCTTCCAAATTTCTTTCATTTGTTCAAGTTTCTAACAAATTTCTTTCATTTATTTATTCAGATTTTGGTAAATCTTAATCACATAAATAATTTACAAATTTGTAAAAAAATTAGATATCAACAGAAAAATAAAATAAATAAAAGAGGTGAAGAAAAATAAATAAAAGATTTAGAAGCTGTACCATAATGATTGAATTTAAAATAAAGATGACAAATGAATAGTCTTCAACAACCAAAACAGTTTCAGAATATTCATGCCAATAACGAGTTAAGAAAAAAAAATCTCCCAGATTCATCATAGAAAAAGGTCTATACATATATAAAATATCTTATTATCCGAAAAGTTAGGGAATATATATTTGATTTTATAACAAAAACTAAAATTTTGGCCGTCTTTTATACATAAACCCTGACCGATCATGTGTTTCAAACACATCAGACTCCTTTTCAAAGCCACCAGAACTCGCCTATCTTATTTGTCTCCATACGTGTACGTTTCTATCAATGAAAATGATGTACTTAAATATGGGTTCAACTTATCGAATCCAGCACACACATAAATTTATTTATTTTTTTTATTTTTTATATTATTATTATTATTTTTGTAATTCTTGTTTGTTCATTCTTCCGAGAAGTATACCGATCGCCATCATAACATGTTCATCATTTGTTTAAACTCTCTCTCTCTTTTTTATAACTTCACTCACATATGTATTACATAGTATGTTAGTAACACGTGTATTAAACGATTTAATATAATATTAAACAATTAGTAATACTAAAAAAAAGAAATAATTAAGAAAAAATATTAAATAACTAAAATATTCATAAAAAAAGTTTAATAAATAAAATAATAAATAGTTGAGAAATAATAAACGGGAAAAATTTCAACCAGTTACTTATTTGTCATAGCTTGAGTTCAGGATAATCTAGTGGGAAAATTTTCAAGTGGTTACAAAAATATTTGGTGACAAAATTGTGATACGTGATGCAACTCTTATTTATTAAACATTAGGTTAATATCTCGTGTATTACACGGGATAAATAAAAAAATATAATAAATAACTATCAATAAAAATTTAAACAATATAAGACGATTTTTTAATATAAAATAATTATATTTTTTTAAACACTATAGTTTTTTCAAATTTTGTTTTAATTTTCTTTTTGAAAATTCAGTATTTTATAATAATTTGTTTTTTTTAAAGTGTGTTTTTTGATATTAATATATTTTAATGTATTAAAAAATATTTTTTCTTAATTCAAAACATGTATTTAAATGTATTAAAAATATTTTTTTTCTTAATTCAAACGTTAAATATTGACACAAATTGTTTGAAAAACTTTTTTTTTCAAATATATTGCGTAAATATAGATGATTTTAAATAATTTTTAATTTATTATTTTTCTTTATAAAATGATTATATCACCGCTTAACATATTAAATAAGTTAAATATATAGAAAACTATCAATAATCTGTTATTCAGGTTATTTATATAGGATTAGAACACCGATATTAGGTTGAATGACTTAATTGAGACAAAAAAAATTTCCAATGACTTAATTGAGACAGTTAAAAAAGTTGGTTATATTTGTGTAGAGTTATCCCTTATTAAAAATATGAGAATTATAAATTTTGTTAAGTTAATTTTTATAATGTATATTTTTTAATTGTATAGTAACATTTCTATGCAATTGATAAATATTAACTTTATTTTACCATCTTTTAAATATCTTTTTTCTCATAGTTAAATTAAATTGAGTTACAATTAATATAAAAACTTAAAAAAATAAGAATTAAAGCTTAGATTTTTTAAGAAAATTAATTAATATAATAATTGGTTAAATTTATTAATTATTACTATTAATAAAGGATTTTTAATAAATGAATTAATACTCTAAATTTAAGGAGGGAATATATAGTAAAACATGTTTCATTGCATGACAAATGACAAAGAAAAATATTTATTTTTTATATAAAATTGATTGATGTATGGTTTAGATTTTACGTGACAAATTATGATTGTATTTTTTTTTTTTTTTTATTTTAACACCCTTTAGTTTGTATAAAACAACAAAGGAGATCATAACCCAAACTCCCAAAGCATTCCTAGTGGCTCGCGTTATTTACTTTTAAGTTTTAAGTGCACATTAGTTTTGAGTCCTAACACCTAGAGGTGGGCAAACCGGGTTCAAAACCCAACCCGAACCGGGTTCAAAACCGGGTTCAAAATGGACCGGGTTCGGTGGAACCGGTTTTGAGTTAAACCCGAACCGGTTTGGAACCGGTTTCACATTTGTAGATCTAAACCCGGTAGAACCGGGTAGGGTCGGGTCGGGTCCAGAACCGGGTACACCTACCGGGTTCAAACCGGGTTCGGTTTAAATTTTTTTTTTTTTTTTTTTTTTTTAAATTTGAATACATAAATAAAAAAAAATAATATTAAAAACATTCATTATTATTTATAATAATTTACAATAAATTACATACATAACTTAAAAATAAAAATAACTTTTAATACATTTATTTATATTTCAATTATTTAAAAAAAAAGACATACATAAATAAATAAAAAAATACTTGATTTAAGAACATGAATAAAAAAAATAATGATATTAAAAAATTCATTATTATTTCTAGTAATTTTACAATAAATTACATACATAACTACATAACTACATAACATAAAAATAAAAATAACATATTTAACATTTATTTCTCTTTTAATTATTTAAAAAATAAAAGACATACATAACTTAAAAAGATAAATACAAATACAATAACTTGAAAACATGCGTTTTATTCCGTGCTCGTTCCCGCTTGCGTTTGCGTACGTTTACGAGCACGAGCTTCTTGTGCAAGTTCTTCATCGGATATGTCGGGAGATAATCCTTCCTCCACCTCCTCTTCGTGTACCCTTGTTTCAAGTTCGATTTCATCTTCGAGGTTTGTTATGTTTTGAATTCGATCGATCGCGTCCAAGTGATCTTTTAAGCAAATACACATCTCTACTGATTCCGGAGTAAGTCTTGTTCTTCGTAAAGATAATACCCTGCCACTAAGAGAAAACGCAGATTCCGAAGCTACCGTAGAAGCTTGGACGGTTAGTAAATCACGTGCCATAGTGGATAGAATCGGATAATCGGATTCCTTTCCTTTCCACCATGACAAAAGGTCTAAATTGTGATAATCCTCGGATTGAAAAGTGGAAACAAAATCTGTTCCAATGTACCTTCCGAGCTCACTTGAAGGGGTGTTACCCCTTTGTCGTTTTGCCGTTTCATTACGAACGGTATTAAATAAACTAAGAAGCGGATCACGAGGTCTACTACTCGAGCTTGATGCGCTCGTGCTCGTACGTATGTTTATATTAGGACCATATTTATTTAAATAAAATTCATACATACTTTGTAAACTTTTTTGAAAACTTTTTTTTGCATCATTTGAAAAATTTGGATCTTCTTCATGAATATCCAAATTATCATTTATTTCGTCTATCAAACATTCAACTCCCGTAACATTTAAAATTGGGTTTAAAGCAGCGGCACAAGTAAACACGGGTGGTAAATCTTTAAAATATTTCTTTAATTTGAGTTTCATTGGACTTATAATTTCTTCAAACATTTGGTTTTTCATTTCAAAATTTTTTAAATTTGACGTCATCAAATACAATTCTGGTAACACCAATGGACTAGTAGGATAATAAACCCCTGATAATTTTGTAGTGGCGGTTTTAAAAGCTTCAAGAAAATCTTTTAAATCTTGAATATTCTCCCAAGCTAAGTCCGAAAATTGTTCGGCGTAACCACTTTCACAAAGACTCGTATGAAATGTTTGTAAAGCTGCTCTTTGTTTTAAAGCACTTTCAAACATTTTAAAAGTGGAGTTCCACCGAGTAGGTACACCCCAATTAGGACCATAACAAGGTCTGTTCGTATCTTTACACAATTTTTTGTAATCGGTGTTTTTTCTACTTTTTTTAAAAACATCATGTATCATATTTCTAAAACCATATTTGAAAGTTTCAAGATTCGGTGAAGAAAGACCGTCTTGCACCGCTAAGTTAATAATATGTGCTACACATCGACTGTGGAAAAATATACCATTGCAAAATGGTTTGTATTTTAATTTTAATTTTTCCACTGCAGCAGTGTTGTTTGAAGCATTATCAAATGCTATTGAAAATAGTTTATTTTCCAACTTAAATTGTGTTATTACGAAATCTAATAGTTGAAACAAATATTCAGCCGTATGTGGATACGGGAAAAGTTCAAACGCAATCGTACGTTTCATCATTTGCCACGAAACGGGATCCACCCAATGGGCGGTGACGCAAATATACGATTCCGGTAAACCATGAGGTGCAGACCAAACGTCTGTAGTTAAGTTTACACCAGTGTTTAGGTTTTCAAAAAATAAGATCAAATCATTTTTTGCCTTGTTCCACATTTTTAAACAATGACGCCTTAGCGTCCTTCGACTTACATGATTATAACGAGGCTGAAGCGTATCTCGAATCATGTTTGTTAAACGAGGGTTGTCGAAATGTCCAAACGGCAACGCCTCTTGAATCACGAACTTCGCCATTCTATCACGAACCTCGTCTACGTTGTAGTGAAAAATTCCACCATCATTACTGATTTGTGTTTGTTGACTTTCTGGATCATTCTTCAACGCCTTGCAAAATGGTTTGGTAATATGTTTCTTCAAACTCGTGTTTGATTCTTTTGCAAGAAGCATACCACAATACTTGCAACGAGCCTTTTGAGACCCATCACTCATCTCAACTAAATCCCAGTTACACCATATTTCCATGTTCCTACTATGCGTAAGAACACGGACAACTGTAACTTCGGTGTTAGAACCTTGACCGACAGAAGATGTAGAGTGAGCCATTGCTTTAACAAGGTTATACTTGTTTAAAATACGAGTGTAATAAAAATGGATCGCGAAACAAAGAGTGTAAAGCAGTCGGGTGTACGAAACGAGAGCGTTTTTTGCTTAGATTGTTCGTTTTCAAGTGTGTAATCAAACTAAACCAAGCCACAACAATTTATACTAAGTTTTGGACCAAAAAACATCAAAAAAACGGCTAGAAATCGATCCAAACGGCTAGTTCAACGGCTAGAACTCGAAATTTTCGTTAAAACGGTCAAAACCGGGTTGAAACCGGGTTGGAACCGGGTTCTAGCTACCGGGTTGGAACCGGTTCGGGTTGGAACCGGTTTGGACCTGCCTGATAATTTTAAAAACGGAACCGGGTAGGAACCGGCGGGTTGAAGCGGGTTGGAACCGGGTTGGGGGTTGACCGGGTTGGAACCGGGTCCGGTTCCGGGTTGAACCCCGGGTTCGGGTTTGAAACCGGGTACGATGCCCACCTCTACTAACACCAACCCTCCCTGGTTTTTTTATAATTTATTTTTCTTATTTCAAATTTTCTTATATTTTACTTGTTTCAATTTTTTTATTGAAAAATAATAATCTATTATTTTATTTTTGGCTTTTTCCAATTAGTCTATGCTTTGGTCCCGACGTAAAACTAATATATTGCTTTTAATGAAACTGCAAATTGTTATATTTGTTGCTTTATTTTTATACATGTTTTTAATGGTATCTCGTTCTCTCTCTCTTGTTACACGATATTACCTTCCTCACATTATGTACAGCCACAAGCAGCTATTACAATTATCATAATCTTTTAAGGTGGTGTTTGATTTTCTTAACAACCTCTTTCTGGTCTCTTATGTATGCGCCGCGCAGAGGCAGACAGAGGTTGGAGGTCTACATCCTGTTTGTTTTCTCGAGAACATTTCATTAATAAAGCTTTTCCCGACCTCTTTTTGGTGCAACATGGTTCTCAATTATTCTCAACCTCTTCCAAACTAAGTTTCGATAGAAAGATTCCTCTACCAATGTAAGACAACCAACTCCATTTATTAGAACAGTTTCCATCAAGTCTCTACACCTATCTTTTTTATTTTCGCTTATTTGCCTGTCATCTTCATCCCATTTGACTGATTCATCTCCACCGCCCATCAACTGCCGACGCGCCACACCGCACGACCTCAATCATCGCCGACGTCAATTGCCGGTGACTCCTTAAATCGACGCTGGTAACCTTCGTCGTCGACGTTGAGGTGGGGTTAGAAGATGCCGCGTTTGCAGATGTTGAAGGGATGAAGACCGTCATCGTCGTCGGTAACCTTCGTCGTCGTCGGTAGGACTGTTCACGAGCCGAACCGAGCGGCTCGGCTTGGTTCGGATTTGCAGAATCGAGCCAAATGTTGTGCTCGTTGCTCTGCTCGTTTTAAAACCGAACGGCTTGGCTTGGTTCGGTTGTGCTCGGTTTAATAAAATTTAATGCCACGAAGAACTACCAACTTCCATCTAGTTGGTTATTATAGTTACATATCAACACTCACATTAGCAACTAATAATCCCAAACCACAAACAATCAAATTTAAGATTAAAGGAAGCCATGTTTGGTAGCAATAATCTCAAGTAATGACAGAATTTTTTTCAAAACATAATCCAAGTAGTGTAAACCTCTAAAAACACATCCAAATATCCATACTAGTCTAAGCAAAAAAACCACGATTGGGAGTAAACAAATAGCTGAGTATTGGGCATTCGGGAATTAAATACTAACATGAAAGGTAAAACAAATGGATCTGGGAATTAGATTTACATTTTTGAGTATTGGGTATTTGCCTGTTTGGATATTGGGTCTTTCGAAAGTAGTTTAAATATAAAAAAATTATATTAATTATACATTAATAAAATATTATATATATATATATATATATATATAATTCAGTTATACTTTAGCAAACGAGCCAACCGAGCGAGCCAAACGAGCGACCCAATCGAGAGACTATCTGAGCGAGCAACAAGTGAGCTTACCTTGGCTCGTGCTCGGCTCGTTTAAAACCAAGCGAAATTTGAACGAGCTATTTCCGAGCTTTTTTCCGAGTGAGCGACGAACGAGCGGCGAGCGATTTGAACAGCCCTAGTCGGCGGCGTCGTTTGTAGATGTTATGGGGTTCAACGCCGTCGTCGGTAACCTACGGGATTTGGGGATGAAGGGATGAAGGCTCTTCTCTTCCTTGCTGTTGAAATACTTTTAAAAAACAAACAGACTTTTTGCAATTTTTGTAGAGTTTTGATCCATTTCTTCTGCAACAGATGTTTTGTGATTATCGTGGTTCTCTTATGAAAAGATTATTTTATTTCAGTTTACAAAACCTGTGTATAACACATATTGAATAAATTAAAAAATAAATAATAATTCATAATTTTTAATTAAAAAATACAATAGTTATTTATAATTAGATTAATATATATATAGGGGATGAAAATTTTTATAACCATCATCTTTTGCTACAACTACATAACTCATTTCAACCAATCATAAACTTACACATAAGTTTTTCATTAAAATATTAAAAATGGCATCATAGTCATTTTACCTTTATAAGTTTTTTCCCACCTCTTTTTTAAACATTAATAACTTTTTTATAACATGTTATTTTTAAAAAAAAAATTGCACCATTATATTCGTCTCATTTTTCTCTTTAATTCTGTTATAGTCTCGACTATTTTTTTTTACTTTTTTTAGATGCCTATATTTACATCATTGTAACGAGCTTAAATATAACAAATTTTTTTGAAATTTTTTTAAAAACGATAAATTACAGTGATGTAATTTACATTGACGTAATTTATCGTGATGTAATTTACATTGACGTAAAATTCGGTTTCGGTTTTTTTGGTTAATTTGGTTCCGGTTCGGTTTTTTCGGTTAATTTGGTTCCGGTTCGGTTTTTTCGGTTAATCATCCCTAATTTGTAATGAGCCTAAATACAACAAATTAGTTTGAATTTTTTTCGAACAATGATAAATTACATCACTATAATTATCATTGTTAGAGAAAAAAAAATCAAAATAATGTGTTATATTACATCACTATAATTTATCATTGTAATTATCATTGTTAGAGAAAAAATAAAATAATGTGTTATATTACATCACTGTAATTTATCATTGTTAGAAAAAAATTCAAAATAATGTGTTATATTTATGCTCGTTATATCGATGTTAATAATGGACAATGAAAAAAAAATTAAAAAAACTAGTCAACATTATAACGGGAATTAAAGAGAAAATTACATCACTGTAAATAATGTGTTACGTCACCGTTAATTATGTCATTGTAAATTACTTCATTTTGTGTTACATTACTGTAATTTACCATTGTTAGAAAAAATTTCTAATTAATTTGCTATCGTTAAGCTCGTTACAATGATGTAAATACATGACATCAAAAAAATAAAAAAAAAAACTAGTCGAAACTATAACGAAATTAAAGAGAAAAATGAGACGAGTATAATGGTGCAATTTTTTTAAAAAAAATAATATAGTATAAAAAAGTTATGAATGTTTAAAAAACAATTGGGTAAACTTTACATAAATGACAAATGTCCTAAATGCCCTTCATACTAAAAACAAAGAACTTGACACGTGGCACGATCCTATACACTTACCTTTTTAAAGTAACCATTGGATGAGGGTTATGTAGTTGTAGCAAAAGATGAGGGTTATAAAAAATTCCATCCCCTATATATATATATATAAACTAGGTTAAAAACCGGTGTATAATAGGAGAGAGATGTAGAAAAATGAATTTTTAGATTGTTTAAAAAATTGACATGTGTCCCTTAAAAACCTTTATTTATTATATAGTTTAGAAATATAAATATAAATATAAATATAAATATATTCTTTTAATATCATTATCATTATTATTTAACAAAAGATAAGTAAGAAAGTAAGAGTCCTGCGAATTCAGCCTACTGGTTGGGGTTTCTTCTTGTGACCGAGAGGTTATGGGTTCGAGTCTTGCCAAGAGTGGTTAGGACATCCAGGTGAGGGAAAAAATATTGAGCTTAATCTCGCGTTTTAGACCAATGGGGGCGAGAGTTTACCCATTCCAGGGGGTTTCCGTACATTTAGTGTGGTCACGTCTTACCTCTGCCCGGTGGACCATATTAAGACAACATACGTGGTATGTAGGATCGTCACTGTTAAAAAAGTAAGAAAGTAAGAAATAAGAAAGTATCACACAATAACACGTATCTTTTTATTTAATATGAAGAAAAAGAAAGAAAACAAAGTTAATGATACATCAACTAGTAACATGTATTCTTCTCTAGGAACTTGATATGAGTTTGACCAGTACCATGCAAATGCCACGTAAGCACCACATAAGAAATCTGATGACAAAGGTTGATCTGATTGTTTTTTATTGGTTTAGAAGAAAAAAAATGACACGGGTTATATTGTTATATCGTGACCAGGATCACGAGGAGTATGTAATCGGATGATAACAGTAACATTAACAGTCGATGTAAAAGGTAAAAAAGACCGGTCACGTGAAGTGCCTCACGTCCCATAACTTATAGCTAAATAAACACACTCCTAATTCCTAAATAAATAGTTATAAATTAATTTTTAAATAAATTGGTTAATTATACACGTAGTAGTTGGCTACTTGCACATGGAATAAAAAAGGTCAACTTCAATCGAAACAAGAGTTCATGCGTACAACTGACGTGTCATTTTACAAACATACCCCTGCAACTCGACTCCACCACCAGGGGCATTTTCAGTAATTTTCACCCGTCTTCACTACTATTTAGTTTTCTCCTGTTCGTCTCCGTCAGCCACCTCGTATTCCTGTCGATTCTTCGTCTCTGTAATTTCAGCAATTTTTTTTTTTTTTTGAACGTCAATTTCAGCAATTAAATTAGAAGCTTAAATCTTCATTTAATTGGTAAGTTGATCTATTTGTTCTTGATTAATGCTTACATTTCAACAAATAAACTTCCAATTTACAAAAATTTTACTTGAAGCGATTCAGACGAGTAATTTAATTTGAAATGAGATCTGGTGAAGTAATTCTTAACTATTTATGCAAAAAATGGCTGAATTACCTTGTTGTTCAATGTTATTTGAGTTTGTGTTCATATGATTTTGTAATAATCGAGCTTTATGATCTGGGTTTGGAAGAAATTGAAAAGGGTTTGGTGATTTTTTCGGGTTTTAACTGAATATTTATTCCCAATTAAGATTCTATTTAAAATTGGGTTAGTATATTCAACAATTTGCATTCGTGATTATTGATCATGTGGTTTAAAAGGTAAACCACTTTTGAATTGGGCCATCTTTCCATTATTTCTGTCTGATTATTTCTTGCTAGTGATTAGTAATGATTCAAATGTATTTGTTTTGACTTTTGATTTCAGTTGTATAGCTTTGACCTAATTCATTTTGTTTTGTTAGATTTAGCATTCTTAAATTCTGATCAAGTTCTTGGAATTGACCTTTTCAGTTTCAAATTGGCTTGCTGAATCTTATACGTTTGAACACAATTTATTCGAATCGCACACATTTTTTTAAAGCATGTTTTTTATGTTTGATCTGTTCAAAGTTTCTTGAATGTTAGGTGAAAGAGAATTACTTGAAAAGTCAACTAAACAAATGGGCTCATACAAGTTGAGGATCTAGAAGGGGTTTAGGGTAGCCAGTATGACCATGTTCTCGGTTCAAAAATTGAGCTGCTCGTGGTCACTGGTGGCGACCATTGTTTCAGCTATAGCATTGGTTTCATTGGTACAATTGTTCTTGTTTCCTGCGGTTCCTTCTTTCGATTACTTTGGATATAAGCAAGTCAAAGACTCCTGTATCCCAATAACTGATGCTGCAAAAAACAACAGCTTGCAAAGACAGCAGCAGCCTTTAAAAGCTCGGTTTCCAGCTGACTTGCATAAGGCAGTTGTGTACCGTGGTGCACCATGGAAGGCTAACATTGGTAGATGGTTATCTGGTTGTAATTCAGTTTCCAGCCCAATAAAAGTTCAAGAGGTGCTAATTATATTCATATTAGAATTTATAACTTTATTGGGTTATATTTGAAAATTGATAGAACATGTTTTATGTCTCAATGAATAGGAGATCTCAGGGAAGAAATGTAAAGATGGGTGCAGTGGTCAAGGCGTTTGTAATCATGAATTTGGTCAATGTCGTTGCTTTCATGGATTCAACGGTTAGTACTATTTAGATGTGGTAAACGGGCTGGGTGGTAATGGGTCAAGACAGATTTGTGTCAAAACTCAAAAATGTATGTAAAGAGAGAGAGATGAGCTTGTAATCAGTCATGAGAACGGTATAAACACATATGCATTGCTTCATATATATGATGTATGAGGCGCTTATATGACCGCATAATCGCACTCTCTTTATTTGTCTCCCAATATATCGTGTACAAGTGATTATGTGGTTCTTGCGATTCTATGCTTAAAATTGGTTGTGTATCAAGCTTGTATATTTATAGCCTACACCAGAGCTCTTAATGTCTAAGAGTTCATAATATAAATATCTAATTGCTTTATAATATATAGTAAATATATAAAGATGTAGTTTGTTGATATTATTAATAAACTGTATATTTTAATAATCATGTAATATTTATTAATAATGATTTATGAAGTTTTATGTATTAAAAATGTAAAACTTCACTTTCGACCCATTTAACCAATTTTCTTTTAAGTGCATTATATTTATTTGATTGACTTGTTAGAGATAAGGTATATTTAGAGTCGACCCATTCATAAGTAAACGGGTTGAAACTGCCATTGTCTACATATAAGTGTTTAGCAAACTAGATGTGTACTAAGCTTTATAACCGAGTAAAAAATGTTCACATTACGCATTTGTAGATTGTTGAGGTATATTTATTAAAAGTGCGTAAAATAGGTAAAAATTTACGCTTGTTTAAAAATGTATATGTTGTGTATGTGAATATATGAAACAGGAGATGGATGCTCTGAAAGACAAGAATTAAGTTGCAATTACCCTGCAACTGAGGACCTACCATATGGTCGATGGGTTGTTTCCATCTGCTCTACACATTGTGACACAACACGAGCCATGTGCTTCTGTGGTGAAGGAACCAAATACCCGCATCGACCCGTGGCCGAGTCATGCGGGTTTCAAGTATAGTAAGCCTATGAATTATAGATTTCTTGATTTACCAAATACATGTCGGGTTAAGTATTGGGTCAAAATGAGTTTGGTTGACCCATAAACACTTTTTTTCCATTAAATGAATTTGTTAAATATGATTACAAAAATTATATTGTTGGTATAATATACTTTTGTTAAAGAAACAACCTAGGAGGTCATGCATTAAAAATATTGTTTGTCAATTGTCACTGTTTGTCAACATCAAACCTAGTTGACCAATCTCTTTATATTTGATTTTTTATTTGACCCGTTTGAGATAGCCCATTCATAAGTAAATGAGTCAAAATTGCCACCTTTACTAATGCACAAAACCAATTGTCTTAACTAGCTTACCTTCTGGACCTGATGCACCAAAAGCTGTCAATTGGTCAAAAGCTGATCATGAAAATATTTTTTCAACAAACGGAAGTGTGCCCGGTTGGTGCAATGTAGATCCAGTTGAAGCTTATGATTTGAAGGTGAAATTTAAAGAAGAGTGTGACTGCAAATATGATGGTCTTTTTGGTCGGTTTTGTGAGACACCTGTGTTATCTACTTGTGTTAACCAGTGTTCAGGTCAAGGTCATTGTCGCGGTGGCTTCTGTCAGGTATATTTGGATCCAAAACTGTAATAAATATTAAACACTAGGTTAATAACCCTTGTATTACACGTGTTGAATTAAATGAATATTAAATAGTAATAGTGTGAAATAAAAAATAGAGGGATGAAATGAGTTGAATAAAGAACACTAGTTATTATACGAGGAAGAAAAAGAAAATAAAGTGGTGAAACAAGAGAAGCGGGAAACGAATTCTTGGTTTCACTTGATCGTGACATGTGACGAAAATAGTTATTTATTTATCAGGTATACATATGTGTACCACGTGTTTCTGTTCCTAAACGGTCCACAAAAAAGTGAAACTCAGGTTTGCATATTACATTGGCCTTGAAATGCTCGATGAGAATTCGGGTCGAGTCAAGCTCAACTCGTCATATGTTTCGAGCTCGAACTACTTGATAAAAGCTTGAATTATGTGATTTAATGCTGAATCTTATATATTTTCATACTTTTGGATGTATGCAGTGTGATAATGGCTGGTATGGAGTTGATTGTAGCATTCCATCTGTTCAATCATCAATTAGTGATTGGCCACAGTGGCTTACTCCGGCCCAAATTAGTATTCCCGACAATGGACCTGCTGTCGGGAATCTGCTCGGGTTAAAAGCTGTGGTGGAAAAGAAAAGACCACTCATTTATGTCTATGATTTACCCCCAGAGTTTAACAGTGTCCTACTCGAGGTTAGCATGTTTACAACAAGTTGTAACCATTTTTTTTATTTTATTGATTTACAGTTTGTAACTTGTTCGACTGCAGGGTCGTCATTTTAAGTTTGAGTGTGTAAATAGGATTTATGATCAGGATAATGCTACTGTGTGGACAGAACAGCTATATGGTTCTCAGGTATCATCATATTATATGATAATGATATTTATTATAGGTGGGAAACGGGCCAGTTCATTGACGGGTCAAAATGGATATGGACCAAAACAGACAACATTTATGTATGTGTCAAAACGGGTTGGGTTGACCTGTTACCAACAATATACAATCCAGTTGACTCCTTTCCATGTAAAATTGTAAATGAGTTGATATTGCTACCTATAATCTTTGTAAACTGCTTCTATTCCTTGGGCTGATTTGCTACCAATAACATATATCATTTAAACCACTTTATGATTTTTTTTATAGATAGCAATGTATGAAAGCATGTTAGCGAGCCCGCATCGGACATTAAACGGTGAAGAAGCAGATTATTATTTTGTGCCGGTTCTTGATTCATGCATCATAACCCGTGCCGATGATGCACCCCATTTGAGCATGGAGGTATAAACTTAAAAAAAATTATTTAGAGGTTTTAACACAGATGATCCCTATGGTTTGTGGAAAATAATAGGTTTGGGTACGAATAGTTCAAAGTAATAGGTTTGGGTTTTATGCTTTCAAATTTGTACCGAATTTAGGTATTAAGGCTGATTTCTGATAAATTTTCGCTTAAATTAGGTTGAAACGATCGAAATACCTTTTGACTTTGACCATTCAATACTCAAAGGGTATTTTGATCATTCAACCCTAATTTTACAGATAAGTTAACGGAAGCTAGCCTTAATGCTCAAACTCATTATAAAAGTAAATATAAAATTCAAACATGTTACAATGAAACCGTTGTACCCAAACCTATTACTTTCTACAACAGGGACTATTGCGTGATTAACTCCTATTTTATAATTTTACTAATATTTATGTTTCTATTTTCATTTTTTTGTCAGAAACATATGGGCTTAAGAAGCTCTTTTGCTCTTGAATTTTACAAAAATGCACTTGATCATATCGTTCAACAATACCCCTACTGGAACCGTTCATCGGGAAGAGATCACATTTGGGTATGATTCAAGTGCATTCCTCACTGAATTATAAACTTACACTTGAATATAATTTTCATTATTTTTGTTTTCTATATATGTCAAGACAGTCGTTTTCGTGGGATGAAGGTGCTTGTTATGCCCCAAAGGAGATATGGAGCAGCATGATGTTGGTCCATTGGGGTAACACAAATTCAAAGCACAACCATTCAACAACGGCGTATTGGGCCGACAATTGGGACCATATTTCTTCGGATAAAAGGGGGAATCATTCGTGTTTTGACCCGCAAAAAGATCTTGTGATTCCTGCATGGAAAAGGCCTGATGTCACCTCCCTAAGCCTAAAGCTTTGGGCAAGGTATCTTTCCATCCAAACTTATTAATCGAAAGTAAATGCATAACGCTTTGCATTTAAACCGAAACTGGTCAAATATAGAAACTTAGCTAAAAATAAAACTGGTTGAAAGTCACCCAAAGTGTTATCAAATGTTTTCAACTTTCTAAAATTTTTGTTTATTCAAATAAATTAGATATTATTCTAGCAATATAGTACTTTGAAATCATATATAATAGAACAACTATTTAACAAACAAACACATACCCGGCTAAATCCACACAATGGTAGTTTTTGGAGAGGTAGGATGAAGACACGCCTTATCTCTATCCAAACGATAAACAAGCTGCAATCCGATAAATCATCTCTTATTTTACTCAAACACAATACATTTTTGGATGTACAGGCCTCGTGAGGACCGGAAAACATTGTTTTACTTCAATGGAAATTTGGGGCCAGCTTATGAAAATGGGCGGCCTGAATCTACGTAAGTGAACCGTGGACATGTTTATGAAATCTGCATGCTCTTATAGATTTAACTTTTTTCTTTTAATGTTCATATACCAAATTTTTAAACAGTCTGTGTAACATCTTTTGATTTGTATGACAAGCAAATGGATCATGTCTTCATGCAGATACAGTATGGGCATAAGGCAAAAACTAGCTGAAGAATTTGGATCTTCCCCTAACAAAGACGGGCAGCTTGGCAAACAACACGTTGAAGATGTGATTGTGATCGCACATCCTTCCGAAAGTTACCATAATGATCTTGCAAGCTCTGTCTTTTGTGGAGTGATGCCTGGAGATGGATGGAGTGGTAGGATGGAAGATAGTATTTTACAAGGCTGCATTCCTGTTGTTATCCAGGTTTTAACCTCACACATTTATTCTTCAATGTGCAGGGTTAAGAATTTTTTAGAAATCTGCACAAGGCTCGTTTTAAATTTGATGCCCGAATTGGGTCCAACAGTCTTAACCGATTGTGCACTAGTCCTAAGTCCTAACAAGGCCAGTCGGTAGATTTTGGAGACCCTGTGCGACAAGTAAATTTTGGCCCCTTTAAACAGAAACTTATATATGAAAAAAAAATGAATTGGTACTATGATAGCTATTATAACGATAAGCAAAACAACATTACTATAGTGTATTATATTATCTTACATATAATTAGTAATAAGGTTATTTTTTTATACATATTAATTGATCTACGGTACCTAATTGAGATGAATAAAAATTCAGATCCTCTCTCGAACATGGGTCTTGTGCGGTTGCCCACCCTACATTACATCAAGGACGGCCAGCGACCGTGGGTTCTAGCTAGTCTTCTCATTTATCTTATCTTACAAATTTTATATATATGTCTGATTTGTTTAATTGTTTAGTGTTAAACAGGTTAAATTTAAACTATGCTTGAGCATCGTTTGAATACAAGATAACTAATATTACATAGTATAAAAATATAACTTTTCTTTAAAAAAAAAAAAAAACACCTCAAAGGAGTTTGATAAAGCTTTAAATTACACAAATTTACTTGCATAGTTGCATTACATGAAAAATAAGTTGGACTATGTCAGGTAATCATCCCAAGGCCCATGGGTACAGATCGATAAAATGGTGGGTGGGCCTATACCATTGGCTTTGGGCCGGACCCAACCATACTTTTCGATCAAATCTTAGGATTGGAGTTCAACCACAGGCTTGGACTGGGCCCAAGGCTGATTGTGTATCTCTAGTTAGAGGTGCGCAAATTGGGTTTTTATTAACCAGTCACCAAAGTCAAGAACTAATTCCGGTTACGACTGGTTTTTTGCCGGTTCCGGTTCGGTTTTTGGCCGGGAATAGGTGGGACCAGTTCCGGTTTTTCCGGCTCCGGTTTCGGTTGTAGTTCCAATTTGTCTGAAAAACTGGACCCGTTTGTACCCACCATTTCCGGGTTTTTTGCCCACCTCTATCTCTAGTGTTTAGAGTCTATTTTCCAACGGCTCATCTTTAACAAGTTTCAATTTTCAGGATGGTATCTTTTTGCCATGGGAGAACGTGTTAAACTATGAGAGTTTTGCTGTTCGATTACGTGAAGATGAAATACCCAATCTCGTAAATATCCTACGGGTAACTCCTCTACACGAAAGTTCATAATTACATAGATTCATTGTGGTTTAAACAAACAAACAAACTTACCCAGTATATTCCCACTTTTCAGTAAGTTCGGGGGGGAAGGATAGACAAAAACCTTACCCCTCACAATTATCGTTTGAAGTTCATCATCCCAACATTTTTAACGTTATTTTCACAAAATAAGTAAAATAACGTTAAAATTAGTGCAATTTTACTTTGGCCCCTTGAGGGCCCACACATATATACATTATATGTGTGCACCGCAAATGGGACGTATAGATTCATTGTGGTTTGTGTAAAGTAATAGGTTTCAGTACTAAGTTTTAAAAGTGACAAGTTTGTGATTGGTGCTTCCAGTTTTGCAACTAATTTATGTGTTAAGGTGGCTAAATTTTTGTTAACATAGGTTGAAATGACCAAAATACCCTTTGACTTATCCTTCAACTTAGACTATTCAAAAACTCAAAATGTGTTTTGGTCATTTCACCTAAATTAACTGAAAAGTTAACAAAATGTTAGCCTTAATATTCAAACTCGTTACAAAACTAAAATAACAAACGCCAAACTTGTTGCTTTTTCTTTGCTTGCTACTCATATGTATTACTTTACCCAAATCATAGGAACCATCTAAGTAGTTAACTGTTATTTTAACAAACACTTAACTGATAATTTCAGTTTAGTGATATTTAATCTTAATCCTCTGAATTGAAATGATGGATGTTCATATAGGGGTTCAATGAGACAGAATTAGAATTCATGTTGGCGAATGTGAAGAACATTTGGCAAAGATACTTATACCGTGATTCTATATTACTCGAGGCCAAAAGACAGAAATCTGCATTCGGGTATGTCAGAGATTGGGCTGAAAAGTTTTCTGAGCTAAGCGAGGACGACATCTTCTCAACATTCATACAGGTATGCATGCTTCTGTATTTCACATAGAAATTATGGTTTTGGCCGGCCCTTGTGGTTTAAGTGTTTTAACCATGTCAACCCAAAATAGAATCTTCTATCAATTCAGCCCCTGTGGTTTAGGCAACTAACGTTTTTGGCTCCCAACCATAGTTAGATTTTGGGCCAAAACCGTTATAATGGTTAAGTTTGAGGGGCCAAAACCGTTAGTTGTTTAAATCACAGGGCTGAATTGATGGAATATTCTATTTTAGCCCGAAATACTTAAAACACTTAATACACAGGGGCCAAAACCATAATTTACTCTTAAAAATGAAATAAAATGCTTAAATTTTATTAAGTAAGGGTGGCAGATGACATCAAAATAATTAGGTTTTAGGTTGTCATATATACCCGTTTAATAAACATTTCGTATTCGGGTTTACATGTTTATGGTCTCGTTTAACACATTTACAACTTGAATGCAACCCATTTATTGCATGTTAACCCGTTTGACTTATTTAGATAAATGGGCGTAACCATGTGTCTGGGTTACATGGATTTAATTGTGTAAAGGTTAAGGTTGATGTCTTTAATGCAAATAAATATACGGGTCATCCACCAACTTGAAACCCACCAAGCCGACGGTTGACTAACCTAGAAAAAAGTTATCGGCGAGCAACTTGAATTATAATGAATGTATTTTCTTGCTAGACATTGCATTACAAGTTATATAACGACCCTTGGAGAATACAAAACACGAACACGAAAAAGGAAACCGGTTTACCTGAAGAATGCTTACTCAAAGAATAGTGACGAACATACAATATTCATTGAACATGAGCTTGGAACCCATCATCGTGTGGCTTATGGGCACTACACCAAGACAAGTGTAAGTTTTTTTAATTTTTTTTTTTTGGGTTCCTTTTGGCTTGGTTTGTTGTTTTGATAGTTTTGAATTTGTAAATGCAAAGGTCAATTTGTTTTGATAGAGACCAGTTGAAAGGTCAATAGTAATAGATCAGGGTTGGACAAGATCAACCCGAACCAAGTATAATATCCATACATGGTCCGGTTAACATTTTTTTTAAATACCATACTTACAGTTTGCTAAATGCAAACAGTATACAACATAGCTTACATATTGAATCAGAATGTGTGTTGTAATCTTGGTTGTGGGCAGCGATGGGTTGTCAAAGGTTTCGAGACCAAGGTCGGCTCTTATTAAGTAAAAACGAGGCTAGTGCCTGTCTAGGGCCCTCAAATTTTAAGGCCCCAGCCTTACAAGTTATTTGTTTTGTTGTTTTAGGTCTAAAAAGGCAAAGGAGCCTCTCGTAATCTGAAAAGAAAGCGTGATTAGGGTTCTCTTTAATTACTAATAATCACACTTTTCATTTATTTGTTTTTTTTAATTGTTTGTGTTAGAATAAATATTAATGTTGCGAGTGAAAAGACTTAGGCAAGCTTTATAGTAGTAAAATAAGGTATTTAAGTTGATTAACAAAAAGAAGCAGCTCTGTTTGTAACAAACCTAAGTTGGAACTCAGACTGCAACCTAGCTTTCCTTTTATTATGTTCTCTTATGATTTTCTTTCTTTCTTAAAAAGTTTCTCAGTTATTATTATATAGTACTTAATAGGACCATCGTTCGTTTCACGACGCGTTTTATTTCACCTCAACAAAAGCAGAGACGTTGGCAACTCGGTTTCAAATTACCGAAATGTAAGGGAAAAAAAACCACTCACGACAATATATGCGAAAATCATGAGAATTTAGATCGTGTAAAGTTAACGTTAGGAAACATGAAAGCAAACACGTTAAGAAAAACGGAATCAACAAAAATTTGTAAGAATGAACGAATTTACAAAAACCCGAATAATGTATGTATGCAATCTTTAAAAAAAATATTTGAATTTGCTTTAGGTAGACTTTAAGAACTAGAGTTTTCATATGGTTTTTTTAGTAAGATAGTTGTTCCCTCCAAATTTAATTTTGTATATTCGCATATGTTTAATGATCACTTAGATTTTCTTACTTGGATCTTAAATTTTTGAGCATAAAAAACTAACCCACAATTTTTATTTTGACTAAAAATATCTAATCTACAATATTACTTAACATTAAAAATTTACGAGTTTTGGTATTATAAGCCTAAAATGTACGGTTTACATATGCATGGATGGTTTTACATGTAATAAAAAATATTTAGTTTTTATTTTAGGTAAAATAGAAACTGACTCAAGCTTTTCGTTTATTGAAAACTTACGTTAAACTCATTCGTTTCTATTTGGGTTCGATAATTTGGATTTGGATTTTTCTGTTTTTAAGTCAGGTTTTTGGGTTTCATACGTACCCTTAAATAAAATACCTTTTTTCTAAAGAATTTTAACTTGAGTTTAGAATAAATGTGGGTTTTAAATTGAGTTTAGAATAAAATTTGGATGTTTACAGAAACCCATCTTTTATGCACATGTCAATTACAATTTATTAAGTTACTATTATCTTTTTTGAAAACTGTTTACATTACATGCCTAATATGTAACAATAACCGATTCCAAATGTCTAATTTGACTTGTCGTTTCGTATCCTCGATTAGTCGATTGTTGTGGTTTATGTAACATCTTTGAAGGATGCCACGAAAGTTTAATCGCGATCTCCATGAAAAAGGGGCAACTTTCGTGTAGTTTGTAATTGGATGTGGTTATTCCTACATCACAACCTAAAAATCTTGACCCAATCATTACGGATATCCTTGAGGAGGGCTGGAAGTACCTTCCTACAAACATAGTGGAGTGGTAAAGGCGAATGAGCCGTGTTCGTGTGGCTTGTGTGTGAAACAAATATCTATAAAGTTAACGAAGATGGGTATTGAAGTTCAGTTGTTTGATCTCAAAGTTCATAAGTATCTATATAATTGATGAGTCTAATTTAAGCTCATTCAATGTAGATTTAATTTACTTGGTTTATGCACGTACTCATGTTTTGTTAATTGTCTAGTTTTCGGGAGGTTTTAACTAAATAAATAGTCTATCTGAATAATTATTAACCATTTTCTCATTAAATATATTATCTATTATTCTTACTTGTTTAATGTATTCCATTTAAATATTTTTAGGTTATGCATTTTGACTCACATTGTGTTAAGATGTTACTTGTCTTAACTTATTTCATGTTATGATACTGCATATTTTAACCAAAAATACAATAATTATTTAATCATACTAATTTATTTATCTTGTTTTGAGTCAGGATTGTTAGTTTGTTAGAGTTCTAACTTACAAAACGACCTTTGCTTTAATTTTCTTGGAAAATTATTAATTTATAAGATATAATTTTAGCAAATATCGAGCTCCAACACCCGTAAGTTAAAACAGGTCGGGCTCAAATATTGTTTTCACTCTTATTGATAAACAAGGATATATAAACTAGTTATTTTCTAAGTTAGTTATAGTAAAATAAATTAAGATAGTTAAATGTGTGATATTTATCTTCAAGGAACGACAAATATATGTGGTTAAGAAAAGTGAATTGATATTTTTCATTTTGAAATAGAAAATAACACCCTTAATTTTATTTTTATTTTTTATAAAAATGCCAGTTTTTTTTCAACAATATGTTATATGCAATATGTAAAATAATAAACTAAAAAATAGCAATTTGAGTGAAACCACAACAAAGTTTACACTTACGTTTTGAAAGGTTATTTTTAGAATTTTTAAGAAAAAAAAACTTCAAAAAGAAGTTGAGTCAATACATAAATTGATTTGTTATTTTTTTTATAAAACTAAAATCAGATGAACAAAACATGTCATCTTTAAAATTATTATTTAATTTTGTTACATTCTAAATCCACTTTCAGTGAATGTCTACTTGTATATATATGCTTCTTGCATATGGTCTTTTATATGGATGTGTATTTGAAGTCCTCTATTCGATTAAAACATAAATCACTTGTTCTTATTCTTTTGAAACTGGAATTATATTTCATTTTCAATCAACGGATCTTTTTCAATTATGTCTTTAAAGCAAGGTTTTTTAAAATAAATAAAATAAAAAAAATATATATATTTTTTTTAAAAATTGATAAAAGTTTTAGTAGCCCTCTTTGTAAAAAAGAGTTATATCTAAGGTCGTAACTTTGGTTGCTATTGAATTGAGTGGCGGTGAAATGTGCACATAATGTTTTTAATTCAATATCTAATCCTTGTAAGTTTTTTCATTGAAGTTTTTTGTATGGGCTTTTTCATCATGGTGTTTTTATCTAGTTTTTAGAATCATGAATTTTTTCAATAATAGTAATAGAGGACAAGGTGGCCTCTTCTAACTCCTTTCGTGGACCAACTAGGCATTGACTCAATGATACCCCAGGATTCTTTCAAATGTGAGGTAGGTCTTGGGTTCAAATCCCTTCCGAAGCGAAATAGGGGTCTGAGGGGGTGGGGGGTTTTCCCAGCGGGGTTTTCTCTTGGAGTGGTTGTGGTGGCTCATGGGAGGTCCAGGTAACTAGACCTTGGTGACATGACCTGGAAACAGTGGGTTCACGCGATTGAGACCTTCGCCATTCAAAAAAACTCCTTTTGTGGGGCTGGTCGAGGAAAAGCAAGATGATCACCACGCCGCAAATTATGTAGTAAAAAATGTCATAATATTGTCAATCAATGCCCCATGCCTCGAATACCACTCAAGATTGGTTAAAGTCCCAAAGTCATAAAAATGGAAGTGTTCTGAAAGTTTTTCTTAATTTGCTACAATCTTCGGGATCTCTATCTTTTTCGCTGCTATTTTTTAAACGGCCAACTAATCAACTGCCGGGTACTCCGTATGCGGCCCCCAACGGCTAAAGGATGCCCAAGCTGGCCACTAGTCCAGACGGACGGAGCCCCTAGCCCACCAACCACCAATTCTCGGGGAAAACCCGACCCAAGCACCCGCCCAAAAGCACAACGGTGGAAGGTCAGTAAAACCGGGTGGGATCAAGAATCGAACCCATGACTTGGGTCTTCTATCACTTCCTCCATACTTTCATCTTACAACTAGAACAAGACATCATTGGTAAATCTATTGAAGGGTCATACTGACCCTAAATCGACATTCATTGGTATATTTCAATAGTTATTTGTTTTGTGACTTGTGTCTCATCAATAGGCTTATTAAAACTTGATAAAATACTCGAGTTCAAACCTTTCTATTGTTGTAACTATTGTTGTCTCATATACCATAAGCTGTTTTTTCTTGGTTCTGCTCAAGGTTGTCCTGAGCAAAAATTCTTGTTTCAAGTTGTGGGATGATGTTGGTGTATTTTTTCCTGCCTGCAGATGGTTGTTATTTCCATCATAAACCCATTTTTATCTTCAAGAGTGTTGCTAACTTTTTTAAACAAGATTGATGATTTTCCTCATAAATAATAAAATAAAAATGTTTGACATGTTTGGATTATAAAAATTGAGAGAGGGGTGTTGGAAATATGATAAATTTTTTCTCTTATTCAATTTTATAATTTTATGTGTTTTTGTGTTTTTGTGTTTTTATTTATTTTCTAATTTATATTTAATGATAATTGATGAGCTGAATTGGGTTGCTAAGCTATAGCTATTGGCTCCTTTTAGGCTTTAATTATCTTGGAAAATTATTAATTTATAATGTATAATTTTGACATAATAAGTAACTTAAAACGACTTGAGCCCAAGCAAATATCGAGTTCCAATACCCGTAAGTTAAAACAAGTCGGCTACATTTTTCCGGGCAAAAACCCTTTACCCAAAAAAAAGTCGGCTTGAATCTCGTTTTCACTCTTATTGATAAACAAGGACAAAGTAGTTATTTTCAAAGTCATTTATAGTAAAATAAATTAAGATAGGTAAATGTGTGATATTTGTCTTAAAAGGAACGACAGATATATGTGGTTGAAAAAAGTGAGTTGATGTTTTTCATTTTGAAATAGAAAATAACACCCTTAATTATTTTATTTTATTTATTTTTGATAAAAATGTAAGTTTTTTTTCGACCTAAATAGTGAACAAAAAATAGCAATTTGAGTGAAACCACAACAAAGTTTACACTCACATTTTGAAAGGTTATATTTAGTATTTTAAGAAAACTTAAAAAAAAGAAGTTGAGTCTTAATACATAAATTGATTTGATAAATTATTAAAAAACTAAAATCATATGAACAAAACATGTCATTTTGAAATTACTATTTAATTGTGTTACATTCTAAATCAGTGAATGCAATTCACTATTGTGCATCACTTTTAAAGTTGATTTAACAACTTTTTTCTAAATCTCAATTTTAAATTGTAATATTTTATACATTTTATGTTTTTATTTACATCAAATGAAAATTTTGTTTAAACTTGAGTCAGGTTGCATTCTAACATTGATGATATATTTAATTATTATTATTGTTTCAGATTATTTTATATTTTGATGCCATACTTTATGATTATTAATCTCGTGTATTTTTTAGAATTTGGTTTTCTAGAAAATATAATTTCCTTAGCATGTTTTGTTTAAAACAGAAACATGACTAAATCATATGTTTTTTTTAATCTATATAAGACGTAACAAACTTAGAGACTACCAGCAATATAAGTGGGTGCACTTACAAATGTTCTATAGTAATTATTGTCACATCATTTATCATCTCAAATGTACAATATCTCCTTCATATTTCTTGTGACAACCCGTAATTTTTAGATCAGCTTTTAATTTAATTAAATGTTTATTTAATTAACACTTGCATACGTGACACTATAATTAGTTTAATTTAGTGTGACACGTGGCACGATAGTACAAATATATTTGCAAACACGATAATTCGATGAATTATCGAAAAACGCACACACGTGTCAAATAATTCACGGACATAGGTGAACGACTGAATGTTGAACAAAACAAATAATTAAACATAACTAGTTCACAATTGATCAAACATTGAATTAATATAGTTCAAACACTGATGAACGATGATCTACAATCGAGAAACAAACAAAAATCGAATCAAACGAACAAAATTGGGCCAATTGGGCTACCAGAAGTCTTTGTGGTACGCCAAGGACCCAGGTTTGAGCCTTAGCGGTACGCGAAGGATGGGCGGGAAGATTTGAATCCTCCGAATTCTTTCGCAGTACGCGACGATCGATCACTTTCATTCTTGACGGTACGCGGCGTGTTTCGGGAAGCAACCCGATTAAAATATTCATCGCGATACGCCAAGACCCCAAAAGGGGAGTCTTGGCGGTACGCGAGGCCGCCAAATCGCAGAAAAATCTTATAAAGCCACTCAAAAGCCTTCTGCCACCTCCCACTCATTACCATGGAAACTAGAAGCTATTCTCCGACTAATCACTCTTCTACCCACCTTCTACACCCTCTGGAACCCAAGAAAACACCATTGTTGAAGTCTTGAAGCTTTGGAACATTGAAGGAAGCCTTGTTGGAGCTTGTTCTCACCACCATCTTGTGTAAGAAGCTGGGAATCCTCAAGAACAGCCTCTGGAGCCACTATTTCAGCCCTCAATATCGAATATCAGCTTCCTAGAACTCTTGTGAGGTAGTTTTGATAGTTATTTTGCACAATAAAAACCTAAACACCCACATGCACCCATCTTTGCACACATGCAACACCATCTAAGGTGCGTGCATGAATTTCACCTTAATGAATATGTGATTTAACGATAATGTGACTGGTTTGTGGCCATGAGATCGATCAATGATGCTTTGTATTGAGTTTTGGGACTAATTAAATAGTTTGGGGTCATAGTTCTATGAAATGGCACTTTTATTGACATGCATGTGCAAATCTATGATAATGTGGCTGGTTTTGATTATGCATGAGTGATTATTTGATTTATTGTTATGGTTACAATAGGTTTGGTAATGATTTATGGTCATTGATATAGATTTGTGCAATATTGCTATTAATAGTAACTTTTGTATTGCAAATCTTGCTAGCTGATGATGTTTGTGAAATGAACATGCTTAAATGATGATTTGTAATAAAAGATGGTGTTGTTTTCATAAAAGATTTATTAAATTTGTCAAAATGCTGATTGTTTGGCATAAGTTACTATATTTAGTAACTTTGTTTGTGCAATAATAGGCTAAATGATGACTTTGGTATAACAAACATGACGAAGTAATGGTTCATAGTTAAAAATAAGACTATCAACAAGTGGCGTGGTTTAATTTGATCAAAATAATGATTTATTGCAAACTTTCTATCTATAGAAACTTTAATTGGGGTTTTTATGAAACAGGAGTATTAGATACATGTTAATATTGATAAATGACTTAAAATGCATTGTTATGATGATATGTAATGTTATTGTATGAGTTTCGTAGTTAAACTTAGCAAATATAGAAACCTTCAATTTTTAGTAACTTTAATTAGTAAAACGGACTTATGTGCTTATTTGATCGTATGTAACAACATGATAAGTGTTAACTTGATCCTTTATGTTTAATTAGCATGCTAGAAATATTAAAATGTGTTAAGTTTGAAATTTAATAAAAATTGAAACTTAGTATAAATAGTAAGTTGTTCATAACGTGACGTACGTGTTTTCATGCAATACGTGAACAATACCGAACACCACACGAACTATAACAAACACACGGTTCACCAATGGGTCGTTGACTCATACACGGTCAAACATGGGCAAACACGATCAAGCATAGTCAAACATAGACAAACATAACAACCGTGGGTTCTTGAGCACAAACACTAACACGGACACAAACACGATCATGAACACAAACTTACGTAAGCAATGCGATATAGGTAACCGGTGACCGATTCACCCGTATACCATGAGCTTACGCATTTATTATCATTCAGGTGAGTTTACGACCCCTCTTTCAAACTCTTTTACAAGCTTTCTAACTAGGGGGAGAATACATGTTATCGAGTCAAACTTTATACTTGTACGAATATATTGTGTATTGATATGTAGATAATTATGCATGTAAATAACTTATATCCTCCTTGATTTGAATCAATTTTTGTTGCAAATTCATCTATCTAGACACTTATCGAGTGTTATTTTTGAATGTAGTAGCTCCCGATAGTTGCTTGGTGATTTTTATGGAAATACTCAATAATTGAAGAATATTTGAGAAGAACAGCTCTGACATGACCGTGCTCGATATGAACACAACCGTGTCCTGATGGATTTATATCTGAACTATGAACACGACTGTGTTGCTTTCGAACATAACCATGTTCGGCCCAGTTACGATTTTTATAAGCGAATTAGCCCCAATTCGGGGGGATCCAGCTTTTTACCCAAAACCCTAATTCTCTCAAGTCCTTTAGGCGATTTTGGGGAGAACATTGAAGATTGAAGGCCAAGATTGAAGATCAAGCATTCCGAAGAGATTTCTAACATCACACAACCCACCTTTCCTTGTTTTCTTGGTTTGATTCTTAGTTCTACTATGGTTTCTTCCATTTTTACAAGCTTGGTTGTGGTTTTTGTAAGCCTTATGGGCTAAACTCGTTTGTCACTTGGATTAGATGAAACTTAGCATGCTTTAACAACTTGTACACAAATTTAGGTGTTGATTATGTTAATGTTATGACAAAGCATGATTATTCTTCAATGATTGTGTGTGCTTGTGTAGTTTGATGATATATTTGACCTTGTGAATGTTAGAATCATATTATGTTGGAAAACCATATGTATTTTAGCATTATTCATGGATTGCATATGTCTTTATGTGATTTATGGCATTTGACTAGAAATGGTGAATGAGGGTTGAATATTTAGAATAATTAAACAAGTGTGCATCCTTATGCTAGTATTTGAAAAGATCATAGTATATGCTATGAATTCCTCATGTCATTGTTTATGTATTTCTAAGATTAAGAGCTCAAGTCTTTGGAATATATGATCGTGATTTGATGTTCATAGGTTGAGGAATTGTTATATTTTGTCTACTTTACGCATCTCGCGGTGGTTAATATGTGTTTATCGTATTAGCTTTCCAAAGATTTGTGGAATTAGATAGCCCTGACGGGAGTCTACTTCATCCTTCACATTAACATAATTATATCATTAGATCTTCATGGCATAACTTTAAGTGGCTATTGTGTGTTTATCGTTTTAGCTTTCTAAAGAGTTATATGTTTAGATAACCCTGACGGGAGTCTCTACTACTTTCTTATATCATAGTTAGAAAATGGTCTCACCTTGAGTATGTGTATGTTGTTATTGTGTTGCTAAGTGGATTCGAAGTCCAAGTGATATCTCTTATTGATTGTTTGTTTTCATTCCTATCTTCTTACTTCGCTTGTTAACTTGTTAATCTTTTAGTTTAATTTAATATTTTCAAATCACTCGCTATTGATCGGTTAAATAGTGACAAAGGTCTAGTATTGGGAGGTGTTGTGTCCACGGATCGATACTCGGTTCTTACCAAGAGCTATATTGCTATGCGATAGGTACACTTGCCTATTGTGTGTAGTTTAGTTTAAGGTGAAAATCGTTTCTTTATTTAAAACCAGATTTGTGTAAAATCTTTATTAAAAATCTATACACTTTAACACACATCAAGTTTTTGGCGCCGTTGCCGGGGACACGACAATTTCGAGAACGACCCAAATTACTACTTTAGCCATTTGTGTAAATTTTTATTTTATTTTATTTTATTTAAGTTGTTCCTTTTTACGTGTTCTTGGTCTTTTGTTGTGTTTTCAGGTAGTATATGTCCTCATCATCTCCTGCTGTCGAGCTGATAGAGCCAATTTCAGAACCTGAGCGATATTTCAATCAAAGGTTGAGAGAAAGAGCTCGACAAGTAGCATTAGAGTTTGAAAAGGAAGCAAATCACGAGGAAGTAAATACCGAGGAAACTATGGCTGGACAAGGCAATGAAAGGATGTCCATTTCTGATTATGCAAGACCGTCTCTGGGTGACCTTGCATCAAGTATTGTTAGGCCTACAATCAATGCTAACAACTTCGAGATTCGACCTCATTTCATTCAAATGATTCAAAACAACCTTCAGTTTTATGGTTTAACAGACGAGGATCCGAGTGCTCATATCACTAGCTTCATTGAGATTTGTGACACTTTTAAGGCGAACGGAGTTTCTGATGATGCCATCAAACTTCGGATGTTCCCATTTTCTCTCAAGGACCGAGCTAAGGCTTGGTTATCATCACTCCCACCTGGTTCTGTTACCACATGGGAGGATCTTGCTCAGAAATTCTTGTTCAAATATTTTCCACCATCAAAAACTGCTAGATTGAGAAATAATATAACTTCTTTTGTGCAAGATGATGGAGAATCATTATATGATGCTTGGGAAAGATACAAAGATCTAATGAGGAAATGTCCGCATCACGGTTTGGACAGTTGGATGCAAGTTACCACATTTTACAATGGGTTATTTCCACAGGATCGTCAAATGATTGATGCAACAGCAGGTGGTGCTTTCACTGACAAAACCCCCGAGGAAGGGTATGCACTACTTGAACAATTGGCTGCCAACAATCATCAATGGCAAGCAACAAGGGGTAGAACACCAAAACAAGGAGTTCATCAAGTTGATGATTATACATCTCTAGTAGCACAAGTGGAGGCAATGACTAGAAAGATTAATCAAATGCAAATGAATCAAGTGCAAACATGGTGTGATTTTTGTGGTGGTTCACATTTGAGTGTGAATTGTCAAGCTGGGAATTTGCAAACTTCACGAGAGCAAGTTGATTTCATGGGAAGTCAAAACCGTCCCCAAAACAATCCATACAGTAACACATTTAACCCGGGTTGGAAAAATCATCCAAATTTTAGTTGGAAGGCAAGTGGAAACAACCAACCCCCAGGATTTCAACAAAGACCACCATATCAACAAAATCAACAACCATTCCAAGCTCGACAACAAAATCAGTCTCAACCACAAAATCAAAATCAATACCAGCAATACCAAGATCAAGAATTGAGTAGTGGTTCCCAACCTGAGAAAATGTCAAACTTGGAGAAGATGATGACACAATTTCTTTCTACCGCGGAAGCTCGGCATCAAAAATCTGAAGCCCGCCATGATCAAGCAGATGCCCGACATCAACAGTTTGAGAATGAGTTAAGAAGTCAAGGATCTACCATTCGAGGTATTGAAAATCAAATGGGGCAGATTGCAAAGTTGTTGGCAGATCGTGAAAAAGGAAAGCTTCCAAGTAACACAGAAACAAATCCAAAGGAGCATTGTAAAGCTGTTACATTAAGGAGTGGCAAGACCACTAAATCTGATGATTTGGCTTCCACATCAAAGCCAACTGTTGAAGAAGAAATTGAGGTTCAAGACGAGGTGCAAAACACAAAGCAAGACTCAACAGGTAAGGCACCAGTCAAAGAACCTTTGAGAGTATACAAACCCACAATTCCATATCCAGGTCGACTGAAAAATGAAAAGATGGAAAAGCATTACGGTAAATTTCTTGATCTTTTCAAGCAATTACATATAAACTTACCGTTTGTTGAAGCTTTGTCACAGATGCCTAAGTATGCCAAGTTTCTCAAAGACTTTCTCACAAACAAGCAGAAACTTGAAGAGCTTTCGCATGTGATTTTGAATGAAGAGTGTTCGGCAGTGCTTCAAAACAAGCTGCCTGAGAAAATGAAGGATCCCGGGAGTTTTACCATCCCTTGTTTGATTGGTAATTTATCGGTGAACAATGCATTAGCGGATCTAGGTGCTAGCATCAATTTAATGCCATATTCCATGTTTTCAAAGCTAGACCTAGGAGAACCAAAACCAACCCGAATGAGTATCCAATTGGCCGATCGATCGGTGAAATATCCAAGGGGCATAGTTGAGAATATGTTGGTGAAAATTGGTAAATTTGTATTTCCTGTGGATTTTGTTATATTGGACATGGATGAAGATAGAAATGTACCTCTTATTCTTGGTCGTCCATTCTTAGCCACATCTAGAGCCTTGGTGGATGTTTGGGAAGGTAAATTGACACTTAGGGTGGACGAGGAGGAGGTGGTCTTCAGGATTAAGGATTCCATGCAACACACACAAAGTCATGATGATACACTTTATTTCATTGATTCTATTGACTATCATGTGGATCATTGTTTGCAGGAAATACTTGAGCATGATGTCCTTGACACACAGTTATTTAAGGAGGAAGAACTTGATTCAGTTCAAGCTAATCGTATATGTGATGAGCTAGCCCAAATGCTAGCTAATGATCCACCCCTCAGTCCAGAAATTTGTGAAGTGTTTGAAGCAATCGAAAGAGATGAAGAACCAAAAGCAAAGCCATCAATTGAAGAACCACCTTCCTTGGAGCTAAAGGACTTACCGGCTCATCTTGAATATGCATATTTGGATGAGGATTCTAAATTACCTGTCATTATTGCTTCTGACTTAACAGGTGATGAAAAAGTGAAACTTTTGGATGTTTTGAAGACACACAAGAAAGCCATGGCTTGGAAGATCATGGATATAAAAGGAATCAACCCCTCCTTTTGTACCCATAAGATCTTAATGGAGGATGAATACAAGCCGGTTGTGCAACATCAACGTCGTCTTAACCCAAACATGCAAGAGGTAGTTAAAAAGGAGGTAATCAAGCTACTTGATGCAGGCTTGATCTACCCAATCTCTGACTCTGCATGGGTTAGTCCGGTACAAGTGGTACCAAAGAAAGGAGGTATGACGGTGGTGACGAATGAGAAGAATGAATTGATACCAACAAGAACAATCACTGGTTGGAGAGTTTGCATTGACTATCGCAAACTGAATGATGCCACGAGAAAGGATCATTTCCCGTTACCATTTATTGATCAAATGTTAGAAAGATTATCTGGGAATTTGTTTTATTGCTTTCTTGATGGTTTTTCTGGTTATTTTCAGATTCCAATTGCACCCGAGGATCAAGAAAAAACCACATTCACATGTCCCTATGGCACATTTGCTTACAGACGAATGCCATTTGGACTGTGTAATGCTCCAGCCACGTTTCAAAGATGTATGGTGGCTATCTTTCATGACATGATTGAGGAATCCATGGAAGTGTTCATGGATGACTTCTCAGTTTTCGGAAGCTCATTTGACCATTGTCTAAGTAATTTGAAGAAGATGCTAGCTAGATGTGAAGAATCCAATTTGGTTTTGAATTGGGAGAAATACCATTTTATGGTAAAAGAGGGCATTGTCTTGGGGCATAAAATTTCAAATGCCGGTTTGGAAGTAGATAGGGCAAAGGTGGACACAATTTCAAAATTACCACCACCTACTTCAGTGAAAGCAATAAGAAGTTTCTTAGGCCATGCGGGTTTTTATAGACGTTTCATCAAAGATTTTTCAAAAATTGCAAGGCCTATGACCCAACTTCTTGAAAAGGATGTTCAATTTGTTTTTAGTGATGAGTGTTTAAAAGCATTCAATTGTTTGAAAGAAAAATTGGTAAATGCTCCGATAATGGTAGCTCCCGATTGGACTCTTCCATTTGAGCTAATGTGTGATGCAAGTGACTATGCAGTTGGTGTAGTTCTAGGACAAAGGAAGGACAAACATTTTCACCCCATTTACTACGCAAGCAAGACATTGAATGATGCACAGGAGAACTACACTACCACTGAGAAAAAACTTCTTGCTGTAGTATTTGCTTTTGACAAGTTTCGTTCTTACCTTATTTTGTCCAAAACTGTTGTTTACACTGACCATGCAGCTCTTAGGTATCTCTTTGGCAAACAAGATGCAAAGCCACGTCTTATCCGTTGGATCTTGCTTTTGCAAGAATTTGTTATAGAGATACGTGACAAGAAAGGAGCCGAAAATGTCGCAGCGGATCACCTTTCGCGTCTCGAGAACCCATCCATGGAGGAACTTAGGGAATCCAATATAAATGACAATTTCCCTCATGAGTTTCTTTTGCAGGTTCAAGCAATTATTGATTATCCTTGGTTTGCTGATTATGCAAATTATCTTGCAGGTGGAGTTCTTGTAAAAGGCATGACTCATCAACAAAGACGAAAATTCTTTGCAGATGTCAAATACTACTTTTGGGAGGATCCATACTTATTTAGGATTTGTGCAGATCAAGTGATAAGAAGATGTGTGCATGGTGCGGAGGCGAGAAACATTCTTCGCCATTGTCATGAGGGTCCCACTGGCGGTCACCACGGAGCAAACTACACTGCAAAGAAAGTATTCAACTCTGGTTTCTATTGGCCCACTATTTTCAAGGACGCACATGCGTTGGTCAAAGCATGCGATGCTTGCCAACGAGCAGGTAACATTTCATATCGTGATGAGATGCCCCAAAATAGCATTCAGGTGTGCGAGGTTTTTGATGTTTGGGGCATTGACTTCATGGGACCTTTTCCGTCTTCTAGAGGTCACAAATACATCCTAGTAGCCGTTGACTATGTATCAAAGTGGGTCAAAGCACAAGCCTTACCTACAAATGATGCTAGGGTGGTTGTGAAATTTTTGAGAAAATTATTTGCTCGTTTTGGTGCTCCTAAAGTCTTGATTAGTGATCGAGGAACACACTTTTGCAATTCCCAACTTGACAAGGCGTTGTCACGCTATGGAGTCAACCATAGATTTTCAACGCCATACCATCCACAAACTAGTGGACAGGTAGAGGTCACTAATCGAGGGCTTAAACGAATACTTGAGCGAACTGTGGGGCAAAATCGAAAGGAATGGGCGGATAAGCTTGATGATGCTTTATGGGCTTTTCGAACGGCTTACAAAACTCCAATTGGCACCACACCATATAAGTTGGTTTATGGAAAGGCATGCCACCTCCCTGTTGAACTCGAGCACAAAGCGTATTGGGCTTTGAAAGCGGTTAATCTTGATTTAACAAGTGCAGGTGAAAACAGGTTTATGCAGGTTCATGAGCTTGAAGAGTTGAGGAACCAAGCTTATGAAAATTCAAGGATTTACAAGGAGCGGACGAAAAAGTTACATGACAACCACTTGAAGGATAACAAACAATTCCAAGTGGGGGATCGTGTTCTATTGTACAACTCTCGTCTTCGTTTGTTTCCGGGCAAACTGAAGTCAAGATGGACAGGTCCTTATGTTGTGAAAGAAGTGTTTTCATATGGAACGGTTGAGATCGAGCATTCAGATGGAAGAATCTTCAAAGTCAATGGTCATCGTTTAAAACACTACATTGAAGGGCCGATGAATGAGGAATTGGAAGTTGTAGAACTTCACCCGAAGAGCAAGTGAATATAAGGTTGAGTCAAGCTAAGGACTCGTTAATAAACAAGCGCTTCCGGGAGGCAACCCAAGGTTTTTGGGAAGTCTTTGTTATTTTTTTTTCTTTATTATTATTAATTTTGTTTTTGTTTTGTAATCGAAAGTGATGTTGGGGTGTTTTTCGTCACGGGATTGGAGGGCTTATGTGTAGGTGTTTGTTCTCATTTTCATCATGAAAATATGTCGAACAAATCGTTGTTCATGGGGAAATATGTTTGTAATGCAAAACAAAAGAGGGTAAAAATCACATTTCAGAATCAGCCATGAACATAACCATGTTGCTTCTGAACACGGTTATGTCAGTGAGTTTAGAGCTGCTGATATATAGGGTTCAACACGGTTATGTTCTAGCCGAACATGGTTATGTTCGGAGCTCAGTAAAAGAAAGAAATTAAAACCCCTTTTTAATAAGACACCTAACCCTAATCTCTTATTTCAAAAACGTTTTTCCCCTGGTTCCCATTTTTCGATCGAGAACATCTGCACCCTAGCCCTCTTCATCGCATCTTCCACACGAGAGAGCCCCCTCGTCGCAACCCTACCGGCCAACACCAGCTTCTTCACGTCCGTACCTCCTAATTTTTCATCTAATTTCTTGCAAGTTCTTCATAGAAGGTATGTTTCCATCAATTTTCTCTGGGTTTTGTTCTTGAATAGTTCGAAATCCATGCTCTTCTTCAAATTTTTGGGTGAAAACTCGTTGGAGGGTTCGATTAGGGCTTGTTCTTGAATGTTGATGCACATGTTGATTAGTATAACACTTGTAGTGCTTTTAAAATCAGTTTTTGGATGATAATGGTTGCTAACCACATGTTTTTATGCTTCTTGTTACTGTTTTAAGCTTCTAACCAACTTAGTTCGGTTGTGTTTTGGTCAATTTGTTCTGAAATTTTGTTCCATCTTCTCTCATGGATATATTTTGTTCTAGTATAGATTTTGGTCTGAATTTTTCATGCTTGCAAGTCATCTATATTGGGGATAGATGCAGTAATTTTAGTCTTTGGATGCCTAATTTGGATGAATTTGTGTTGATTGTTTTTCTTTGGTGTGATCATTGACTTCTGGTTGGTAAATGTCGCTTATTTTGTTCAATTCATGTGTAAGTGTGGTGACTTTATGTGTTGAAACTTGGTGCAAAGGGTTGGGTTATGCAAGAAATTAAAGCTTTTGACTTCAATTCTGAATATGTATTTATGGGTAGATAAACATGTACGTAGTTTGTGTTTTTGGGGGCTACATGATCTTTAAACTTTGTTTCTTCAAATGATAAAGTGTTTATCTAATTTTTGCAATAAAAGATTTTCCCGCAAATCCAATCTCTTGTATGCAAGTTTGTGTTTGATTTAGGGATGACATATTTATCTCTAACATCTCATGTTTGTTGTTTTGTAGTCAATGGCCGGAGGAGACATTCATCCATTTCTTTGTTTTGAGGAGGGTAGTGATCAAGCTTTGAAACTTGCTTCCATTCAGCACAAGCCTTTATTGGAGGCTCGCACCATAGATTGGGATGTCCTAAAAAAGTTGGGTGAGACTGAGCGAGCCACCGCTCTCCTTCCTGATCCTTGGAGACGGTTCTTTGCCATCAAACATCCCCAATATCGCGTGCTAGTCTTGGAATTTTGTTCCACCTTCCAGTTTGATCATCAAGCAAAGACTCTAACAGATGAGAAAGCTATCACCTTTCGACTTGGAGGAAAGTCACATAACATGTCAATAGCACGATTGGGAAAATTAATGGGTATCTATAAAGAGAATGAGTTGCGCAAGAATCTTTTTAAGAAAGGGTTACGGTCATTGGAGGGGACTGCTTCACATGAACTTTGGGCAGAAATTGGTACAGGGATATACAGGCCCAAGGCTACTAAAAGCACTCAGATGAAGGATCCATTGCATCGTTATATACACCGCGCAATCTCAAATACAATTTCAGCGCGAGGATTTAGTACCGGTGTTGTTAGTGCTAAAGACATGTTCTTTCTTTTTTGTCTTATCCGTAATCAACCATGCAATCTGGCATTTTCACTTGCCCAGTTTTTCTCTACGTGCTTTGGAAGGACCCATAAAAGCCCCATAGTAGGCGGGTCTTATATTACACAGCTAGCAATTTCTCTTGATGTTTTGACTGCTGAGATTCGTGATACACTTGAATCTTCACATCCTACCGATCTCATTGGAACACTGATGGTACAAAGCATGAAGCTTGCTCGATATGAGCAAGGACTGGATTGGCACTGGTTAGATTCAGAAGGAAAAAGGTGGATTTCTGGTGCTGCTGATGCAGGTAGTGAGGATGGCATGAACGATGAGGACCAGTCAGAATCGGAGCCGGAGGGGAATACTGCACCACCTCCACCAACGATGGACCTGGAAACCCGTATTAATCAGATTGTCCAGACCCAACAATCGATGCTACAAAACCAACAATCAATGTGGGCATACATTCAATGGATGGTGCAGGTGCAACAACAAGCAGCACAGGAAGCTGGTTATGTTCCTCCCCCACTTCCCGTTTTACCACATCAGCCACCAGGGGTTTCAGTTCAGCATCCACCAAATAATGATATGGAGGATTAGGATGGTGTCCTAATTTTAACGTTTTTCATGTCTATTTTGGGTTATTTTGGTTGAGTTGTACTGTTTTGTGTCATTTGTGTACAAACTCATGGTTTTGATTTACTTTATGCTTTGACTTATTCTGTTTTTACTTAAGTTACTACTTTAACTTGCATGCTTTATTTTTTGTTTTATCATACTCATTCTTTTGCTCTTGGAATGTGATAGATCTTCTTGGTTGGCGTGATATTGTTCAGAGGCTTTTGGAAGAATGTCTGTCTATTTCCAGAAATTCACCAGGGGAGTATTTTTTTTTACTTTTACTATCTTACATTATATATTTTTGCTTTGAATTTGCATTTTTGGTACATTGAGGGCAATGTACAATTCAAGAGTGGGGATGCTCATTGAGTTTATTTTTTGTTAAACTTTTGTTTGAACCATTCAAAATATCTCTTTCCACAAAATTCGCATTTTTGGCAAATCAAACAGTTCAGAATGACATTCAAGTAGATTTGTTCTAGATCCTTATTCATGAGTGTATTATTAGCAAGCCAAGATTAGAAGAAACCTTTGAGTGTTTTGATAAAATGTTCTGGAATATCTCAAAAGCATGATAAGTTGAAAGTTTGATGTTTTTGCATGCGTTTACACCTTTACCTTTATCAATCCGTTTCCGTGAGCAAGTTTTGTGCCTTTATTTCATGTGTACAAGTTACACACAATCATTTTCATTTTTTGTTAGCTCTTTTGTGTGCCAGATGTTGCATCTATATTAGAACTTGCTTTGGATATGCATTTCAAAATCATGAACTGAGTATTTGCTTTAAAATGAAAGAGGCATTAGGATAAACCCCTTTGATGTAGCCATTTTCTTTCTATGTTTATCTCCTTTGCCCTTATTTTACCACTAGTAGCCATGTTGAGCCCTTTTTCCTAATTCTTATGTTGTCACCCTACATTTTTAGCCTACTTTGCCAAATTAGCCTTTTATTATTTTAAGCCCGAGCGTCAAATTTCTGGATTGTTTTAGTTGTCTAATGTTTGTTATGTAAGCATATTGTTGTAGGATGTGTATATTGCTAGTGTTTTGCTACTGATAGTAGTGTTATATATAAAAAAAAATGATATAGATAAATCCAAGTGAGTGTTTGATCTTAAAAAGAAAAAGAAAAAGAAATTCTACTAGTGACTCATTACAACGTACCGAGTCAATGTTATTTTAAGTCTAAGTGTTTATTTTTTTCTTTTGGTTTTGTATTTGATATCAATTAGCATCTAAGTAATCCAGAATTTTGACCATTTAGTCAGATTAAATCCCAAATTCCATACCCTTAGCCCAAGCCCCGTTACAACCCTTCAAAGTCCTCTTGATTATTGCATTTTCTCATGTTATTTGGTGGAGATTTGATTCCTTTGCAAGCCTATGATTATATTTGCTTCATTACTTGGTATTGAGTGATTCACTTATACTCTAATTCATAAAAATAACCGAGGGTGAGTGAACTTTTGTGAGAGGTTAAAGCTCATGCATAAAAGGAATTACATAAACTTGTCATGTTTTAGAAGATATTGCCAGTTTTTGAAAAGACAATGAAAGATTAGTTCAACTCTTGTGGTTTCTTGTTTTGACTGGATATTGCTTGATAATCTTTTATGAGTTTGGATCTCTTATTAATCCTTGAATTCTTTCTCATGTTTTTCTTGCCAATGGGATTATTTTTTTGGTTTATTGCATGAGATTTTTGCTTGAGGGCAAGCAAAGTTTAAGTGTGGGGATGTTTGATATGTAGATAATTATGCATGTAAATAACTTATATCCTCCTTGATTTGAATCAATTTTTGTTGCAAATTCATCTATCTAGACACTTATCGAGTGTTATTTTTGAATGTAGTAGCTCCCGATAGTTGCTTGGTGATTTTTATGGAAATACTCAAGAATAGAAGAATATTTGAGAAGAACAGCTCTGACATGACCGTGCTCGATATGAACACAACCGTGTCCTGATGGATTTATATCTGAACTATGAACACGACTGTGTTGCTTTCGAACATAACCATGTTCGGCCCAGTTACGATTTTTATAAGCGAATTAGCCCCAATTCGGGGGGATCCAGCTTTTTACCCAAAACCCTAATTCTCTCAAGTCCTTTAGGCGATTTTGGGGAGAACATTGAAGATTGAAGGCCAAGATTGAAGATCAAGCATTCCGAAGAGATTTCTAACATCACACAACCCACCTTTCCTTGTTTTCTTGGTTTGATTCTTAGTTCTACTATGGTTTCTTCCATTTTTACAAGCTTGGTTGTGGTTTTTGTAAGCCTTATGGGCTAAACTCGTTTGTCACTTGGATTAGATGAAACTTAGCATGCTTTAACAACTTGTACACAAATTTAGGTGTTGATTATGTTAATGTTATGACAAAGCATGATTATTCTTCAATGATTGTGTGTGCTTGTGTAGTTTGATGATATATTTGACCTTGTGAATGTTAGAATCATATTATGTTGGAAAACCATATGTATTTTAGCATTTATTCATGGATTGCATATGTCTTTATGTGATTTATGGCATTTGACTAGAAATGGTGAATGAGGGTTGAATATTTAGAATAATTAAACAAGTGTGCATCCTTATGCTAGTATTTGAAAAGATCATAGTATATGCTATGAATTCCTCATGTCATTGTTTATGTATTTCTAAGATTAAGAGCTCAAGTCTTTGGAATATATGATCGTGATATGATGTTCATAGGTTGAGGAATTGTTATATTTTGTCTACTTTACGCATCTCGCGGTGGTTAATATGTGTTTATCGTATTAGCTTTCCAAAGATTTGTGGAATTAGATAGCCCTGACGGGAGTCTACTTCATCCTTCACATTAACATAATTATATCATTAGATCTTCATGGCATAACTTTAAGTGGCTATTGTGTGTTTATCGTTTTAGCTTTCTAAAGAGTTATATGTTTAGATAACCCTGACGGGAGTCTCTACTACTTTCTTATATCATAGTTAGAAAATGGTCTCACCTTGAGTATGTGTATGTTGTTATTGTGTTGCTAAGTGGATTCGAAGTCCAAGTGATATCTCTTATTGATTGTTTGTTTTCATTCCTATCTTCTTACTTCGCTTGTTAACTTGTTAATCTTTTAGTTTAATTTAATATTTTCAAATCACTCGCTATTGATCGGTTAAATAGTGACAAAGGTCTAGTATTGGGAGGTGTTGTGTCCACGGATCGATACTCGGTTCTTACCAAGAGCTATATTGCTATGCGATAGGTACACTTGCCTATTGTGTGTAGTTTAGTTTAAGGTGAAAATCGTTTCTTTATTTAAAACCAGATTTGTGTAAAATCTTTATTAAAAATCTATACACTTTAACACACATCATGTATGCTGGTTTATTGGACAAACATTAAGTGTTGTGTCGTAACAAAGTCCTCGCACAGTCTTACCGTTAATGTATTCACAATGAGGTGAGTTTAGATAATACTATCGGGCGTGACGAACCCCACGCCGCGCCAACTCTAACTGGATGTCAGGACGCGTTTAATCTCAACCTGTAACATCAGTGCTGGACGCGTGCCGGAACAGTGATCGCAACCGTAAACCGTACAGTAACTCAGGTACACATTACGTGAAACTATGCTTATTTTGTTGAAACATCATGCTTTACACTAGATTATTATACGATTGTCTGAAATCTGACTGAAACTTTAGGGTATCCACTATCGAGGATTGATGATTTGTTTGATCAATTGCAAGGAGATCAATACTTTTCGAAGATCGATCTGCGTTCTGGATACCATCAGCTCAGAGTACAAGAAGAAGACATACCAAAGACGGCGTTTCGTACCAGATACGGGCATTACGAGTTTATGGTGATGCCTTTTGGTTTGACGAATGCACCCGCGGTCTTCATGGATCTCATGAACCGTGTGTGTAAGTCGTACTTAGATCAATTTGTTATTGTTTTCATTGATGACATATTGATCTACTCTAAAAGCAAAACAGAACATGAGAAACATCTTAGAACGATCTTGGAACTGTTAAAGGAAGAGAAACTCTATGCCAAATTCTCTAAGTGTGAGTTTTGGTTAAAAGAGGTTCAATTCCTAGGTCATGTAGTTAACAGTGAAGGAATACATGTTGATCCCGCCAAGATCGAGGCAATAAAAGATTGGGACACTCCGAAGACACCTACGGAGATACGTTCTTTTCTAGGATTAGCAGGCTATTACAGAAGGTTTATCTCAAACTTTTCTAAGATAGCTCTGCCACTTACAAAGTTGACACAGAAAAGCGAACCGTTTATTTGGGAGCAAAAGCAAGAGGAAGCCTTTCAGACTTTGAAGCAAAGACTATGTGATGCTCCGATCTTATCTCTTCCACATGGTTGTGATGACTTTGTTGTGTATTGTGATGCATCCCATCAGGGACTTGGCTGTGTACTTATGCAGCGAGACAAAGTTATTGCCTATGCTTCGAGACAACTAAAAGTTCATGAGAAGAACTACACTACTCATGATCTGGAACTGGGAGCAGTGATATTTGCTTTGAAGATCTGGAGACATTATCTATATGGCACCAAGTGTACCATATTCACTGATCACAAGAGTCTGCAACACATATTCGATCAGAAGGAACTCAACATGCGACAGCGACGTTGGGTTGAGCTTCTAAATGATTACGACTGTGTAATCAAATACCATCCGGGCAAGGCAAACGTTGTAGCCGATGCCTTGAGCCGGAAGGAACGAGTCAAACTCTTGCGCGTCAGAGCAATGGGAATGACTGTGCAGACAAGCTTACACGACAACATTATGAAAGCACAACAGGAGGTTATTGAACGTGAAAACTTGAAGAAAGAACTTGATTGCGGTGTGGAAAAACATTTGGAAACAAAACCCGATGGACTTGTTTACTTCAAGGATCGTATATGGATTCCTGCAGTAGGTGAGTTGAGAAAACTTATTTTTGATGAAGCACACAAAACCAAGTACTCTGTGCATCCCGGTGCTGATAAAATTTACCAAGACTTACGTGCATATTATTGGTGGCCGGGTATGAAGAAAGACATAGCTGATTATGTTGGTCGATGCCTTACGTGTGCTAAAGTGAAGGTGGAACACCAAAAACCGTCTGGTTTACTGGAACAGCCTGAAATTCCACTTTGGAAGTAGGAATAGATAGCTATGGACATTGTTACCAAGTTACCCCGCACTTCCAGTGGGCATGACACTATTTGGGTTATCGTTGACCGATTAACCAAATCTGCTCATTTCTTGCTAATGCGAGAAACTTACACGATGGATAAATTAGCGAAGCTTTACATCAATGAGATAGTGGTACGCCATGGTGTGCCATTGTCTATCATCTCAGATCGTGATAGCAGATTCACATCAAGGTTCTGGCAGTCATTGTAGAAATCTCTGGGGACGCAATTAAACTTAAGTATAGCTTACCATCCACAAACGGATGGTCAAAGCGAATGTACTATACAAACCCTGGAGGACATGTTAAGAACTTGTGTTCTAGATTTCGGTGGTAATTGGGATTCTCATTTGCCACTAATCGAGTTCTCCTACAACAACAGTTATCACAGCAGCATCGGTTGTGCCCCATTCGAGGCTCTTTATGGTCGGAAATGTCGGTCACCGATCTGTTGGTCGGAAGTGGGAGATAATCGAATAACAGGGCCAGAACTTATTCAAGAAACTACAGACAAGATTGCTCAGATACAACAAAGGCTACAAGCAACACGAAGCAGACAAAAGAGCTATGCTGATAGACGGCGAAAGCCGTTGGAATTCCAAGTGGGAGACCGTGTCATGTTAAAGGTTTCTCCATGGAAGGGCGTAGTCCGTTTTTCAAAGAAAGGCAAACTAACACCACGGTACGTGGGACCGTTCGAAATCATCGAACGCATTGGTCCTGTGGCGTACAGATTAAGCTTACCGGATGAACTTAGTGGTATACATGACGTGTTCCACGTCTCAAACTTGAAGAAATGTCTTGCTGATGAAACTCTTATCATACCAGTTGAAGAGATTCAATTGGATGAACACTTACGTTTTGTTGAAGAACCTTTAGAGATTATGGATCGCAAAGTTAAGAAACTGAGGCGAAGCCGTATTCCTATCGTTAAGGTTCGTTGGAACTCAAGGTGCGGACCCGAGTTTACTTGGGAACGTGAAGATCACATGAAGAACAAGTATCCCCAACTCTTTACAGAGGAAGCCGTACCGAATAACGAGTCTTGAATTTCAGGACGAAATTTCTCTAACAAGGGGAGACTGTAACATCAGTGTCGGACGCGTGCCGAAACAGTGATCGCAACCGTAAACTGTACAGTAACTCAGGTACACATTACGTGAAACTATGCTTATTTAGTTGAAACATCATGCTTTACACTAGATTATTATACGATTGTCTGAAATCTGACTGAAACTTTAGGGTTAACAGTCAGAAACATGTCAGACAACACAGTGTTGAAACATAGATACTTGATTTGATACTATTGTGTATAAACTTATGTGAGGTTAAACAGAACGAAACTATAACGGTTGTTGTTACGGAATGCTAAACCGACGAATTATTCGTATAGGTGACGATCTGTACGAATGATTATGAAAGTTTAACGTTCTGAAATAATGACTGAACAGTAGAGAACAAGAATAAGAAAGCCAATCCATTGTCGTGTTCGTTCGAATGACGATTCGAACGAATACGCGTGATGGCGACGCGTTCTGACGAAACAATAACGAAAACGAATAACGATACGAACGATCATAAACTTAAGGAAATAAAATATTTTCTATTTTACAATTTTGAAACTCATCATAAATAAAAATAAACAAAACTACTTTATTAACTCGCGAACAAATTAACGAAACGCATAAAATACCAAAAGTCGATAAATAATTTAATACAACAAACTTTAAAATAATTTCTAATGATAATCCTATCCTAAACACTTTAAAATAATCCTTTTATTTAAAGTTACGAAGAATGCGCGTAACGATCCGGAAACGCGACGAAGACGCGAACTAAGCAACCGAAACGAACCCGAATACCCACGGGGTATATAAACCACAAATGAGGCAAACCACCTCATTTATTACAAACCCTTTCTCTCTCTAAACCCCAAACCCGTCACCCATCCTCTCTCTAAAATTCAAACCTTCAAAACACTATAACTCTCTCAAATCTTGGTGGAATTGGATGATTCTTGAGCCTAAACGACCATCTTGAAGCCCTCTACACGAAAGTACAACCGATCTGGAGTTTTACCCGGCCAAATTTGAGGTATGAAGCTTTGAAGTTTATGAAAAATAGGGTTTTTAGGTCCTTAGTTCGATCTAAGCCTTTAACCGGCTTAACCCTTACCTCAACGAACTGGATACTTTCGAAAACCTTACCTTGGTATAACATAACCGTAGAGATAACCCCTCAGCAGGTGTCGTGAAGGTGATGGGGAAGTGGTTGTAGGTTCGTGGGATAGCAGAGTCGTGGCCGAACCCTGTCCCCAGGTGGTCGAACCTTACGGCTGAAAACCTACCCGTTCTAGAGGAACCTTTCCCTTGGCGAGCCCTCTACCTACCACCGAACCTCCATTGCTAGCGAACCCACCCAGGTACACGAACCTGCTAGGTGAACCCAAGCTCAGCCGAACCTATCCATGCATAGCGAACCTATGTGCATGAACATCGGACAAACCTTGTGCAGCCCTTAGGAACTCACGAACCTTTGGCTTTTACCGAACCTATCGTCCCCAGCGAACCTGCATGCTACGAACCATTGACCACCGAACCTGTGTTCAGCCGAAGCCAGTGCAGGGAACGAACCCTAGACGAACCATGACCCTAGGCGAACCTTTGGGACTCCACCGAACCTTTTTGAAGCGTCGAACCTAGACGAACCTAGTACCTGGAACTCTCCCTTGGTGGCGAACCTATGGCTGCACCCTTAGCAGCCGAACCTTTAGTCATGGAACCCAAAAAGGTTCGCTGGAAATGGGTGCCACACCCCCTTTCTCGAACGGTTTAAATCAAATGTGCTTGGGCCATGTTTAATTATCTAGCCAATATCACTTGAGTCGGCCCACTCAACTAGTTTGGTCCAAGAGGTTCACCTATGGCCCATGTTAATTAATTCAGCCCACGAAGTTGGTTTAGCCCAATTAAATTCCTTCGGCCCAACTCAATTAAATTCAGCCCACGATGGTCAATTGGCCCAATAGGTTGGCCCGTATGATTTCTTTAGGCCCAAGAACTTGTGAATTGGTCCAACCACATTATAACCGGTCCACGAAAACACAATGGGCCCAAGGGATTGCTTAGGCCCACTTGTTATGGCCTAACCTAATTATTAGGCCCAACTACCATTTGGTTAGCCCAAGAACTTTGTACATTTGGCCACAAACATACTAATTCTAGGCCCAACACACACATGTCTCGGCCCAACCTTAATAAACGGCCCAACAGCCTTCTACGGCCCATGTGATTGTCCTCGGCCCAATTTCATTTAGAACAACCCTTCGGCCCAAACCGTTAACCAATTGTCCTTCGACTCGAGTTAGATAACTTATTCCTTGTTCGGCCCAAATAAAATGTTAGGTCCACCTATGTCGGCCCACATTAATCATTTGACCCAACAAAAGGCCCACAAGGTTCAAGTAACAATGAATATGAATTAAGTTATAACATGTTAAATTAGATTAACATTAAGACTAAAAACCTAAGTTTTTATACTTAGAAAAATTCATTTATCACTATGGAGATTCAAATGGAATGAAATATTTTACTAGCAAAGTAAAGTTAACTCAAACCTTGTGGGAAATTGATGACACAACAAAGACAAATAACTAAGGGTCGAGTGAAGATCGAGACACAAAGTGTTAGCCAACTTTAGGGCTAACACTAATACTTATACACACAAATCAATCCAACACATACTTATAAGTTACAAACTATATGAAATCAATACAGGATTGTGAACATTTCAACAAGTACAATCAAAGAGCGCGTGTATTCTTGTCTTTACTTAGTCAACCACTACAGACACAAGGTGAGTTCATTTGTCCCTTTTCAAACTTATTTGTTTTACTTTGGGACTGAGAAGCATGTTAAACATTTTAGTAAACTATTGAAATGTTATTTAATGCTTTTAAACTTAAACATGATGCTTATAATGACGCTTATGCTTGGAACTTAGTATACTTTGAAAAGCAATAAACTTGATACTTATACTTCAAACATGAGACTTGATGCTTATGCTTATGAAACTATATGCTTAAACATGAGACTTGATGCTTATGCTGATGAAACTATATGCTTAAACATGAGACTTGATGCTTATGCTTATGAAACTATGTGTGGACACTTGAGACTATATGCTTAAAACTATTATTTGCGCATGAAACATTGTGCATGTATCTAATCATAGGCTACGTAATTGCTAAACGACTGCTAGTGCAGAGCTTGTACCTATGTATTGAGATACATGTAAACTAAACCATAACGAGGCTAAGCTATTACCTATATATGAGACATGTAATTGCTAAACGACTGCTAGTGCAGATCTTTTGTCTGCTTATATGAGGTATGTAATTGCTGGATTAAACTAAACCATGATGAGGCTAAGCTATTATCTATATAAGAGACATGTAATTGCTAAACTTCTGCTAGTGTAGAGCTTTTGTCTGCTTATATGAGATATGTAATTGCTGGATTATTTGTGTATGCATGGCTTGTGTCTATGTATGAGATACGTAATTGCTAAACGACTGCTAGTGCAGAGCTTGTATCTTGTATAGGAGATACGTAATTGCTAGACTAAGCTTAACTAATTCATGAGATACGTAATGGTTAAACGACTGCTAGTGCAGAGCTTGTATCTATCCGTGAGCTACGTAATTGCTAAACGACTGCTAGTGCAGAGATTGTACTCACGCATGAGATTAGGGACAGCTAAACTATGTGCGTGTGAAACTATGATGCTTGTCAAACATACTTTGAAACTAATACTCATGAATGCTATAGACTTGTAAACTTTGAAACAGAAAACAAAAGCTATGATGAGGAATGGGTTGAATGGTAGGTAAAATGCTTAATTATTATTAACAACAGTGTCATATCCGGATTAGTATGTGGTGGGACGGTGTCTGGGCGGGTTGTAGGCTCGACCCAGGGGTATGCCCTATATATAAGCATACCGATTTGGATATTACATGTGGAGTTAATGAGATTAAGGTTTTACCGGAAGAGGTTTGTTAAAACTATTTTAAAATTATAAACTTTATGAACTCACCAACCATTGTGTTGACTTTGTTTTCTTACATGCTTTCTCAGGTGAAGAACAGGTTTAAGCTAAGGCTTTGGATTGCATGCTAGGTGGCCTAGATAGAGGACCTAGTTGACTTTTGGAAGCACATCTTTTGTGGATATTACACATCACTTTTGATATCTTGTACATATACAAGATATAAACATTTGATTCTTTTGTTAGGTTTACTTAGTTAAATTACTGAACATTGCTATTGTAATTTAACTTTGTAATCCTAGTTAATGTTGATTGTGCTTTAGTTATTCTTAAACATTGATGCTATGAAAACAATCTGATCATTTGATTATCACTCACGATATCGTGCCCCGAGAACCTTCCGCCCGACGGGGACTTCGATCCAACCCTGCCGGCTCGGGGTGTGACACAACCCATCGTCCATGTCATTACGACAGGCATGGCGGATGCTAAAGCAAACAAGTCTAGTTCGGTAGAGACGAAACTGACACTTGGAGCTATGGCTTGGAACAAACATTTAAATAAACAACATAAAACGTGACAAACATTATTTTACTTATGTACTGACATCAAACCCTGTGAACTTACCAACCTATGTGTTGACACTTTTTCTTAACATTTATTCTCATATAACTAGCTGCATATAGATAAGGATGCACTTAGGGGAATCGAGCACATGACTAAGCTTGCATTCATATCGTGTCATTTGAACAAACACTATTTATTTCATTGTGTCTTTACAAACAATGTAGTGTTTATCGTTTTTACATTTCGCTGCATTTCGAACAACTTATTATTCCGTTGCTTAAACATTTACTTTCACAACTTTAGAACATTTATGTTATTCCGCTGCATGTTTAATTAATCAGTTTGGTTAATGTTGTTAAATCGAATGTGTTTTCAAACGCATATAGAGTCATTTTATATGACTAAGAGCTGTGATTCTGACCAACACCTAGCGGACTGACACCGCAGGTGGAAATTTGGGGGTGTGACATTTCTCCATAAGATTTACAAGCGTGACCCACAAAATCTCAAATACACCGCACGTTAGTACGCATCTAGATGTGCGTCACTTCCTTCTTCCTCCCCGTAACATCCTTTCAGCGGGCTTCTTTAACGTCGCCCACGTGTAATCCCTCTACGGGCGCGCTGCAGATAGTTTTAAAAGCTTCTTTAAACGTATTAAAGTTGTAATGTGTGAAAGTGTGAAACTATGAAAGGCGACCACTTGGATTTTTTTTTTGAACAGCGAACGTCCCGTCACCCGGGATCCCTCTGGCAAACAGACCACCCTTCCACCCGAATAATAGAGCGTGTGATGAGAGGCGTTTGGTAATGATTCTAAAATGCTTAATGAGATGTTTTTATGTGCTTCGACATGATTATTTATTCGAAATAGAAGCTACCTTGTGTCTTTATGTGTTTGTAGGTTGAATGATGCAAGAAAGTGATTTTAGGTCGAAACCGAGCACCAGAAAGCAAGATCGAGCACATCCGAACATCCGAGTATGCGAAATGGAAGCCATGAACTTTGAAGAGGCATATCTTGGGCTAGGAGAGGAGTTACAGGACGTATAATATATGAAAATTGTGTTTCTCGACGAGACGGAGCTAAATATGATATCAGATCAGCCGTAACTTACGCCTAGGAAGTCGTAACTTACGCCGGGATGCTGAACCGTAGCTAGAAACCGTAAACCAGAGAGTTCAAGGCGTGAGATGCAGCTCTAACATGCATGTAGGCGTAAGTTACACCTAGGGGGACGTAACTTATGCCGGGGGTCGACGGAAAACACCAAATTTCGCGTTTCTTGGGGTATTTAAGGCCCAAATCAACCCTAGTTGACTATCACACCTTGGGGGTAAGTTCTTGGACATTTTGGAGTGTTCTAAAGCCCCGAAACATCAATCCAAACATCAAGATCAAGATTCCTTCATGGAATTTCACATGAAGATTGAAGATTCAAGTGTCGAGATGTCTGGCTAAGCTTCTCGTGATCGTCTCCGGGTAAATGGTTAGGTTTAATAACTACGTTTTATTTTGATTTGTTAAACGTTGGTATTGAATTTGTTTTCATAGATTTACAAGTTCAATTATTGTTTGATTATGAGACGATAAATGATTTCTGGTTTATTTTACAACTTTGAATTCAATCTCATTGCTTGATTTTAACTATTGTCAAGTTTAATGTTATTGGTTTAATTTTAAAAGTATTATAGAAATCTTACATTTTGTGAACAAGTAATTAACTGAGTCAACAACATCGGTCTAGTTATCGGTTGTCAACAAAGTCATTAACTTTGTTCCAAATCATAATTGTTTAATAATTTAAGCATGAATCATGTCTATGTGATTTCTAATTAACAAATCAAGATATACCTAGTTGTTTTACTAACTTGAAACCCGGAGAGATCACATTATTTATACATTGTTACAACTTTTTAGTTTATGTATAAGTTTACTTAAGTTTGTTTTACATAAAAACCAAAATCCGACATTTAAGTTTATTTTCTTAAATGTATTTGATTAGTTAAATGAAATTATATAACACTGACCACATGTTCCTCGTGGATACGATACCTGACTTACCCTAGCTACCTAGGTTAATTAGGTTTTTCATGACCCAAACGACAGGTCATCAGCGTGGTGACCGACCCATACGTCCAGGAGGAAATCTACAATTAGGAAAACTCCTGGCTCAACACGTCTTATAAGAGAATTCAAGAGGATACCACTAAGCTAGAAGTCGGGCAACCACTTGGTTGAAAAATTAAAAAAAAATTAAATTAAAAACTAATATAAATTACTTACTGTTTCGCCTTTCTTTCTCCCCCAAAACCCTCGCTGTCACTCTCTGTAACCGTCATGAACATCACATCTCTTCGGCTTGACACAAACCCTCTCACAGCTCCACGGAGGGCCTTCAATGGCGCCGGTGGTAACTGCATCTCCCGACGCATTGATCTTCATCAACGCCGGAAAACCGGTCCAATTTCATGCTCCGCGTCTCCGCCGGCCACCGTGGAACAACATACCAGTGACACACCGAATCGAATAGGTTCATTGGGTAACGTTTCCGGCGTTTTAGGCTGTCAGTGGGGGGACGAAGGCAAGGGAAAGCTTGTTGATATATTAGCCAAGCATTTTGACATTGTTGCTCGCTGTCAGGTATATAATCTCGTTAGTCATATCACTATTCATATTAAAATCAGGGTTTCTTTCATTATATGATATTAATTTATATGCCGTTGAGATTGTGAAATTTTGCCAATTTTGTTTTTATTTTCTATTATTATTTTTATTTTTGCTGTCAGAATTGAATGATTGGCAAAGCAAATCATGCTGATAATAATGTTTTCTTTTCAGACCTATTTTCCTTGTGTTGATTTATGTTATTTTAAAGTTGATTCTGTTTATTCTCATATAATACATATCAAATTGAGTTTGGACGTCAAATGTTAATTGTCAGTGCTGAAATTTATTTGATAAAGAGAACTCTGAAAATGGGAGATTACAACAAGTATTCAAGTAGACTGACACTGGCTCAAATATTTTTTAAAAATCCAATATTAGTTTTGTTAGCTTTGTTGTAAGCTGTATCTTTTTCTTCTCCCTATGCATGTGCACTTGTAATTTATAAAAAAAATGATTTGGATTGCATATTTTAAAAAATGTTTTGGACATCGTTTGGATTGGATTTAGGATGATTTAGATGGGTCAAGTTAAATGTGTGTGTTTTAAAGGACATGTCAGTATAGATCATGATGTGAATGAGCTGTGTAGGTTGGGTTGGACCCCAACAACTACCTTTTTTTTACACATTGAGTTTGTATTGCAAAAAGGAGCTTTGTCATAAAACAAATGCAGCATATAAACAAAAAGTGCAAATAAGCAATTATTTTTCAGTAAAAGATGTAGGTTGTGTGGTTGTAAGGCATTTAAATCATGCTTTGTTCAACCCATGATGAAGATATGTATTTCAAATTATCAACATGTTTAACATGTTAGTCAATTTGGCTTGACCTTCACAAGTGGGATTTTAAACATCATGGGTTAAACAGGCTCAAGTTATTTTATGTGGATTGATTTTGTGACCATTAGCATGGGATTAGCAGATTTGACTGGATTTGTTAGATTTGCACACCTCTGAGGATATGATCAGCGATAAGAGTTATTGAAAAAGTAGGATCAAGGTTAGAGACTTTTAGATTTCTAGAGTTTTGAGGGAAAAATGTGTTAGAGATTATTAGCTTTAAGTATGACCTTAGTATTAGACATACCTTAGTTGAAGTGTAGTGCCTATTTGATATGATTTGATATTTGATACGTATTCTATTTGTTACTGCGTTCTATTGATTGTTTGGTTGTATGTTTATGCTTTTGTTTGTGTGTGTTTTCAAAACAAAAATAAAATAAATAAAATGCAAGTTTTGTGGCACTTCTGAGCCGGGAGTCTCTTTAGGAGCAGCCTCTTTATTCCATTAGGATAGAAGTAAGGTTTGTCTTCGTCTCACTCCTTTCGCTCCCCATACCGTGTTGATTAGTAAGACTTTACCATGTTTGTTTGTTAAATCGTGTACTAAAGTTGTGTTTTTTCGGCTTGTAAAAAAACTGAATAACTGCATTTATTTGGGTCAATTAGCTCAAGACCTGCTTTGTTTGATCATATCATCATTAGCTAATATTATCCAATCTGATCTATTGACATGGCTGCTTATACAGACTCTGAATGGTTCAAGGATTATTCCTAGCGCTGGATTATGCGTCTTTGAAATGGTTTGTTTATTGCTGTGATAAGCGGTGTAATCAAATTAGGCAGGCTAAACAATATAAGCCAATTAGCCATTTTTGTGAGCCAAGTAAACACACTATCATACTCAAAATTTAATCCTATTAAATTTTTTAGTTACTGTTTCTGGCTTTGTTTGACTGACAACTTGTACAAACTCAGTAACTTCTCTTAAAGACAGATGAAACATTTAAAGGAACCTTATATTCTTTATGCCTTGCTTCTTTCTTTTAATTATGAAATGCTCGTAGATGCATGTGTCTTTTAATGCCAATGTGAATGATCAGTCGTTTTATTTATTATGGATTGCGCTAACATTTGGTTATGCTCTTTGTAGAAATATTAATTTAGTAAAGAGAACAGTCAATTAGGTGTGAATTTGCTTCAGCATTAAGGGCTATTTTTCCTTCTATGTTTTTTTAGGTATTTAGTGTGGGTAGGGTATTATTTATGTCAGCCCATGACCGACCATTGTACTCTATTTATTCATCATGCACCTATTAATACGGTGCCTGTTTCGTGAGAAGGTTATTTCCTTCTATGTTTTTTTTTTTTTGATAAACCAGTTTATTAAATTAACACTGTATGTTTACTTGGAGTTGATGCTAGTCATGTACTGTAATTTTGAGGGAGTTTTAGTCTTTTTTACTTTTCATCTTCACCCTTCCATCTTCATTTTACTATTTCAGGGTGGAGCAAATGCTGGACATACTATCTACAATTCTGAAGGCAAGAAATTTGCTCTTCATCTTGTTCCCTCAGGGATTCTTAACGAGGAAACTACATGTGTTGTGGGAAATGGAGTTGTGGTGCATCTTCCTGGGTTCTTTAAAGAAATTGATGGCCTTGAATCTAATGGGGTTTCTTGCAAAGGAAGGATTTTAGTTTCTGATCGTGCTCATTTGTTATTTGATTTTCATCAAGAAGTAGACGGCCTTAGAGAAGTTGAATTAGCCAAATCTTTCATTGGCACCACTAAAAGAGGAATTGGACCATGCTACTCTAGCAAAGTCAATAGAAATGGTATAAGAGTGAGTGACTTAAGGCATATGGATACCTTTCCTCAAAAACTTGATCTTTTATTATCAGATGCAGCTTCAAGATTTAAAGATTTTAAATATACATCAGAAATGCTTCGGGAAGAAGTTGAAAGGTACAAAAGATTTGCTGAGAGGCTGGAACCATTTATTTGTGATACAGTGCATTTCATGAATGAATCTATATTACAGAAAAAGAAAATTTTGGTGGAAGGTGGTCAAGCAACTATGCTGGATATTGATTTTGGGACGTATCCTTTCGTAACTTCTTCTAGTCCATCAGCTGGTGGCATATGCACTGGATTAGGGATTGCTCCCAGAGCCCTTGGGGATATTATTGGAGTGGTAAGTCATTCTGGATTAATCCACTTTTATTTATATTGTGCATGTATCCATATGGTTTTTGTAAGTTTGTCCTCAGATTTAAACTATCTGTGTATCCATAGTGTATTTTTTTGTAATTTGTACACAGATTTTTATTCTGTAGAGGTTATATTTTTTTATTCACTTGCTTATGAAAGGGTTGTCTCGAGGTTTTTTATTCTCAAATGGGTCAAATAGAAAAACAATATTGAAGGGAAACAAGCTGAAATTGATTGAACAAGTTAGTGTCGTCCATTGTTTATTTTTAATGCATACAACATCCTGAATTGTTTTTATTCAAAGATCTAGATTGTTATTGTGATATTATTGTTTCTATAGTTCTAATCAATTTACTAGTTATAATCCATTTTCAGCCTATACTATTATGTATTCATGCTACATGTAGATGTATTTCACTTTGTGGCAGAGATTCATGATGGGAGGAGCAAGATTTATCAGATTGGAAGTTAGATCGTTTTATTGGATGATATTGTTACTTAAAAAATATGTGTGATGGTTTTGTACCATTTGAATAATTTTTAAGGTACTTGGTATAAATAAAGTCTTTAAAGCTTATCAGGGAATTTTTTTTGTACCTCTTAACTTCTATCTTTGATTAGTGCAAACAAATGTCATATATTAGAGACAACAAAACTGGATCGGGTAATGTTAGAAAACTAATGCTTTTAAAGTTTGGGCCAAACCTTGTATGGTTGCACTGATGCACCATTTTTTTTTGTTCTTTTTATTTTAAATGTTGAGCAATGAATATAAAAAGATTACATAAACTATTTACTAAAACCATAGATCATAGTATAGTAAAGTATTCTCAGGTTTAGGGTATTTGAATACTCTTTAAGTGAGCTCAAACCTGTTCTGTCGTGTCTGAACCCATTTGACCTGTAATATAGCTTATTTGTTCTATTTCTGTTCAGTTATTTTCAAATAACTACCACTGAATTTTTGAGGTTCTATATGAAGTGTTGAACTTGCCATGTACGTTTTAGACATCAAAATCAAGTTATCCACATTGCTGATTAGCTGGTATTAATTCGTTTCTTGACTCAGGTTAAGGCGTACACCACTAGAGTTGGATCGGGTCCTTTTCCAACAGAATTGTTGGATAAAACCGGTGACCTTTTACGGTTTTCTGGGCAAGAATTTGGCACCACAACAGGCCGTCCTCGTAGATGTGGTTGGCTTGATATAGTTGCTCTTAAATATGTTTGCCAGATTAATGGATTTTCTTCCCTCAATCTTACCAAACTTGATGTTCTTTCTGATCTTGCTGAGATTCAGTTGGGTGTTTCTTATAAACATTCCAATGGTACCCCCATCAATTCATTCCCTGCTGATTTACATGTTCTTGAACAGTCAAAGGTAAGTGCCATTCCCCCCCTCTTGCTTGTTACATTACACACACATGCACGTTCATTTTAGAACCAATATTATGCTTAGACCACGAGAACCGCATAAGCACATATACATAATGCTTCAAGGGGAAAAGGGTAAATTAAAAAATAATAAAATGGTTTATTTTTCTCTCTCACTCTTAACCCTTTCCTTGATTTAATCTCCTTTTTTTTTCTGTAAATATGACAATGTGCGCATGGGCGTATTATTTATACACATGTGCATGCAGACAAAATGCTGTTAATACCATCCTATGTTGTCAAAGGCATGTTGGGTGCCCGCGAAGCGTATGAAAGGGGCATGGTGGCAGCCTAGGGCACTCTGCAAAATTTTGGAAAATCCGGCAAAATTTAAAAAAATCCAACCATAAACCAGTCTAAAATAGCCATAAAAAGATTTTTTGATTTTAAATACTGTATATAACTAGATTATTAATTGTTTTATAGTTAAAATTTATATATTTTTAAAATTTTTAAGTCTAAAACATGTCAAACATCTAAAAATGGTAACTGAATACTATGCGCCTAGTTTAAAAAGCCTCGCTTTTTTGCACCTAGGCTCCAGGTGCGGCTGACGCACCTTCCGCCTTTGACAACTATGATGCCTTTTTTTTTTGGAAAATAAATCTTAAACAATAAAATCCATATGCATTCTAGTCAATTTATGTAATAAATAATACAAGGATTAAGGTGATGCATGTACTTCTCCATATAATATGGTTTTGAATGAATGCCCATGTATACATGTATGATGTCTGCATGTTGGTGACGGGCTGAAGGGTCTTTGCAAGACCATTAATATAGTGAGAGCCAGTTTGGAATATATATTTATTTGTCTTTTTATCGGAGAATCTAACATGGTTATCAAAATAAATCATCCTTAAGTGTTTTTTCTTAAATAGATGGCATGATTATGCACATATTATATAAATCTACACATGTGTAGTTTCACTATGTACTAAAGTACTAAATTGTTGCGTTGAAAAGAGGAGAGAAAGTAGAGAAGCTAGTTATTTAAAGAAATAATTCATTAATCTTATATGATATAATTCATCATCAGTTTGTCACCCTGACATTGTTCATGCTCCGAGTATTGTGTGTTTCAGGTGGAATATGAAACAATGCCAGGGTGGCGAACTGATATATCTTCTATAAGGAAATATTCTGATCTGCCAAAAGCTGCACGCGAGTATGTTGAAAGAATAGAAGAACTCGTGGGTGTGCCAATCCATTACATTGGCGTCGGGCCGGGACGTGATGCTCTTATTTACAAATAATCCCAATATGCGAGAGATTTGTAAGTATTCATTGGTGAGACTACTTGTCACATTTCAATTTCACTGCATTCATTCCCAATGAGATGTATCAAGAATTTTACTTCACTCATTATGTGGGAAAGATGGGACCCTAATGGCTAATGCTATGGCTATCATCTTTCTGTTTGTTAACATACAAAAATTGATAATAAAAGTTGAAGTAACGGAGAAGATTTTTAGTTTACTTTTATCGATTCAAGAAACTTATTTTGGGAGCTAGAAACTTGAAATTGTGATTTTTTTCTCATTGGTATGGCCGTATGGGTTAATGATGTTATCAAGTAATATTTTTGTTTTACCATGTAAAATTATATATTGGGTGGTTTTTGTTGAATATTCTAGTAATTAGAAAAACTAAAATGTGGGACTAATGGAATACCATGTTGACCACGGAATAACTTTTGATACATAAATAATACGAATTTTTATGTATATAACATTTATTACATATATTTCTCCTTTAATATGTAATTGAGTAGTTTATTTGAAAGGGGAAGTATTTTTAAGGTAAATATGTAAATGACTTTTTTGCTTGTGTATATATGTAATAAATGATATTAACAAGGGGAAATACCAATAAATTTTATGTTATATACAATCTATTAATTTAATTTACAAGTTAAGAAGAAGCCATTTGGTTTGGTTTAGTGGTTTTGGCATTTGCGTATTAAGGAACCGGTCATAGATTCTTGTGTCGAACATGTGTTTTTATAAGTTTTTCCCCCTTTTTTCATCTTTAGCCTTTTGAATGGTTTTAAGTGTAACTCTTTCAGTTACACTGTTTCTAACTTAATCCTATGCATGCAAACTAGCAAACTTACCCAGTATATTTCACTATTTAGTAGGGTATGGAGGAAAGATAGAGACAAATCTTACCCATATTCCAGTTAGGATAGAGAAGCTGCTCCGAAGAAGTCCCTGACTCCCCGTCTCAAAATTATCCCAACGATTTTAACGTTATTTTAACAAAATAAGTAAAATAACGTTAAAATTAGTCCACTTTTACTTTTGTCTCTTAAGGGTCCAAACATATGTATATTATATGTGTGCACCGCAAATGAGGTATTTAATCCTATACCTATTAAACTTTTTTTATTAATTAATTGTAGTTTGTTAAATTTTATCAGAAAAAGATGAAATCATTTAAAAGTGTTGATGGGTTATCTTACTGTCATATCACCTGTTGTCTTTAATCATCCAACATTTTTGAAGTGTAAAATATTTTTTTTTTCGTGTATGGAATTTAAAATTGTGCGCAGCGAAGTTGGTTGATATATGGTTGAGTTGACTTTTGTTTATTTTTTTCGAATAATTTTTTTTTTGAAAGTCTTATAGTACAACTATGTTGTCATAATAGTATTTTATCTACGTTTGAATTATCATAATCGAACTTTTGTGGCTTCATATGATTCTTATAATCGTACCCCACATGTTGCAATGTTAGGGTTATTATTAGGGGTGTTCAAAAAAATCCGTATCCGAATCCGAAAATCCGAATCCGAAATATCCGAAAAAATCGGATATCTGAAAGTTCGGATATCCGAAATTTCGGATTCCTGTTTTGAAAATTTTCGGATAGTTCGGATATTCGATATCCGAAATAGTTTTTTATTTCGGATATTCGGATATTTTTTTTGGATAATTTTTCGGATATCCGAATATTTTTCGGATATCCGGATATTTGGATATCCGAAATATATATTTTTAAATTTTTTTTTCTGATTTCGGATATCCGAACGGATATCCGAATCCGAATCCGAAATTTCGGATTCGGATAGTGAAAATCACTATCCGAAACTTCGGATATCCGAAAATGAACACCCCTAGTTATTATCGGGCTGCCATAGCAAGCGGGTAACTTTGTTAGTTCATACTCGGATAGCATATGGGTACGTAATGATAGATTTGAAGCTTCAAAGCAACTTATGGGTTGTTGTATAGCCTTTTAATGATCATTAATAGACTATCTTTTAATGAATTAAAGTCTCTTAATGGTTAAGAGGTATGGTCTTGAATGCCAATAGATAACATTATGAGATAACCTCTTAATGATCATTTAGAGGCTATCAAACATCCTCTTCTTCATGTATGTTTATTGATTTTAATGTAGCTATAACTCTATCAACATGGCCCACTAGTGCAAAAAGTATTTGTTTATTAGGTTGGCTGAGTCAATTGGATGGAATGAGAAGATTTAGCGTTTGTGCAAAGATGGTTTGCAGTTTGCATATTGTAGATGATTTTACACACAACAAAACACTCAAGGTAATCCAGTGTGCAAAGACAATTATTGTTATCAACACCAATATACCCAATACTATTTATACTAACAAACGACGGCTAAATGTTACAGTCAAAACTAGTTATAAATACCATCATTACTCCACCTTGGCATCACGCGGGTGCCACATAAATAACCAACACCATCACCCTCTCATCACTCTACGTCAGCATCACCTTTATTTAATAATTTGTGGGTAACATGTTTTTTTTTATTGCTTCAAAGGTTGAAACACCCGTGATTGACACCACGTATGTGCCCCTCACGCCCCTGTGTAGTGGGAGGAGGGCGTCAAAGGGGTGTAACCGGCCCCTCTCACACCCCAATGACCTACCAGTACACATGGTCTAAACTATATCAAACCATACATCCTATGATGTGAACAAGAGAATCACAAGTTGTCATTCACATGTTCTTGTGACCATTCAATGTTACAAAAGCGACTTAAGTTCACATCTTTACAGGTGCATCTGTAATACGTTTGATCACGTGTCTATGTTACCTTGGATCAAAGTCAGATTTGGATTGATCATACATTTTTAGCAAGCCTAGTAAAATAGGCGGGTTGGGTTGTTTAGATTGGGTTAGGTAACAAGTCATAACATGTCCAGATGAGGAAAAATTTTAAGCAGAATCAGTTTGATATTAAAGCGTTTTTTTAAAAAACATCAATTTATAATGTCACCATTTTTAGCCTAAAATACAAAAAATTCCTTACCTAAACCAACACATTTATCTTGTTTTGAGTCAAGATTATCATGTCTAATTTCAAGTCTATACAGAGTGATTCACACGGCAAGAGCACGGGAATAACAATACCATTAACATATATTTTGGGGCGTTTTTTCAAGAAAACACTAAAAATTAAAAAAAAAATGAATACTATTTGCATACAGGCTTACCATTAACAGGTATATTATAGCTTTTGTTTCTTCAGGGCTGGGTTTTCTTTACATATGTTTCTCCATTTATCTTTCAAGTCTATATCAGTACGACTTTTGTCGAATACGTCCCGTCCAAAATCTAGAATTTTCTTCCATGGAATTCTTTTGTTATTGGCACAACAAAACCTCTGCACCCCTTCCTAAGACAGTTGAAAAAAAACGACAATCAACCAAGAATGTTTGAAAAAATTCATGGCTTGCAACTTGGCCAAAAAAAAAAAAAAAACTTGTTTGCTAACAAGCCGAGCCTGCCTGTTTTTTTAATCGAACTAATGTTGGCTTGGCTCGTCTAAATTTAATATAATATATTTTATATGTGTGTATGCGTGTGTGTATAATCTTAATATTTTTACACACATATATATTAGAGTTTATATGATGAGGATTGAATACCATTCAATTGAACAATTAGAACAATGATGAAATTGTATTAAAAATGAAACAGACGATTACATCAAAGATGATGTCCAGGGTAAAACCCTTCTCCAAGCAGGAGCCAATATTAACCCTAACAATTTTCTTCCTACCAAACTCACAAGTCTATCCTCTATTTATAACCCACTAACACACAAACACTAGATATTAATATTACCAAATTACCCATATCTAGAACCTACCATAACTACTAATTAATACTAACATATTAATATAACTATGATCTCTATCATTACTCCCCCCTTATTTAAAAGTCTTGTCCTCAAGACTTGGGAGTGAACCATGAATTGTGTCTTGCTTCAAGTATCTTGCCTTCCGGACAGTTGTGAGGTGGCCCATATCTATTACCCCAACGTAAACAAATCCTTTTCTTCTTACGTCCTTTCCAATCCAAACGTGAAAGATATCGCGCTCCTCGATCACGATGCAAAACATTTCCGAACGCAAAAGTGGAGGAATGTAAATGTGAAAGTAAAGATTGTTGTGCCGAAGTCAAAACCACTGAATTGGAAGGAACCGAGTACTGCTTCACATCAACCGACTGATAAGCAGCTTCCTCACCGAATAACCATAGGCCCATACATCGTTCAGTCACAATAACAAAATACCCATTCCCCAACTTGATACGAATGCTATCAAAGGAGCAAACAGGAAGCCTTCGCTCAGTTAATTTGGGTGTATGAACACGTTTGGGCTCCCTTTAACCAACACTTGAGGCCCATCACCTGTTAAAGGCCCATAACTATGTTGATAACGAAAAAGGGAAAAAGAGGCCTTACTGGCGACCGAATCAGGGCCTGATAATAGATTCATGAAAAAGGATTCGGTGGGCCTCCCGAAGGAAACTTTGTCCATTGTGGAGTAATGTTGAGAGATAGATGTAGGGTCGATTTTGTCATTTGCGTCTATCGTTAGAGAAGATGGCAATTGAATGGGCCTACCACATGAATCTGATTCGTTATACTCTCCAAAAAGGACTCGTGATGTTGATGATTCTTGTCCTTGCAAGACCCTTGAAAATGCACTCGCATGTGAAGGATCTGTTGCAACCGCCTTAGATGAACTAGAATTAACAGCAGATTTGGGCTGATATTGGCCCACACCAGTCAGCCCATCATTCAATACAGGCCCAGATCGATTGGAATAACGAAAACCAGAAAGAGAAACATTACCGGCGACGAAATCGTGAATCGAATCCGAAGAGCCAGTTTTCCCACTGGAATTGAAAAACCCTAAAAATCCTGAGGAATCGATCAAATTCTTCTCATGGGACGTCACCCAAGCTAAGACCATCTTCCGAAATTCATTGGATTCCGAGCGATCTTCCTTCAACAGTGTCAGTGAAGCCTTAATTTCATTAACGTCTTGTTGGAGTTGGGCGATTTGTTGATCGTGAATATCTAATCGAGAGTTGAGGTTTACCATGGTAGTCGAAATTCAAAATCAAGTCGACGGTAGTTCTGAAGCAGGTCGACGGCAGCTATTAGATCGAGCAATGATGACATTGGAATCCAATTGAATGAAATTGGAAACACGATGATGAGATTGAAGTTGGTGGAACCTGTAATTAGCGCTTAGTCGGCAAAACTGGAAAATCAACAGACAACAAATGTAGATGAAATCGACGGGAATTGATGGGAGGCGCCAGCAATGAAGTCCAACAATGATGAAATTAAGATGAAATTGGCAGGTCTGAGGTAGGGTCGGACCATTGATGAGGATTGAATACCATTCAATTGAACAATTAGAACAATGATGAAATTGTATTAAAAATGAAACAGACGATTACATCAAAGATGATTTCCAGAGTAAAACCCTTCTCAAAGCAGGAGCCAATATTAACCCTAACAATTTTCTTCCTACCAAACTCACAAGTCTATCCTCTATTTATAACCCCACTAACACACACACACTAGATATTAATATTACCAAATTACCCGTATCTGGAACCTACCATAACTACTAATTAATACTAACATATTAATATAACTATGATCTCTATCATTATATGTGCATAATATATTTATAAATGTTTACTTAGGTTATTTTTTATTCAAAAAAATAGATCACTGTGAAGAAATAAGAATCAAATTTATAAAATTGCTTAACGGGCAAGCTCGAGTTTATAAGTGAGAAAAAAACTAAAAATGACGTTTCTGAGGGCAAATTGTAGTTATACCTCCCATTGAAGAGCTTCAATAACAGCCTAACAGGAACGGCGGATAAAATACGAAATTTTCAAAAAGAAAAATCTTAACTAATCCAGCTGGCTCAAGTTTTGTACGAGTTTGAGCTCGAACTCACTTTTCCAGCTTTTAAAAAAATTGGTCAGGCTCGTTTAACTTTGACTCTGAGCCCGAGCTGGCTCAGCCCAGCTCATTTTACATGCTTATAATCAACAATCATTTGCTAGAAAATCATTTAGCAAAAATACAGGTGGAAAACGGGTGAGGGACTGAGGGCTATGGGTTAAAACTGAAATTTTGGTAGAGCTATGGTCTAGTTTGTTGGGTTGACTTGAAACACCTTTTTCTCAGTTTGCAATTTTTTTAATCATGTATGTGTTAAATATAATTTCAAAAAAATATATTTAGAACACCATGATTTAGTAGGTTGTACGTGTTAAAATACACGCTGGAGTTTGGTATGTTTAATCCATATAAGCTGTGTAAGAGTTACACATGGCCCGAATCAACCCATTCACAAGTAACAAGTTCGAAATTTTTCCCGATAGATGTATGCAACCAATACAGTTTCTGCATCACATGCACTTAGTTGCAGGACGATTTGACAACCAAAAAGCTTTTATAATCAATCAAAAGAAAATAATTTACTTATTTACCAAATAATTAAAATGCAGGATTGAAAGGTAAAAGCATAATAATCAAGGATTTGGTAAATGCAGAAGCTCAAGTACCTTTAGAATCTCCTCCTCTGATTTATCCCAAAATAGGTTCTTTCGCCGTGCTAAAGTAATTGCTGGAGAACTGCAAATTAAAATGCAGGTTCATTAAAGTCTAGCAGAAAGTTAAAATCTCAATAAAAAATCAAAATAAATTAACAGGATATGGGGATGCAAGTACATTTAAAAAGAAAATACAGAGTGATTAGATTAGATCACTTAGAAAAAAAAATTCTCGTAAGCATATTTGACACACTAATTATTTTTTTTTTTAAATTGTTTGCGAGCAAAAAGTGTTTCAAAGTCAACCCATTCTTTTTGACCCATTACGCAACCCACCTGCCCAGTTTAACACCTTCAACATGCAACATATGCCTGAGTAAGTGAACCTATTATAGGTTTGTGTGTGCCATAAGGATCAACAAGTTATTGTGCGGATTTTTGACTTCCATATTATTATACGAGAACACACCTGCAAACTTGTTTAAAAAGGCACACAAAGACTTTAGGCTAAAATTGGTAAAATTTTGGTCGAAAATAGGGTTTGTAGGAGGCTGACATGTAATGGCCAAATGGATAAATAAATTATATAAAGTTTGCTTGATGAAAAGGTGGATATGTAAAACAAATTAGAGAGACGCAACTTTTGGTTGTAAATAAAATATATTCATTATACATAAAGCAACACCTCATGCTTTTTTTTAACCAAGCCTTCAAAACAATACATTTTTTTAAGATTAAGAACTTACTAATGTGGTTCTTGCTTACGGGTTCTTTTTGAGTCACCATGTGTGGAGGACCCAGGACTTTCTTTTTCTTTGGATGGTTGTTTAGCCATGCCAGCTTGGCATGTTGACTGATAAAGTGAGTCAGCTGGGGCATAATCTTTACCACTACTCATAACATGTTCATTGCCATTAGATTTGAATTTTTGACCTGTTGCTCCAATTTGTGTTGATATAGTTTCATTCAAATGAGTTCCTTTTTTAACGTATGTAGTTGGTCTATGTTTGACTCCAGAGCTTAAAAATACCTGTAAGTCTTGTCTAGCTAAAGTAGCCTTCTTCTTAACTTCCAGATACTTAGATATTGCATGAGAATATGAACAAAATGGGCAGAAAAAAGTCTCATTTTCATCAAATGTGGCAGCAGAGCCCAAACAGCTCTCATGGACCCTAAACGGGCAGGCATCAGAACTACAAACTAACAACTGACCCCCTTTGCTGCACTTCATACAAAGATATATCTCAGTGTAGTCAATCGTTGCCATGAAATCTTGACTGAGTGTGCGCTGAGAGCTCAAAAAAGCTTCCTTTTTGGCTGCAATATCAGTCCTCTCATCACCACCACCATCATCATCTTCACTAGTAAACTGTTGTTGACCATGCTCAATATTAGCATGATCACAGCTCTGTTCATGATTCTCTGAAGTTATATGCTCCACATGATCCACCAATGTGTTTTTCTCCAAGTCTTTAACTGAGGATTCTGTAACCATTTCATTTTCTTTAATTCTAATACCCCCTGTAATCAATTTATAAGAATCTTCTACATGATCGGTCTTATGCAAGGGGCTTTCTAGTAATTTTCTGTTTTTGTGTTCAGTTTGGGCATTCAAATAGACATCAACTTCAGGGATTGTATTCTCAGATACTTTTTCACTTCCTAAATTACTCATCTTTTTCAATGATTCAAGAATCAGGTGATTGTCCTCAAGAAGTACTTCCTTAAACTGTTTGAACAAATAATGCAGCAACATGTCAATAAAGCCAAAAAAATTTCTTTTGCCCTTTTTAATATATGCATACAAAAAGAAACTATCATCTACCTTTTGCATAGGGGTTTTGGGCAAAGAAGCTCTTTTTTGTAACATGAAAGGACGGATATTCCATTTTCGCCTTTCTAACTTTGTTATCGATTCAGATGTCTGTTACATTTATCACAAAAACAAAATGAAGTAAAAGATATATATGCTCTCTAATAGATATTGCCAAACTCATTATTTACACCTTTTCACTGATTAACCACACATTACCTCCTTTAAAATATTTTGCAGAACGTCTACACAGTGCTCTGATGGATCAAAAGAATTTTTAGCAGAATCAGAATGAACCATATCTTCATTTCCTTGTAGAAACAAACTCTCTAAGATCCGCAGAGAGACCATCTCCTTTGCATCTTTTCCCATATCAACTGAGATAGCAGGAGCTTTTTCTACCAGGCCTAAAAACATAAGTGTATCCATTTGTTAGAAGAAAATACCATAGAAGAAGTTTATATTACAGATAAAAGCCAAAATCAAGCATAATTACCAGCTAAAGTAGAGCAATCTACTTGCTTAAATCTTGCAATGGATTGGATTACCCAATTCCATGCCATGGCTGTTGCATCAGATGACGGCTTGGTGACCATCCAGTACACTATTCCAATGTTTGAAATAGAAGCACCATGTGTTGAAGCTATCTAATTGACTAGCAATAACAAACATATGTAATTTTAGATTTTAAATTAAAAGCTGGTTCCATGCTGTTCACCCTTGATTATAAAGGCACCACTTGAGGCGCTAGGGGTCATGAAAACACATTATAGGATTGAGGTGAAGGCTCGGCTTATATGTAAAAACAACAAAAGGGATGAAGAAATTATGAAAGGTATACTTGATATAAAGCCATACAGGATAATATATAAAATAAACAGAAGACGTAGCTTCTGATAGTAAATAAAGCTTGTTTGGTTGTACATTGAGCAACAATTCAAGTTATGTGAGCGCCTCACGCCTTCATTTTTGAGACCTAAATGCCTCATAGCACCGCATGCTTAAAGGAATTGAAATATGACAAAAGGAATTAGAATTTGAATGGGCGTTTATGTTTTGAAATAATTGGAAGGAAAAAAAATCCTATTCCAATTGCATCATGATTGTTAATGTAATATTGTAATCAAATCTAATTCCAAGGAATCCTGGTAACCAAATGGAGTCTAATAATACTCGACTTAAAACAATATCCAACGAAGGAACAATCATTATGAAGCCAAAAAGCTAGATAATTCACACAAATATTGGCTAAATGGCTAATCAACCAAAAAAATTGAATCCAATTACTATTTAGAAGTAGCATAAATGTCAATAACATCAAAATAATTCCTAACCCCAAACAAAACCCTAGGCGGAGCCTATACTGATCAGAAGAAAGTAATTTATCAAAAAAGAGCTGCCGAAACAATTTAAAAAACAAGTAGCATATGAATCACATTCATAAGAACAAAAATAAAGTTTTTGATACGTAGATGGATCAACATATGAATAATGGCGCATTTGATAAGAACATTAACAGGATTTGAAATCGAACCTCGAAGAGAATTGCACCGGATACGATTAAATGATTGACAGAAACAATTCATACAAGAATCACGAAATTAGCTTCCAAAGATTGAAGCTTTCGAGTTTATCAACTGACGAAGATCTGGAGTTGAGGGTTTGAGAATGGCGAGGGAGAAGCAGAGGATGTCATTAAACTGGAAAAGCTTCTATGCTAAGCTTCATAATTTCAAATCTGTTTTTTGTCAAATCATTTTATGACTTTGGAACTAGCGCCCTAAATGAATCGAACAAATGAGAACGATCCGTAAACGCTTACCGAATGAAAAAAATTATTCGTGTTCGTTCATTAAATAATTGAATGTGTTCACGAACATTAATGAATACGTATTTTTTTAATAGTCAGCTAATCAACTGTCCGGTACTCCGTACGCGGCCTCCAATGGCTAAAGGATGCCCAAGCTGGCCACTAGTCCAGACGGACGGAGCCCCTAGCCTACCAGCCACCAATTCCCGGGGAAAACCCGATTCAAGCACCTGCCCAAAAGCACGATGGTGGAAAGTCGGTAAAACCGGATGGGATCAAGAATCGAACCCAGGCCTTGGGTCTTCTATCGCTTTCCTCATACTTACATCTTACCACTAGGACAAGACATCATTTGTTGAATTGAACACATTAATTTAAAATGCCTTTCAAAAAAAAACATATTAATTTAAAAATAAAGATTAGCATTTTCAATCGCAAATATTAGACATAATCATTTTAAAGTCAAACATTTGATATAAAAACTCAAAAATAAATTTATTTAAAGAGAACAAAATTTTAAAATAATAATCTTGATAAAATTATTTCAGACTAATATTTCAAACATATGAGTTCCAAATTATCATGTTTTTAATAAGATACTAATTTTAAATAGCTATATTTTTTTAATTTAAATGATATAATAATAAATTAAAAGTAAAAAATTTAGAAAATATAACACATATTTAACAAACGATCATAAATGGATGTTAACGAATATAAAGAACATCTTACCATCTTACCGAATGTTCACGAACACAAATGAATAAACGCGGCTTCTATTCGTGTTCATTCCTTTTGTAAACGAATGAACATAAACGAACTTCTCTCCAAACGATCCATGAACTATTCGCTGAACGTTAAGTTCGTTTACAACCTAATTGAAACATATTAATAATGCAGGGTTATGTTCAACTCAATGGTCTCCTTATCATAAAAAGTATAAGAGATTATTTACCATTATATCATGAGATTAAATTTAAGAAAAAAATTCAAAAATTTTAAAGAAAAAGTTATTAGAGTTCAATTTAGTCATTACAACTTCTTCACACATTTTTATAAATATTCATAACTTTTAAATACGATATTAATTTTGTATTACTAAAACGGATTCAGGTTCCTCTACAAAAGCCAAAAACCTTAAAAAGTGTAAGAAGGAACCATTGCTTGACACGTGAACAATGCTTAATTAAAAATAAAAGGAAAGTGAAGTAAATTAACAATTAGCGCGTATTTTGAAATAATTAAATCCCAATAATTTTGCATCATATTCGAACTAATAATTTATTTCCTTTTTTAAGATATGATTGAGGTTTACGCTTTGACGTTTCTGTGTGGCGTATATCAAATTTACGATTTCAGCAATTCATATTGTAAACGACCGATTAATCATTCGAATATAAATGACGTTGATTGTTTGTCTGTGTATAATTTGTTAATTTATGTATTGGCATTTTTTTAATTTCAATATTTGTATAATTACGCTATACTGCATCATTTTGGTGTTTATGCGTACTGATATATGGTGTTTAACATATATGACATTTTTTTAATTATATTGTGTTAATGTTTGGTGTTAATATACATGGTGTTTTTATGTATATGGTGTTTTAGGTATGCTCTGTTTTTTGGTTTTGGTGTTTTTATTTTATTTTGCAATATACAAAACATCTTATGTTATGTCTTGCCTCATTTTCAAGTATATAATGTTACCCTATTTTTCAGTATATGGTGTTTCTTTGGTTTTTGGTGTTTTTTAAGTATATAGTATTTTAACTTTTAAGTATGCTATGTTTTTTTGGTTTTTAGTGTTTTCACATGACATTTTTTTGTGTCGGTTTTGATAATATGTAAATTGTAATTTGGAGATCTCATAGCTACGTAATGGTTTTTTTAAGTGATGCAGTACTGAATCATGATTTTTAGTTGTTTTATGTACATAATTTGTATTATTATTTATTTTTCGAGCAAAATGTCATTTTAGTCCTCATGGTTTGTTAACTTTTGTCATTTTAGTCCAATAGTTTAAATTTTTCCATTTAGGTCATTATGGTTTCATTTTATTGCCATTTTCGTCACTGTGGTTTGGTAATTTTTGTCATTTTAGTCTAAAAGTTTAAACTTAATTGGACTAAAATGACAATAAAATGGAAACCATGACCAAAATGACAATAAAATGAAACCATAATTACCAAAATTGCAAAATTTAAATATTGAATTAAAATGGGAAAAGTTACCAAACCATATAGACTAAAATGACATTTTACTCTTATTTTTATAGTGTTTTTATGGTTTTTTTTATCGTGTTTTATTTATAGAAGAAATGCAGATTAACATTTTCATTTATTAGATACGGTGTTTAGCAAATATTTGATGTTGATAAAAAGGATATGGTGTTTATATAATTTGGCGTTTAATGTTCCATTTTTAGTATGGAGTTATACAGTGCTTTATGAAAAATAGTTCATAACCATGTTGTTTTATCATATAAATGCTTTGTTCATGAATTAGATATAGTGTTTTAACATATAAGCATATAATATAAACACCATAAAAAACCTTAAACAATATAAACACCAGAATTTAACCTAAACTCATAAAAACACCATAAATGTAAACACATAATTTAACATCAAAAAATAAATAAAAAATAAACCTAATAAACACCATAAACAATAAACTATTTAATTTGATCACCATACTTCTAGATTTGAATTATATTAGACAAAACACCATAAACAATTAAAGAAGGTGAATGGAGTTGATAAAAAGTCAACAAAACTAGTTATTACTAAAATTATAATTAACAAGTTGATTTAATAATAGTCGTTGATTAATGATCTAATGACTCAAGATACTTCTTATACTTTTTAAGATAAGAAATTTATTTAGTTTAACATAAGCCTAATAATATAAATTTCTATATCTTCTAATATTGTTTTTTTTGGCATCAAACCTTTGGTTAATCGGGACTATCCTTTTTCCTTAAAACAAAGCATGGTGACCTAACTCAACTGAGAAACCCTACTAAAATTACCCTCCGAGCTAACCCAAAATAATATTTTTTTATACGAGACTCTAACCCTAGATCTTCAAATAAAAAAAGGTCAAGAGCTATCATCATGCGATAATCCTTTTGGTTAATATTGTTTGGCTATTAGACTTGTTATGTTACGCAACAAAATCTTTTTTTTTTTCTAACAAACTTTGGAAATCGTTTTAATAAACTTATTCAAACTTTTATTTCTGTTTTGATTTCACTTGCTCAAATTATTAGAAATGTGCTATAAATTTACACATTTAAAAAAAGTTAAAGCGTTAACATGATTTACAACATATGAAGATATATTTTTTCAATATTTTTATACATGCTAAGACGTATTTAATATATCTTTTAATTTCAATTTAATTTTTTCTTCTCTATTATTCCTGCGCTCACGTGATGGTAGAAATGACAAAATGGTCAATCTAATAAGATACGATTAGATATGTGTTAACTAATGGTACACTATGTTGTTTAATTTTTTTTTAATAATAAAAAAAAAGGTTAAACTTTATCATTTATCTTTTTTACTTCATAAAACATATAACTGTCATACTTAAATCACCAAAACAAGTTTTAAACAAGCCGTTTTCATGTTTTATATTTGCATTAATCGTGTTGTTTTTAACCTGTTAAACACGATAAAACCTGTTTTGCTAGTCATACGCGAGTGAACAAAAACCGTTTCTTGTTTTGTGTTGTTGAGTAATATGTATCACGTTCAATTATTATGATTCTGCATGAAACAAACCACCACTTAAATTACACAATAATTGATTGATATTAATGACTACATCCGCCACAATGGACGTTTTACTAGTTACCGGTTGGACCGGTCGAACTGGATTTAAGAACCGGATAACATAATAAATATATAATATATTCCAAAAAAAATCATGCAATTATAAACACATTTAAACAAACATAATCATGTTAAAAATATATAGGATTTGATTTTAATGTTTATTATTTGAATTTTAGTTCAAAAAAACGGAAATCCGGTCCGACCAATGAACTGGCTCAACCGACCGGTTAGTTCGAATCCGGTTCGCAGCCTATTTAGGGTCGGCTGACCCTCCAGTTCCACGTCCGATTATGTTTTGAAAACCTTGATCCGCCATCTACACATCTCCAATTTTCAACCACGCATATTTGTATTTCCGATTTGGCATTCGTTAAGATGAAAAGAAATAAGTAATCCCTTCAACGAATATTACCCAAATAAATTTTGGCTATTGTGAACCATGTCTTGACCTATAACTTGAACCATGTTATGAACTAGGGTCTATAAGTTTCACAAATTATACATATTCTCAAAAACTTTAAATATTTGTAACACATACAGTCTTTAGGTGAGACATAACAAATGTTTAAAATTTAAGACCATATGAAAAATTTATGAATCTTAAAGGCCAAACGTAAATAAAATGATAACAAATCACATGAACCATATTTTGGCAATTTACTCATTTATTTATTTATTTTTTTTAACAGCCTTGGAAGATTAGATAAAAAACCTTAGATATTGAGAAAGTAACCGAGACTATGACTACATAAAAAAAATCGTCTTAAGTGGAAATTGAACTCAAGATCTGTACCTTGTCCATCATCTACTTTACACCACTTTTTTGGAGGTTATAGGACCATCCGTAATGGTCTCACCGTGGAACGGGCGGGAAGCAGTGGTGACCGCAGCGCGGCCCCTGCTCCCGGTTGGAAACCTTCCCCATTTTTCAATTTTTTACCGTTGAAAGCCTCAGTGGGGAAGGTTTTTCAGTCGGGTGACCACTAAAGGGTTTTAAGATTTTCAGCGGGGTGATGACGTTGCAGAAAATTTTATACAGATGGTCTAATGTCTTAATTGTATCACTCTTTTTTGAATTTTATCACTAACCCTATATTCCTTCGTCACCCTTACAAAAAATAATAATAAGAACAAAAATAACAATAATAATTATAATTGTAATCATTCCATATCAACACTAAGTGCATGAACAAACAAGAAAGCCCACATGGGATGATGGTGTACCATATATGATATACCACATGAGGCTGAAAATTGAAAGGAAAGATGGGCACTATTGCTAAAGCCTAAAGATAGGCTGAAAAAGACATATTCTGATATTAATAAATAATAATGATCCATCACATCATACACCTATATATAAATTTCAAATATATTTAGACCACCCAGTGTGCCAAGGGATTGGGCTTGGATGGGGCGTGAGTGAGCGTGGCACACCGCCTCCTTCTGGGCGTGGGTGGGCCGGCGTGAGTGGGGCAACGGGCGTGAGAGGGTTGGGGAATGAGCATTCTACCGTTGCATCCAATCAAAAAAAAGAAAAAAAAAACATTGGTTGGGCGTGACTGGGCAAGGGGCATTTCCACCATAAGTGGTGGAGTGGGTGGTTGTGATGGGTGTCTACGTGATATCTACGTGGAGTGGTTGGACCAAGGGGCACACCCCATGGTCTTAGAATAAGTTTTACAAGTTGTAATTGTCACATCCATTACAAAAACATCGAAATTATTTTTAAAATTGATTAAGCATTTGTCTAAATTTGAACTCACTTCTTTTATTTAAGAGACAAAACTTAACAATAAAGACATTTTCAAAGGCAAAAAATTCATTTTTAAAAGTCATAACTTAATAAACACTTTTAACAAAAAGTCCTTTTGAAGTTAAATAAGCAATGCCAAACAGGGCCTAAACCTACAGTGATACAGAATTGGTAGAAATTCAATCTTTTATATAACACTTTTTGATAAACGAAACTCGTTTCACTTTACACAGACTTATGTCACGTATAAGACCACGCGATATGCCCTGTGGTTGGGGCGTGAGTGGTTGTTTTTTGGGCGTGGAACACCTCCCCCTTGGGGAGTGGGCGAGCGTGGCCACAGCAACGACATTTTCGACCGTTTGAAATTGATTATGACCATGGGAGGGCTGGGCGTTGACATGATCACCAACCACTTGACATTTGCACCACAAGTGGTTGAGTGAGTGGTTGTGGTGGACGCATATGTGGAGCCTAGGTGGAGTGGTTGGGGCCAAGGGGCATACCCCATGGTCTAAAGAAGGTCTAGGGTTTATTTTTTAACAAATGATTTATGTAAACAACATATTAGTAAGAAGATTTGTTTATCATTTAAAAAAATAACAATGTTTTTTTCTGCTATCCTAGGATAACAATAAAAATACAAATGAACTTTAGAAGTAAATGGGTCCATCAATCAAAGATGGAATCCAGCACAGCAGTTGCCTGTTATTATGATAAGGAAGCGGGTCCGGAAATTTATGAACCCTCTTCCAGAGTATCATCATGTGGTTCGAGCAGGGGGGCGGTGGTGGTCCGGCCGGAGAGGGCACCATCCTGTTCCTCTTTGGCTTTCCCCCAAACCACACCATAAAATCCTATTGTTATTATGCTGCCCCCCAAAACACTGCACCAAGCAAAATGTTAGGCAACGAAAAATCAATCCCAAAAAACTTTGCAAAAATTCGAATTTATTCGATTCAAATACACCAAAAAATACGTTTTAATATTATTTTTCAAATTATTAAAAACTTAGAACAATTTTTTATCAAATAATACATATTTGTAATACAAATAAATCATCAAATGGTAGAAGGTTCAGAAAATAACTAATATAGTCTACACGACGAAGTAAAAACTTTTAATATTACATATTAATATTCAATAAATAACTATTTATTTTGAATAAATACCATATAGTGCTAAAAATATTTTATAAAAGTATGATAAATATGACTTATAATGTAGTGTTATTATTTATCAAACAAAACAAAATAAATATTATTTAATAAAAGAAAAAATTAAAAAATGAAATTAAAAAACAAATCATATAAATATTTAATAGGAAAGAGAAAAAATAAATCAATTTTAGGTTACTCAAAAAATATAAAATGTGTCTTTATAAACATTTATTTATTAAAATAGGTAGAGGTACATATACATATACATATACATACACACACTATGTTATTAGCTCGTGTATTACACGAATTTATTATAAAAGAATAAATAATTAGTAATGAAAATTTACCAATTATAAAACGATATTTTGACATATTAATAAATATTTTAAGTAATAAAAAATAATTAAAAATTTTAATCACTACTCTAATGATATATGACATTATGATGTGTAATAATTGATATCTTTAAAATAACTGACGTTAAAAACTTCAGTTTACATTATATTAAAAACTAACTTTTATAAATCAATAATATAAAATATAATTTTTATAATTATTAAGTTAAACGACCCAATTTAAAAATAACATTAAACATAACGAATCAAAAGTGTAACTTTCTCTATCAATTTTATTATTTCAGTTTTTAAATAAATTAAAAGACGTCATTTATTTATAAAAAAGCTCATTGTTTAAAAACTTACTTTATAGTATATTTTATTTTTAAAAAAATCATTTTATAAGATAACTTGTTTCTATTTAAGTTTTGTTTTTTTTGAAAATAAAATATTTATATCTTTAAAAAAAATTTGTTTTAGAAAATTTTGACGACTTTTATAAAGAAGTTTTTAAATGTGTTTTATTATAAAAAGATAAATAATATATTAGTTATTAGTATTATAATTATTTAATAAGAGAAATATTTTATTTAATAAGAGAGAAAATATGATTATTTAATATGAGAGATAATTAATTGAAATGATAAAAAATTGAAAAGCGTCAATAATGATATAAGAATTTAACAAGTGACAATAGTGATATGATACGGTGACAAATGACAAAATCCTTCCTTATTGCGATTACCGAATAACTACATCTTATTAATTTGGACCTCACATTAAAGTAAATCTAAATGTGTAGTTTTTTTTATTAATGTAAGTGGGCCATACTTTAATTAAAAATGTAAAAAAACACACATCTTTAGATTACTTCAATGTGGGCCCAAAGTAAAAAAAAACACACACACACAGATATATATATATATATGGATTAGGATCATATAATAACTTATGAATAGAACAATAACTCAATAACTCTTATATAATGGCTAATCAAAAAGTAAAATGTATCATAACGTGACACGTGTTATGATTCAATTTTTAATAATAAAAGATATTTAAGAAATTTAATTAAATGAATTTTTTATTCAAAGTTTACCCTCTATTTTTCTAAACATTCATAATTTTGATATACTATTTTATGTTTTTATAAAAATTGCACAATTAAGCTCGTCTTATTTTTTTTCTTTAATTCGGTTATAGTCTCGACTAGTTTTTTATATTTTTTTTCGAATCCCTATAGATCCGAAAAAAAAAATAAAAACTAGTCAAGGCTATAACCGAATTAAAGAGAAAAATGAGACGAGTTTAATTGTGCAATTTTTATAAAGAAATAAAATAATATATAAAAGTTATGAATGTTTAGAAAAAGAGGGGTAAACTTTGAATAAAAACTAGTTTGATTAAATGTCTTAAATACCCTTTATTATTAAAAATTGAATCATGATACGTGTCACGATCTGATACACTTTACTTTTAAATTAGCCATTAAATGAGAGTTATTGGGTTATTGATCTATCCATGGGTTATGATTTGAACACTACCCATATATATATATAAGGTTCACAAATAAACTACTAAAATATTAGAAAATTAAGAAAACTCGTGTTAGCCATTAACATAAAGTATAATTTTTTAATTTTATTTTTATATAAAAGGTATTTTAATAAGTGTCTATGACTAAAATACATTAACACTAACTTTTTAATACAACTTTAATCACAACTATAGATATATAGATCTAATTGTTTACAACCTTTCTTACACTATTCACCAATTTAAGTTTTTTAACTATAATATCAGCCTTTATATATATAAAATGAAAAAAAAATTAATCGGTGATATTTGTGATTAGTTCTCTCATAAATAATGGTTTTTTAGAAACTCTACCATACATTTATATTTGATTGGATAACTTACATATTAAATTACGTAATTATTTTTCTAGCATTAGCCCCCATCCCCTGTGCGAATGAATAATATGACAGTGGATACTTACAATGGTGTAAATGAGTCGAGTCGATTTTTTTGCAATTGTTTAAAATTAGTTTCTTAAAATCGATATGCATGGGGAAACAAGGTGTTGTATACATGAAATGAAATGAAAGAATGAAAATGAAAGTGAAAGGGAGATAAAAGTGACTAACCTTCCAAGATGTAGTGATTCACCAAGAATCATTATGCCCATAAGGACCGCGATCAGAATGGTTAACGGCTTGAACATGGCCACATACACTGGACCTTTCAACCGCAACACCCAAATTTGTACCACAACATTAAAGAATCCAGAAGAAAACCCCTACAAACAAACAAGAACATCCATTTTTAGATCTAAAATGCCCTTTAAGGGGCTCGATCCCTCGTGTCTTCGAAGAGTTGAGTCAGCTGGCAGTGGTGTACCTATGTGTTGATGTGAGGGAGCAACAACCCCTCTTGAATTTTTCTTTTTCAGTATTATATATATGTTAAAATTTTGAACGACTTCTTTAATATATGTAATTGTCCTCCTTAAATTTGCATAACCATACCTGCAATGAGATTTTAAGTGATACTTTTACTTGTTTTTCAGATAAATAGTTACTTAATAAAGGTTTCCACGTGTGTTGTTTTTGATAAATTTTAAGAAATAAAACATCGTAGAGAACAAATAGACATGACAATCTTGACCTTCAATAAAATGGTTAACTTAAAAAATATGTGAATTTAATGGATTCATAATATATTTGATGAGAAAGTTACTAAAAGTTATTCAGTTAAACTATTTGTTTAGTTACAATTCATTATAACTTGAACAAAATTGATGTTTTTGAAAATGACTCGTTTAAACCCAAACGTCTTTTGCTTAAAAACATCCTGATCTACACCGATTATAATTGCACCCAACTCAACGGCTCAACCTGTTACATCACCAAACCCAACCCACCCATTTTGCCAAACATAAGAATAACTTTAAATATATTGTATTTTTATTATGATTTTATACATGAAATTTGACCTTACCCGATTCGACATAACACGATCTGAAAAGAAGAGAAAAATTCGCCCCCCATGAAAAAAAAATTCTGGATCCGTCACTACCAGCTGGTTTCAAACAGTTTACAAAGATAGACATATAGATATCCTTACCATACCATGTATAATATAGTGGCCAAAACAATATCATGGCTAAGTTTCCAATCTGCTACATCTCTTGCCATGACTAACCCCCCAAGTCCAGCTACAAACAGTCCACTAACACCAAACACAAACACTACAATGAGGTCCACTGAATACTCTGCTAGTATCTTTGCCTGCAAATTAACACTCATATTTGTTCATGAACATCATCTTTTTGAACTGTCAATAACTGAATTATAATAAAAAATTAATACCTGGGCAACTAGAGCAAATGAAAGTAGGAAATATTGACCTGCAAGCAAAATGCCACCAATGATCCAATCCGTGTTCACCGAGGTCGATAGAAGCAACGGACCGCTATAAAGCGTTGCTATAATCGCTCCTGATATCGACAGTAGCGTTCCTATGATTTTCGCATGAGTCGTATAGCTTCGCAGTTGAAGCCTTTCCATCCTAATAATGTGAGAAGTATAAGCATGGACTTGACTATAAGGGAAGTAAAAGTATAAAAAAATTTTAAGAAAAAAGTTTAATGAGTCATTTGTTTTATTTAATAAATGAATCAACCACAGTTTGTGTTAGTTTTGTTAAATGAAGAAATATGAACACATATCCCTTTCATTCATTAATAATCTATCATTTCCATGTTGGTTTACACTTGTTTATTTAGGTTTGTTTATTCGTTCGTTTATGTTTGTTAATTTATTCAAATTTATTTATTTCTAGTACTGGCTAATTTATAAATTTTCAGCAAGAATTTTGCTTAAAAAGAGAAGTTTAAGAATTTAATATGTGGCATGTTAAAAACACAAAACAAAAATTAAGCAAAAAAATTATTTAAAAAAATCTAGTAAAAAAACAAAATCCATTAAAAAAATCCAGTACCCAAAAAGAAGAACTCAGAAAATAAATCTAGTACAAATTAACAAAAATCAAATAAAAAAAATGTACAAAAAAAAAAGAATAAAAAAACTTTTATAACCCGTCGTTTCCTTAATACGAGACAACTTCGACTTTTTATATTAAGTTTAATCTGAATCGAACAAAACCGAGATGAATTGAGTGCTCGATTCTAAACCAAACCAACTTCGAACATCAATATTTCGCTCGGTTTGTCAATTCAAACCGAATCGATTCAAGCGAACCTGCGCTCAGTTAAGTTTGGCTTGTGAACACCCCTAATGAACACAAACAAGAAAATTTGTTTCTTCAAGTGTTCATAATGTTGATTAGTTTGTTCAGTTACAATGAAAGAAACGTTCATACACAAACATCTATTCATTTTTATTCGATTTTTATATATACATATCTATATAAAAATAGACTATGTTGGAAATTTTTAATTACATTATTTTTGAACAATTTTTTCCATCTGTTTTTTTCGTCTGCTATGAGACTAGAACACTAAACATCTTAACATCATTTTTATACCATTATAACAAATGTCCTTCGGTAATTACACTAGTTAGTACAAATAAAAATAAAATTGCCATATTTAGAGATAAGTGACAACAATAATTAAAAAATAATAATAATCATAAGGATGATGCGTGATAGAGAAAATAACCTGAAGAAGAATGCAAGCACGAAGGTAAACGCAGGTGAAAGATTGCTCATGATCGATGATAGAGTTGGGGAACCATACTTGAGACCAATATATCCAAATACCTGTGACAAATACCTGTCACATAATTAACATTTTATCCTTAGAGAAATATTCAAATAATTAAATCATTTTTGATTAAAAAATATGTAAGAATCAATGAGATACTTATTTAATATGTGACGTGTTAAAAAGATAACTAAAAAAAAGACTAATTTAGATATAATATATTTTGTTTGAGTGTTTTTAAGGTTCCTGTGCTTTTTTCTAAATGTTCTTAATTTTTTCATAAGATATTATTTCATTAAAAAAATTAAACAATAACATAAAGCAACTTTTTAATTTTAGATATTAAAAATGAAAATTAATTTTTTAAAACCTTCTTATATTTTTTTGTACATGTACTGAAGTTTGTGAAAAGTATAAGCATTTTGATATAAAACGATACATCAAAATACAAAAAAAAAATTACATTAAAATATAGTACATAAAAATTACTAACACGTTAAAGTTGTTTAACTGGATTATTTAAAAATAAAAGTATCAACTATACAAATTAAAGAGAAAAATGCTAGAATTTATGATTAATTAGAAATATAAAATATTTCGAACTGTTTTTAGTGAAGTATTTATTGAAAACGTTTTTATCAAAAGATTTGAAAAAAAAAACAAAAATAATCAAATCCAATTTTTAAACAATGAATTTTCAAAAAAACTATTTTTTATTACTAATTATTAGTTTTTTTTTATTCAACTTGCAGACGAGATAATATCCTAGTTATGTAATTATATGAAATAGTTACTCTTATAAAATATGATCATTGACTCCATTGTTTCTATTTTATCTTTAATAATCGATTTGAGCTATGATATAAACGTACTTAAAAAAAAGTAATAAATAAGCAGACAAGTCTACGAACCCATCATGTTTTTTTTTAACGGCTAAGTTTACTCTCTACCTAAATTACATTATAATTACATCATTGCATGGGATTGAACCCATGACCTCCAAATCTAAGAGGCAAACATTTACCAAGTGGGCTAGTCCAACATAAGTCTACGAACCCATCATGTTTTTTTAACGGCTAATCTTACTTTCTAAGTAAATTACATTATAATTACATCATTGCATGGGATTGAACCCATGACCTCCAATCTAAGAGGCAAGCCTTTACCAAGTGGGCTAGTCCAACATTGGCTACGAACCCATCATGTTGACTTACTCGTAGCCTCGTAGGTAATTTAGCTCAATGTGTTCTCAAAATCTAAACGTTTCATTTACGTTGCACGCATATAATGTATATATGGGTGGACCCTCAAAGATAAAAGTAAAATTGCACTAATTTTAACGTTATTTTACTTATTTTGTGAAAATAACATGAAAACGATGAGATGATTAATTTCAAACGATAAATTTGAGCCGATGACTCCTTAGCAACCTCTCTATATCAACTAGGATAAGATATTGTTTGTCTCCATCCTTTCCCGGACCCTACTAAATTAATGGAAATATACTGGGTAAATTTGTTGTTTGTTATCAAAAACCTACCTTAACTTAAACTTATCTGGAGTAAATTCTCAAAGTTTTCATGTTAAGAATTAATACCAAAAATTCACATTTCTATTTACTTCATGGAAGAAGCAGGTGTGAATAAATGTTGGTTACTTTAAAGGAAAATTTAAAATAATGTCCTTTATAAACGTAGACTATAATAAAATAAAAAGAAAAATGAGGACGCATCTAGGATCCAAAAACGTCTTCATCTATCCTTATTACTTATTAAGAGTCTGTTATATATACAATGATTGTATTCTATAATAACTTAATTTTAAATAGTTGAAGTTTAAACACAATATATTGACCACACATAATAAATCATGAAAAAATTACGTGGTGTACATTATAAAAAATTGGTTATTATAAAAAAAATCAAATTTAATATAACTTAATGTGGATCGCAAGTTTCAAAATTGAATTTAAGGGTTAACTCTCTCAAATTGGTTATCATACAATACAATCCCTGTATATATGTATATATCCAATCAATTTTTTTTCATTATTAGATTAAAAATATTATAAGCAAAAAAAAATTAAAAAAATACATATATCACAAAGTTTAGTAGATGTAATTCACAAAGTTTCATATGTAACTCATAAAGTTACATATATATATATATATATATATATATAGGGATGGGTTCAAATGCTAACCCTCATTTATGGCACTAACCCATTAACCCTCATAAACCAATCAGAATTGAACACATGGCCTTTTCTTTTATTAATTAATAAGGGTAAAGTAGTAATTTGCTACATTAAATACTTTACCCCCTCTTTTTTATATACATCCATAACTTTTTAATGCTAATAATATTTTTTATAAAAATTGCACCATTTTACTCGTCTTATTTTTCTCTTTAATTCCGTTATAGTCTTGACTAGGTTTTTTTATTTTTTTTCGTATGTCCGTATTTACACCAATGTAACAAGTATAAAAATAACAAATTATTTGTAACGAGTTGTAACGAATTTCGGTTTACATTGTTGTAGAATAAATACGGTTTACGTTTAAGAGTGTAAACGACCCAAGCCGATACCGAGCTAGTTAATTACGTTATATTCTTGACTAGGTTTTTTTATTTTTTCCGGATGCTCAAAAATTCGTTATATCTACAAAATTGTAAATTCATTTTAATACTATAAAAAAAATTATATTTACAAGATTGTAAATACATTTTAATACTTTAAAAAAAATAGTATAACATTTTGTTGATAAAAACCCAAATAATTCGTTACAACTCGTTACAAATAATTTGTTAGTTTTACAAATAATTCGTTACAAATAATTCGTTACAACTCGTTTACACTCTTAAACTTTTTTATGCTATAATATTTTTTTATAAAAATTGCACCATTTTACTCGTCTTATTTTTCTCTTTAATTCCGTTATAGTCTTGACTAGGTTTTTTTATTTTTTTTCGTATGTTCGTATTTACACCAATGTAACAAGTATAAAAATTACAAATTATTTGTAACGAGTTGTAACAAATTTCGGTTTACATTGTTGTAGAATAAATAGGGTTTACGTTTAAGAGTGTAAACGACCCAAGCCGATCCCGAGCTAGTTAATTACGTTATATTCTTGACTAGGTTTTTTTATTTTTTCCGGATGCTCAAAAATTCGTTATATCTACAAAATTGTAAAGACATTTTAATACTTTAAAAAAAAATAATAGAACATTTTGTTGATAAAAACCAAAATTCGTTATATATACAAGATTGTAAATACGTTTTAATACTTTAAAAAAATTATATCTACAAGATTGTAAATATATTTTAATACTTAAAAAAATAATATAACATTTTGTTGATAAAAACCAAAATTCGTTATATCTACAAGATTGTAAATACATTTTAATACTTTAAAAAAATACTATAACATTTTGTTGATAAAAACTAAAATTCGTTATATATACTAGATTGTAATATGTTTTAATACTTTAAAAAAATAATATAACATTTTGTTGATAAAAACCAAAATTCGTTATATCTACAAGATTGTAAATACATTTTCATAATTTAAAAATTATATTTACAAGATTGTAAATACATTTTAGTACTTTAAAAACCAAAATTCGTTACAAAATCAAGAATATACCGTAATTAACGAGCATCCAGAAAAAATAAAAAACCTAGTCAAGAATATAACGTAATTAACGAGCTCAGGATTGGCTTGGCTCGTTTACACTCTTAAACTTAACCCCTATTTATTATACAACAATGTAAACCCAAATTCGTTACTTGTTACAAATAATTTGTTAGTTTTATACTTGTTACATTGGTGTAAATACGAACATCCGAAAAAAAATAAAAAAACCTAGTCAAGACTATAACGGAATTAAAGAGAAAAAAAAGACGAGTAAAATGGTGCAATTTTTATAAAAAAATATTATAGTATAAAAAAGTTATGGATGTATAAAAAAAGATGGGGTAAAGTATTTAATATATCAAATTACATTAATACCTTATTCCCTTTTCTTTCAAATCAATTACATTATTATATTATAGTTTAATATCAACCATTAGATTAGCATCTTCTATTTTGATCATTCAATATGGTAGGGTTAATGGGTTAGTGCCATAAATGAGGTTAGCATTTGATCCATTCCCTATATATATATATATATATAATGGAATTTTTAATAACCCTTATCTTTTGCTACAACTACATAACCATCATTCAATGGTTACTTTAAAAAGGTAAGTGTATAGGATCGTGACACGTGTCAGATTCCTTTTTTTTATTTTTTTTAATATAAAGGGCATTTAAGACATTTGTTATTTAAGTAAAGTTTACCCCATTTTTTTAAACATTCATAACTTTTTTATACTATATTATTTTTTTTTAAAAATTGCACCATTATACTCGTCTCATTTTTCTCTTTAATTTCGTTATAGTCTCGACTAGTTTTTATTTTTTATTTTTTTGATGTCATGTATTTACATCATTGTAACGAGCTTAAAGATAGCAAATTAATTAGAAATTTTTTCTAACAATGGTAAATTACAGTAATGTAACAAAAAATGAAGTAATGTAACACAAAATGAAGTAATTTACAATGGCATAATTAACGGTGACGTAACACATTATTTTATTTTTTTCTCTAACAATGATAATTACAATGATAAATTACAGTGATGTAATAGAACACATTATTTTGATTTTTTTCTCTCACAATGATAATTATAATGATGTAACTTATCATTGTTCGAAAAAAATTTAAACTAATTTGTTGTCAATGTAAATTACATCACTGTAATTTATACCAAATTCACCGAAAAAAACCGAAACCGAATTCTACGTCAATGTAAATTTCATCACGATAAATTACGTCAATGTAAATTACATCACTGTAATTTATCAGTTTTAAAAAAATTTCAAATAAATTTGTTATATTTAAACTCGTTACAATGATGTAAATATAGGGCATCTAAAAAAAGTAAAAAAAAATTAGTCGAGACTTTAACGGAATTAAAGAGAAAAATGAGACGAATATAATGGTGCAATTTTTTTTAAAAAATAATATATTATAAAAAAGTTATTAATGTTTAAAAAAGAGGGGGAAAAACTTATAATGGTAAAATGACTATGATGCCCTTTTTAATATTTTAATAAAATGATTATGTGTACGTTTATGATTGGTTGAAATGAGTTATGTAGTTGTAGCAAAAGATGAGGGTTATTTTTTATACATTGCCCTATATATATATATATATATATATATATATATAATATATATATATATATATATATATATATATATATATATATAACTAACACACAAGTTTTTTTTATGCAATATGATTTTTTACAGAAACCACATCAAAAACTCGTCATATTTTGTTTTTAATTCCGTTATAGTGTCAACAATTTTTTAGTTAATTTTTTTCAGATGTTCGATTAAATAAATGTAACATAACTTATAAAAAAGTTTAATGGTGTAATTTTATAAAAAATCGTACTGTATAAAAAAGGTGTGTAATTTTTAAAAACAAAGTAGTAACTTTTTGGAATAGGTAAGTCTAGAATACCTTTTTTAATTAAAAAATAATAATATATGACACCATTTTGTTACATTTGATCATCTATCTATTCACCGGCCACTAGAATTTAGTTATTTTGTTATTTCAAAAATTGTGAGTTGTATTAAGTTCTAATTCCTATATATACACATATATAATTAGGAGCCGGATCAAATACATGTGAAACTTAACGTACTAAACGTAGGATGAATTGTGGACCCTTTAATCAAATAATCAACAGACAAGATCTAGTGGTCCCCATTTTATACAACTTTCTCCACAAAATAAGGGTAAAATATAACTGGAAGGACAAAAGAGGAACAACATTTTCTATGTTACAATAAGTTCCATTCGGTTTTTAAAAATTAAATAACTTTTACATACTTTATTATTTTTTAAAAAAAATTACACCATAAAATTGAGAATTTTATTATCTTTAATTTGAATATAGTATTGTTATAGTTTTTTTAAAAGTTTTTTACGTGATACGTGATTTTTATGCTTTGTACGTGATTATTGTTAAGTGATTATACAGTTGTTCCTTTGATCATGCATGTTAAATGACGGTCCGTGATTTTCATAGAGTGTGGTCCGTGATTATACATTTTGTCCTTAATTATGTGTGTTAAATAACGGTGTTTGATTGTTATATAAGACGGTCCGTAATTATTGGTCTGTGATTATCCCAGTGGTCTTTGATTATGAGTGTTAAATGTCAGTCTGTAATTTAATGAATCACATGCTGTAATTTTATATGGACGATAATGTCCTTTGCCCAAATGACACATGGCACGTTCATGTGACTTCCTACGTTTAGCACGTTAATACTAATATTTACGTTAACCGTCTCCTATATAATTAATTTGAAATATATATTCAAGCAAATTGGGGGAAGTAATCTTACATGAGCACACTAAGCATGAATATTTTAACAACGATAAAGATTTTGATGGGTGGGATGCTTGATCTTCTGCAGTCAAAAGATAATATTAAATTATTAAAAACTAATATATTAATATATATATATATATATATATTATTAATAATTTGTTTTCCGGTTTTTCTTTTTTATATTACAACTAAGTGACAACACTCAACATTTTCTTTATATATATATATATAGTGGTGGCCAACATACCCGGAACCGAACCGGAACCGGTGGGTACGTGGCGATTCCGGATTTTGAGAGAAATTAGAACCAAAACTGGAACCGGTTCCACTCTTAAATCGGTTCTTGACTTTGTAGACCGGAACCGGAACCGGAACCGTTTTGGAACCGGAACCGGTTCTGGTTCCAAAAAAACCCGGTTTGGCCACCTCTCTCTCTCTCTATATATATATATATATTGATCTTATAATAACTCATTCACTTTGTCAATATTAATTCAAATCTTTATTTTTTTTAAATATCATAGTAACACAAATATAATACTTTCTTCTTTTATGTGTATATGTAAATTCATCAAGTTTAAGTGTTTACATCTTGTTTTTGTATGTAAAACAATTACATTGATGTAAGCAAAAAACCCACAATAATGTTAGCTCTTAATGATGATTATTCTACCCATACACATAAAAGAAGAAATTATTTTACTTGTGTTACAATGCTTGAAAAAAAAAATGAAATATACGGATTGATATTGGTGAAGTTATATGAGTTATTAGTTTAAGTGTGTGTTATTATTTGAAAACTACACTATTTATATGCATGTATATTATTGGGATAACTTCGTAAAAATGTAACCATATTTTCATTTTGTTTCAATCAAGTCTTAAACTTTTTTTGGTCAAAATTAAGTCATTCAAGTTATTTTTGTGTTCCAATTATATTTTTTAACCTGAATAGTAGGTAATGGATGTTGATATAAAGTTGAGCGAATAATTTTTTTTTTTAAATGACTGACTTGAATAAGTAATTATTATTTATGTTATTTGTCAGATATTAATTAAAATTAATAATTATTGATTCAAGTCGGTCATTTTTTAAAAAAAAATTCATTCAAACTTATATCAACTATTATTCAGGTTAAAAACATGGGATTATAACAACAAAATAACTTGAATGACTTAATTAAGACAAAAATAAATTTACGTGACTTGATTGTAACAAAATAACAAAATGAAAAATTGGTTACATTCATATGAAGATCGATCTCTTTATATCAAACATATAAATATAATATAAAAAACAATTGTTTATAAGATATTTATAACCCAGATGGATGTCTATCTTAGTTTATAAAGGATTTTGAGATTGAATCTGGAAATTAAAAACCTGTGTAAGAGAAAGAGGCATGGCAAGAGGAAGATGAAGCCAATGAAGAAGACATAGAAGGTGAAAACATAAGAGTTAATCCCTTGAAGACTTGCTGATTTGTAGAGTGTGTTACCACCAACAAGCATAATCTCAATCATCACCATCCCTATAAATGGCAATACATCTTTATACATGAACCTTCCTCTCTCTTCAATACCCATTCTCTCTCTCTAGATTATCTTTCTCTATTTAGTTTCTCTCTCTACTATGCAAAATGCTAAAATAGCACCACTACTTCACCAACTCTATGTTTGTGATTTTACATAAATGCCCTTCATTGATTGTAGATGGCAATTAACTAAGGGCCCACCAAAGAGCTTGTAGCATAGCGGTATTTCAATGAAGGGGAGAAGCTGCATCTTAGGGGTTCAAACCTGAGCAGGGAAGGGGGTTTACGGATTTTTTCGATTCCCGCTTATCTGGTGGGTGAAGGGGTGACGAGTGGGCCTGCCCTTAGATGTGTGCCCGTTTGGGCTTAAATCGTTCAGCCTGAAGCCGTTAAAACAAAATTAACTAAGGGCCCACAAGTTGGAAAATATGTTATTTTAGGTGTGACTTTTTTTAAGGATTAATTTAGATTACCAATGAATTATTCTATCAGGGACGGATTAAAGAAGGGTTCGAGGGCCCAGTCTCTCCCATGTTTTGCGTGTTAAATGGGTCGATTTAATAGTATTTCGTGACTACGTGAGGGTGAGGGTTAATATGATAACACTAAACCAACGTCAAATTCGGGTGTGAAATCTTCCTAATATAATAAAGGAGTATATTTATGAGGCACGTGTCACACTCTAGTAAAATATGGAATTTGTTTTCCTGCATCTCTCCTAATAAAATATAACAATTTTTAGTAATATAAATATTAAAAAATATAAATCTTCTTATTCTATTATTATAACTAGCCTAAAAACCTGTGTATTATACATGTTGAATAATAAAAATTATAATTCATTAACACTAAATACCAATAAATATTTAATAATTATAAAATTATATTTAGGATAAGATATAATTGAATTATTGTTTATTAACTTTTAATAAATTAGTAAATTATTAAAATAAGAAAAATTATTATTTTTTAATTATATAATCTAATTACTTAAAAATTAATATATTTGTTAGGAGAGAGAAGCGGGAAATAATTTTCAGATTTAATTAGAACGCGACACGTGTCTCATAAAAATACTCGTTTATTAGAATAAGAAGATAAGATTTAAATTATATATTATCTTAAATATAATTTGTTTTATACTTTTTAGAATATTTATATTTATTATTTCACCAATAGCTGATAAATCTAACATATAAATTTTTATAAAAAATTATATATTATTATATTTATTCAACCCATGTAATACATGGGTTTCGAATGCTAGTTTAGTATAAAATCGATCAAGAAAACATTTAGCTAAATATAGATACTTTTTATCAACATCCACGAATTTACATATTTAATTAGTTATTTAATCTGTTTAATTTTTATTCAAAAATGGCATTTATCTCATAAATTATAATGGTTGTTTTTTATGTCAAAAATTAAAAAATAGAAGAGAAATTGACATAATATTAGCAAAAAAAAATTATATTGGTTTTTTGGTTGTAAATTTATAATTTTAAAGTATTAATACGTAAAAGAAATAAGAAAATTAGAGGGTATACTTGTGTGTTAATAAGAGGTTCTTAATAGGGGTGAACATACCAAACCGATAACCGAAAAAAAACCGAAACCGAACCGAAAATAACCGAAACCGTCTTAACCGATCGGTTACGGTTAACATAGGGCAACAACCGAACCATTCGGTTACGGTGTCGTTTACCCAATTCCAATAACCAAAATAACCGAAACCGAACAGATATATATATATATTCATGTATTTTTCATATGTTTTCCATGTATTTTCATGTATTTAAATCATATTTTCATGTGTTTGAACCTATTTTCATGTATTTTCATGTATTTGATGTAACATGTATATGTATGCATGTTGAAAGAGATTCAAAATACTTCAATAGAATAAAAACGAGGTCGATAACCAAATTTATAACTTCAAAATAATCACCACGAAAAAAACTGAAATAACCGAAATCGGTGCTCGGTTTCGATTGCCAAAATTCCATTAACCGAACCGTCGGTTTCGGTGGAGACTAATAACCGAACCGAACCGACATTTGCACCCCTAGCTTCTTTAATCTGAGAATTAGAGGATTTTCTTGCATTTCTACAAGAAACGGTTTAGGAGCCAAAAATTGTTCCGATGGTTTTGTTATCACGTGTGTTGTGAGTGAAGGTGAAATTTGAGTAGTAAAGAAGAAAGTTATAATATTGCTCAAAAATTATACAATTTAATAATATATTAATTGCATATATAATTGTAAGAACTAAGAAATAGTCTTTACCAATATGTATTACGTTATCTAAAAACACTGTATATACATGCATATATGTGTGTGTTGGGTTCTAGTAAAAAATGTTTAATTTGTAAAAACCGAGAAGGATTCTTAATCAAACATAACCGGCTTAACCAACTCCAAACGAACTCATTTAAGTGGTGTTGGAACCGCCGTGTTAAACTCTACGATCTTAGTTTTTAGGTTTAGTTTTTGGGTTTGAATTTTACGTTTTAGCTTTTAGGTTATAAAATATACATTTTCAACTTATTGCATCTTTTTCATCACCACTATGTCTTTCCAGTTCGTTGTCATTGTATCTATCATGCTCATCATTATGCATTAAAATTTAGTATTATGGTTTTGATTTAGAGTTTATATTATATGGTTTAAATCCTAAAGTATAACTTATAAGTTTTATACTTTCAGTTTTTCAACTCATTGTGTTTTTTGGTTCATCAACGTGTCTTTCATGCTTGTCATTATGCTTTAGGTTTAACTTTGCAATTTTATTATAGAGTCTATGATATAAGTATGGCATTACTTTTTTGGATTTAACCTTTGGTTTACTTTTTTTAGGTTTTAAAATTTATGATATCAGATAGAGGTGGCAATTTTTACCTATGTCAAAGGAAATTGGTTGGTTTAGGCAAACAATTATAGTATAATGGGTTGAAATGGGTAACATCATAATATTGAATGGTTTGAGATGAGTAGCACTTGAACACAACACGGGTCAAGACGGTTAACCAAAAAAGAATGTAAATGCAATGGATTCAAACATTTAAGATTAATTAATAACATATTTGATGAGAAAATCACTAAAAATTATCCAAATGGACTATTTGTTTACTTATAAGACATCTAAAGTTAAATTAAATTGATGTTTTTAAAGAACAATCCATTTAGATCCGAACTGATTTTGCTTAAAACTCGTTCTTACCCGCACCCATCTTGACTCGAACCCGTTCTAACCATTTACCCAACCCGCCCATTTTGCCAGCCATAATATCATACCATTATGTCTTTCTTCTCGTTGTTGTATCTTTTATGCTTTTAATTGTTTTAAAGATTTAGCTTTAGGACTTAGTTTTAGAGTTTAATATTTAAGATTTAGGGTTTATGGCTTGGTTCCAACTTCCAATGAGCTCAATCAAAGTCCCTTCGAGCCATTTTATGAGTTTTGAGTTTTTTAAAAATCTTTCTCTCCCTTTTTAAAAATTAATGTCTTTTTGAATAATATTTCCCTATATGTATTAATAATTGTTTATACGAATTAAATATACATTCGTTGCAAGTATAGTCCGTTGAATACATAGAAGACTAATTATATAAAAATAGTTTTAAAATTACATTAATGCTTTTAAGTTTATTAGAGTAGTTATATTTTAGAAGAAAAAAATAATTAAATTAATTAATAATTTTAAAGAAAAGTAGATTACAATATTTAAAAATAAAAAGAAAGAAAATTAAGTATTAGTAGGAATTACACATGAGCTTTTAAGTGATAAAGAGGAAAATTATTATTTACATAAAACTAAGTTCTATATATTAGGTAAAAGGACCATATATCTAATTAAAGAGATTTTAGTCATTGCTTCACCATGAGCCATACAATCGATGTTATCTAGCATTTTGGAAAACTCATAAACCTCTTCATGTGTCAAGTATATTTGTTTTGTCACTTCACATCGGTTTCTTAACATCTATCATGATAGAAATTAAATTAAGATACGTTACAATAATAAATACAATAATATTAATATTAGTAAATGATAAAACTATTTTTAAACTACCAAAAATTTTATTAGAAAAGAAGACTAACAAGAATCTAAAACCTCAAAAATACAAGAAAAATAAAACTCCGTTACACCATCATACCTTACATATATAGCATCAAACAACATCAAAGACAACTCATATCGACCACTCAATTCTCCTGTCACACTTAGAGGTGACAATTTTTACCCATGTCAAAAAAAAGTTGGTTTGGGTAAACAATTGTAATATAATGTGTTGAAATGTGTAACATCATAATATTGAACCCATTATGACATGTTACCCAACCCGATCCAACCCGTTCATTTTGCTAGGCATAGTCACACCTATCACAGAAAATACTACTTCGATGTTTTCACTATATTTTTTTTGAAATTCGTTATAGTTTTGAATTACACGTGTATATTTTTAAAATATATGGAACCTATCAATTTTACGTTTTTTTTAAAAGTTAAATTGTGCAACCAGAGTACCACCTTATCATATCCATCAGTAAGTTATAAATTTTAAAGAAAACTCAATACTTTAAAAAAACGCATGAATATTTGTACCAAAATGTCTATAATTTTACGTGATTAATCAATCTATAACTTAGGGGACTAGGAGTCATCCCAATCTTCCCCACTTTTCCCCACTGCCACATCAGCGCCACATCAGCTTTCCCCACTTTTCCCCACTTTTCCCCATTTTACACGGTGTCGTCCCACTTTTCCCCACTTTTCCCCATTTTCAAATCTTATTTTTAATTAATTATTTTAACAACAAATAATAATAAAAATAATATCAATAAAATAAAAAAAGATTCATTAAATTTAAAATAAAAAAAAGAATACAAAAAAAATACAAGCAAAAAAAAAAGAGTAAAAAAAAAATAGTAGAACCTAAAAACCTAGAAAGGGCAATGCCATCCCCAACGAGCAGCAATTTCTCGTTTACGATCGAGAATCAGTTGTAGCATTGGTTCTTGATAAATTGAGTGGTCTTTCATCATAAACTCTAAATCTACAGCCTTTTGCTGCTCGTCTAAAGCCTGTTGTTGTCGTCGCATTAATGCAACTCGGGCTTCTTTCTCCTCTTGCAAAACACGGAGTTTTTCAACTCGATGGCGTTCTCTTTTTTCGTTGTCCTCTTTGTTCATCGAGTTGAATTCCGCCATTTGTGCAATTAAATCGTCATGCGACGAGGAGGACGCGGCCGATCTTTTGCTCTTTCTTATTGGCCTATCCGGTTCATAATAAATGCGTGGGCCATCACGATCAAGATTGATGTTGATGTCTTCGTCATCATCATCAAGGTTGAGGTCGATGTGGGGGTTCGCACTACCCATGGACTCATTTGGCTTCGGCCTTTTTGTTGTAGATTGTGATTCACAACCTACTGGTGGAATGTCGCACCATAAAGGGCTATAGCGGACCACATCCCACGCTTGGATGTGATCGAATCCCTTTGATTTGACCAAGGTTTTGTAATTTTTCATGGCCTTTTTCAAAACCTGTTCGTCCCCTTCACCGCTTTTGCGATTCATGGAACACTGTTGGTAAAAACCATTCCATTTCTTCATGGAAGCGTTTATATCGTTCCATTTGGAATAGATTTGATCAACAGTCCTCGACCTGTCCTTCACGAGATGGTGAAAATGTTCGGTTACCTACATATAACGAAAATAAATTTAAGCATCAACCGTTACTTTTTTTGTTAACTTAAATAATGTTAAAAAATACCTTTCTATAAAAACCATCCCGTTTTTGCGCATTACCAACATCGGGATTTTCAGAAATAGTTAGCCAAGCTCTGGCCAACGCAACCTCCTCTTCATCGGACCAACGCTTGGGCGGTGCTTTCTTTCCAACTGGTTTCTTTCCCGGTCGCCTAACCGGTTCTTGTTCCTCTTCTTCTTCCGACTCGACTTGAACATGTTCGCTTGAATCCGAGTCGTCTTGATTATTGTCACGATAGTCTAAACATACAAAATAAAGTAGACTTAAAAAATAAACTTATAAAAATAAACAAAATAAAATAAAATATAAAAATAAACGTATAAAAAATACCTTGAAATGGAGATTGTTGTTGAAAATTATGTTGCTCTTGTTGAATCGATTGCTCCCACCGGTTGAATTGTTGTTGAGTTCCCGGTGAATATTGCAAATATGGAGGCGGGTTCATTGGATCGTAGAAAAATGATGGTTGATTCGGAGATGGCATTTGTGGATGATACCCGGGTGTGTTGAACGGGTTCATTTGAGGCGTGGTAACATTTTTTTGTCGTGGTTTTCTAAATTTTTTGGTTGATGACCCACCACGTGATGATCCTCCTTCCATTTTAGTTGAAAATTTTATAAATTTTGGTGTATAATTTATAGAAGATGAGAGAAAAAAGTGTGAGATTTTGGTTGGTTTTTGAGTTGTTTAAATAGAAAAAAAAAATTGGTTTTTTTTTTTTTTTTTTAAAAAAAACTGCCGTTGTACAACGGCTATTTTGCACTTTCCCTCTTCGGCTTGAATCGGGGCGTCGACACCGAAACACCCCACCCCGAATCCGGGGGGGTGGTGTTCCCGTTTTTTCCCGGCCGGCAAAGATCATCCCCCGGCTTTCCCCGGGTGCCACTCCGTGTGGCCTTATGCCAAGTGGAATATGGGGCGGCGTTGTGAGCGCGTTGAGACTCTACAACGGTCTATCACGTCATGCTATGAATAGTATAATAATAGCTCACCAACTTTACGTTTAATTTTGTGCATCCTTATCCATATGAGGGTTGGTTTACTTGTGAAATAAATATAGTTGTTATTTTTAAATAATTAATATAATATCTTATTCTAAAAGAAGAAAAAAATTCCTCTGATAATCACTGTTATGAACTATAAATAAGGGGCTAGGTAATTGGACGTCTTTAATTTAACACCATTCTAATTTTATACATCTCGTATAGTTTTACACGAGACATATGTACCTATTTGACACATATTGTTTTGATAATAACTGGCCTCGTATATGACCTATGCTTATAATGTAAGTTTGTATATGACATATACGCATCATATATGCTTATACGAGGATATATGCGTATACGAGGATATACGAAACTAATCATTAACGTTGATAAATTATAACAAATAAAGACTAACCCCTTATACAACTTGTATATTTATATATAGGGATGAAGCCTAATCAAGGGTTGAATGTAAAAATAAGAGTATCCAATAAAAAGACATCTTATACCCACTAGTTTTTTCACCTTGTGCGTACGAATGACACTAACTTCGTAAAAAGTGTGTACTGTTTGCAAACTTTGTAACAAACCTTGAAATGTTGCTAGGCATCTTGTTACAATGATAAAATCAACATGTTTAAGTACCTAAATAGAAGTGTTAGCTTCGTGTTTGTGAAAAAAAAACTATTATGGAACTTGATTTTCTTTTACTCACATGTATACAACATGACTAATAAGTTATCATAGATCAAACTTCTTTTCGAACAAACTCAGATTTACACCATTTAACCAAAATGTATTATATTTTACACGAATCGTTTCCGAATATATTTACTTCGCTACTTAGACTAACTCAAAACACGAAAATATGCACAAAAAGATTATATTTAGCCTAATTCGTTTCAAACAAAATCTATGTCAATCAAATTATACCAACACACATAAAAACAAGCATGCAGCAATTAATTAATTTAAAAATAACAACTTATGAAAGTGAAATGATGAGGAGTGTCTCCCACTAATACTTATAAATGAGATAATACCCAAAAGTTTGTCTATGAAAATAAATTAATCAAACTTTTTGAGTTGAGAATTGAGTTTACTATCCCGACTTTTATTATTAAAATAAAATAAATAAAAGTATACTCTTTTCTTATTAAAACAGTCAAATCTTTTCCTCTTTGTAAAGTGACAAAAAACTTACTATTCATATATTGTGATTAAAATAAGCAAAATATCTTATAATATTTTATGATAAAAACAAAATAAATAAAAATTTATTATTGTGATGTCATAACAATCAAATTTTTGTTACAACAAAATTAGAAGTTTACTGATCAAAGTTTTGTTGTTTAATGAAAAAAATGGGTAATTAGAAATAATCCAAACTTTGATCAATTGGCCGCTGCCGGTTCCAACTAAGAAAATCCCCAATAATGGTCCGAACTTTCGACATATTTATCTGTGGCGGAAAGCCGTCAAAAACACCTTAACGGCGATGTATTTTTTTCGAGTTTCGAATGGATTTTTGAGTGCTTTTGTTTAGATGGAGAATACGAATCGATTGACATATAACTTACCTCGAAACGTTGCTCCAAATTTCCCAATTTGATGATTTCTTTGATGAATTGAAAGTTTAAACATCAAAATTGGGAAATTTGAAGCAACGTTTTGAGGTAAATTATACGTCATTTGATTCGTATTCTCCATCTGAACAAAAGCCCCCAAAAATCCATTCGAAACTCGAAAAAAAGTTAATGCGGGGTTTTTTTACAGTGGTCCGCCACGGGTAAATATGTCGAAATTTCGGACCATTATTGGGGATTTTCATATTGAAACCGGCAGCAGCCAATTGATTAAAGTTTGAATTATTAAAAGTTAATTTGAAAAATAAATAAATAAAGTTTCTAATTCATAAACGTTTATTTTTTACTATATGGATGATTATAGCATTGTTCCTGTGTCAGAATAAAAGTTTATTCCTTTTATCACGTTGCTCGCGTTTGTACTACTCATAATATATTGTTTTTTGTCATTCATAAAGACCAAGTTAATTTTCTATTTGCGTATAGTATTTTAATTTGATTATACTATTTTCAAATAATTTATAATAGTTTAAGTTATCATTGATTTTCATAATGCCATTTATATTTAATTATAATATATTTGCAAAGAAGAAATGGCTTATTTTATTAATTTTTAAGGGTCTAAAGGTGCAAAATATATATATTTTATAAAATTGAATCATATGTTATTAATTACAAAAAAACTAACTAGATAGTAAGGACTAAGGATTATAAATACAACAAAACCACTCATATTATTTTACATTGGAAAACGGAAGAATAAAAGAATGACTTGATAAACAGTCGCCTGAGCCTAATCACTACGACAAGCATTAGTTCTTTCTTAAAAAGAGGTGATCCATTCTCAATGGGAAAATAAAATGGTGCATCTAACAAACCTATCCCGCACGTCAATCCAATGAGCCTCTAATTTGTTTATTTTTTAAAATTTTTATTAAACATTCAAATTTATATTATACTTAAAGAACTTAATTGTTATTAATTGCTCTAATGTTTTACTAATGTCTATGTTCATGTTTGCGTGAACACGGGTTGAATTAATTATAGAAGAGATTAAAATAACATATTAATTTCATGTTCAAGTAAATAATGTGCATTTGGCGGTATTAATCTATATATTTCTGTAAGGATTTGTATTCAAAGATGTAACTTTAAAGAAGGCATTTTCACTTCCATATTTTAGTTTCACTATTTTTTTATACATTTATACTATTTTTAAATACATTTTTTATATAATAGTTTAAACTTTATGTAATATTCATAAATTGACTCAATAGTTTTGGAGGCTTGAAGCAAACTAAAAGCTTAGGTTTCTAGCTATCTACATGTCCATCAAGATTTGTAGTATTTTATTATTGTATAATCTTTTTAGTAATTCATTTGAAGTTTTTATTTATTTATTTCCTGCACCCCAATTTAAGCATAAAAAATGAGAGATTTAACAACTAATTGATAAGCGTATTGAAGCAAAATTAAAGCATCAAAAATCGATTAAATCAACAAAATTGGAGGAGAGTAACAAACTTGTAGAGGATCATTGTCATCGTACTCGGTATATCCTACTATTGGCATAACTAAGTAAGGGTTTGAGAAGGGTAAGATGTAGACATCATTACCTCTACCCCGTAAGAATTGATAAGAGTGCTTCAAAATAGAAAAATATTGTGTTAGTTGAGGAAAGGTGGTAGTTAGCTACGATAGTTACTGTAACTGTTTGGTTGTGAGTTAGTTACATTTTATGCTTCTATAGATAGTTCTCATGTACTCATTCTATAAAATAATAATCACTGATCATTGAATAATAAAACCTTTCTCTCTACTTTGCATGCGCCTCTCTGAACCATCAGTGGTATCAGAGCCTGTATAGCCATCAAAACCTTCGAACAACTTCAAGCTCATCCATGGTGGAACCGACCAGTGCACTCCCCACTCAACTTACTCCAATTCCCATCTTCAAAGGAGAAGGCTATGACTTCTGGGCAATAAGGATGAAGACCATCCTCCACTCAAGAGACCTATGGGACCTGGTGGAGACCGGACTCAACCTAGCAAACATAGATCCGGCGCATCTAAATACAGCTTAGAAGAAGGACGCCCATGCCATGGCTATCATCCAGCAGGCTGTTCACGATCAACTATTCTCTCAGATCGTCGCCGCCAACTCAGCGAAAGAAACCTAGGAGATACTGAAGATGGAATACCGGGGAGACGAGCAAGTGAAGGCCATCAAGTTGCAGGGCCTTCGACGAGACTTCGAGAATCTGGCCATGAAAGATGAAGAAACAGTACGAGATTACTTCTCCCGAATAATGGCAATAGTGAGCCAAAGGCGTTCCTATGGTAAGCCGGTAACCGATCAAGCTATAGTGGAGAAGATCCTGAGAAGTCTCACATCCAGATTCGATTACATAGTGCCCTCCATAGAAGTATCCAATGATCTGACCAGGCTAACACCCGTACGACTGATGGGCTCACTCCAATCACAAGAGGCACGGCTGAACAGCAGAACTGGAACCCAACAAGAAAGGGTGGAGGAACAGGCATTGCAGGTGATTCAAGAAAATAAATGAAGCGATTCACTCCAATCACAAAAGGCACGGTTGAACAGCTGAACTGGAACCCAACAAGAAAGGGTGGAGGAACAGGCATTGTAGGTGATTCAAGAAAATACACGAAGCCTCTCAAGAAACCAATTCAGAGGTCGCAGTCGCTACTCAAACCCAGTAAGGGGCCGAGGACGAGTTCCAGAAAGAAACTGTGACAATCCGATATTTTCGGGTTAACCTAGTTATCCGAATGTTATCAGAATCATACGAAATTACACTATATCAAAGTAGAAGGGTTAGAACTAAACAAAAACAGTTCCAAAAACTATTAATTATAAGATTAAGTTGTAATTAGTTTAAAGAACGCAATTTTGACTTAATAGTCAAAATTCGGGTTTTAGAATCAATTGGAACTCGAAATTTCTTCCATAATCTATTACAATTGAATTAAACCATCTTTAATTATTTTATTAAGGATTACATAAGGTTATAAACATTTAAACTCTAAGGATTATGTGTGAATCAAGTTAAAAAAAACGAAATTTTGACTCTAAAAAGTCAAAATTCGAGTGTAATTCGATGAGGAAATTGTAATTCACCACAAATTGGGTTGTAACTGAATATTAAACATTTCTAATCATCCTATTGATGATTATCATCAATGATTATCGGTTACAATAATCAATAACGTCGAATTAAACACAAGTTTTACTCAAAACGTCAAAACCGTTCTAAGTGATTATCACATCACAAAATTCGATCGCATTGTTCACAATTGAACTTTCAGAAGCTTCCATCGGCACCTTCAGAGTCTATTTCATACGACAATTCGGTTCCAACGATTATAGATTGAAGAATTGATCGTGAGCTTGGCCGAACTCCAACCCAAAGTCGAGATACCTCAATTGGATATCAAATCAAGTAAGTTTTCAATCCTACATCACCTAAAACGGCCGACTAAGTTAACCCATATGATCAATTATTGTATTAACATCGAATTGTAGGAACATTGATAACTAGGGTTCATATAAAAACGGTTTTGGGGGTTGTTGATCAAACAAGTTTAAGAATCAAATTAATCGATTCTGAGAGCTTCTAAATCATCAATGTAATGAAACCCACATGATAGTTTTAGCAAACAACTACGAATTGAATGATTTCAATTCTAAGGTTCTTAGGATAAAACGACTTTGGGGATTTTGATCTAAATGGATTCAAAAATCAAATTAATATGCATGGGTAGTTTCATAAACCTCTGATTTATAAAATCCATATGCCAATTTCATGAAATCATAACGAATTGCATATGATCAAGTTCTAGGGTTTCTTTTAGAAAACGATTTGGGGTCTTGATGAGAATGGACTTTAAAATCAAATTAAGCGACACAGGCAGGTCCGAAATTCATTTTAGATTGAAAAACATGCATAAATTTCAAAACATGTTAACGAATTGTAGGGTTTCGAATTCTAGGGTTTGTAAGTTAGAACGAATTAGGGATTTCGGATTAATTGAATTTAATAATCAAATTAAACTACACAGGTAGTCTCGGTTTGATACAGAGAAGAAAAGCCCTCTAAATTCGTGTTTTGAAAGGTTCGAATTCGGTTTGACTGGGTTGAGATTTAAATCGTTTGGAACCGAGCACATTTGGGATCGATTAGAAGCAAAGGATTAATAGATGATTGAATTAGAAACACATGTAGGTGTGCCTAAGTATCAGAAATCATAGCCCCATGGTGTTGATATTGATTGGGTTCGATTTATGGATCAATTGGAACCAAGATTGGTTCGGTTTGGTGAACAAAGGGGAACCCGACTATTATAGATTAAAATCATTTGAAATGGAGTCTGTTAACAAAAGTTGAAACAGTTAAGTTGGTAGGGTGTGGGTGACATGAGCGAGGGGTCGCGGGTTCAAACCCGGCTCCAACTGGTTTTGTGTTTTTAAATCATTTTTAGTGTTTTTATCGTATCTTATTCGTTATAAATCCGATTCGATCCGTTCAAGTTGCGTTGGAACCGTAACGGAATTCCGAACTAATTAGAATAATAAAATTTACATTCTAACCCGAAAACATAACCGCGTATGATTACGGTAATTTAAATAAAATCGTAAACAATTATATGATTTTATTTAAACGATTTTAAAGATACGCGTACTTACGTATGCACGTTTCTCACAAGTCTAACGTACGTGTGTTGACACGTATGTGATTTCAAGCACAAAACGACATCTCGAATAACATTAAGTTATTGTTAAAACACAGGTTCTTCGTAGAGGACTTTCTGCGCGATTTCACGTGTTTGATCATTCTATCCACAATGAAAGGTACGTACACGGCTCCTTTACTTATTTTATTGTTTTGTGGGAGAAAACATGTGCAAACAAAGCTTTTAGATACATATCACTTGCATGAGTTAGCTGTTTACATTAAGTGCGAACATAGCATTACAAGTCCTTACATATCGAATCGTTTAGTTTTCCGTAGTGCAAAGCGTGGTAGTTGGAAATAGATCTATTAGGTTTGACAAACCTCACTTGGTAGATGGGATCTACGCAAGTGTTTGACTAGCCAATGCACATTACTATTGTTTGTGCTAGACAATAGTGGAAAGGCAATCAACATTCAAACAGTCAGCTTTGGTGTCGACCACTTATGTAAATAGTACAAATGACTAGTTATCATGACTATGCATGTGTGATTATGTTATCTGCAAAAATTTTGTTCAAACAGTTGTTTCAAACATTTGTGAATACTTAAACCTGTGTATGCACCAACCTTTGTGTTGACTTGATTTACATGTTTTCTCAGGACGCTAAGGTACACAAGCAAGCACGCATGGACTAGGAGATCGAGTCGCATGCATATTTTACATTTCTGTTATTTGGATTTGAACATTTGAAACTTTGTTTTGTAATTTACAGTTTTCAAACTGTTATGGTTGTTTTGTTTTAAAAACGCTTCCGCAACGTAGAACTTTGATATTAAAGTTTTAGACCAAAGTATGTTTTGAAAATCATATAGAGGTCTTCGTTATGTCTAATGATCTGAGATCCTGGTTTGTCACATCCCAAACGGTATAATTCCGTTAGTTGAAAATTGGGGGTGTGACAGAAACTGCGGCCCCCAATGTCACATCTGCAACAAGCATGGGCACGTTAAAAAGGATTGTTGGTTCAATGAAGAAAATCAGGCTTAACTGGCCGTGGAGGAGAACCCATCAGAACCGGCCATGCACAAAGAACCCCATCTTTTCTTCCATCAGGCCCCACTATTAAGCACAACTGAGCCAGATAACTACGCCCTAGTAGCCAGCACCAGGGATGATCGAAGCAAGAACCATCTTTGGTTCCTGGACTCAGGGTGTTCAAACCACATGACCGAATCGAAGGAGAGCTTTACCAACCTAGACGAATTCTTCAAGCTTGAAGTAAACCTGGGCGACAAGAAGAAACTCCAAGTGGAAGGAAAGGGCACTGTACGAATCACCATGCAAGACAATCGGTACAAACTGTTGGATGGTGTTTACTACGCCCCCAAACTTTAGTATAATCTACTGAGCGTCGGTCAATTAACGAAGAAGGGGTACTCATTGACCTTCGATGAAGGGAAGTGCACCAAACACAATAAGAACGCCGGCACCAATCTGATGGCCATAAAGGTGTCAAATAACAATATGTTCTTGCTAGATGCCTCACAAGACACATGCAATCAATCCAACAACTCATCACTCTCCAACGACCAGTCACGCCTGTGGAATTTACGGTACGGCCATCTAAGTTTTCAAGGGTTAAAACTCCTGTCAGATATGAGCATGGTGCGAGGACTTCCCTTGATAACTCCCACCAGCACATGTGAAGGCTGCATCATGGGCAAACAACACACGCAGCCCTTCAATTCCACGTCATTGAAGGCCACAAAGCGACTGTAATTGATCCATGCGGACCTATGTGGCCCGATGCAAGTCCCTAGTCTGGGGGGCAGCATGTACTACCTGTTACTCATCGACGACTTTACAAGAATGAACTGGGTCTATTTCTTAAAGCATAAGAGCGAGAAATTCGAACACTTTAAGCATTTCAGAACCCTGGTCAAAAAAGAAAATGAGACCACCATCAAAGTACTTAGAATCGACAGAAGTGGCGAGTTCTGCTCATCAGAATTCAGTGGATTCTGTGACAAACATGGATCAAGAGAGAACTTACCCTACCTCACACTCCCGAAGACAACGGAGTGGTTGAGAGAAAGAACCGGACGATGATGGGCCTTACTAGAAGTATGTTAAAGCAAAAGGAGATGCCCAACCACTTCTGGGCAGAGGGAGTGGCCACGACAGTCTAACTATTAAACCGATCCCCTACCAAAGCAAGTGATGCGAGTGGTCAGTATACTAAAAACAAGACTAAATTAAGCTATTTAACCTAAGCTAAAGACTCAAAATCTAATCCTAGACCTATACTTAACCTAAACACCTAGTAATAATCGGAAAACCTAAACTAGACCGCTCCTAAGGCTTGTGTACCTGTTGGTGGCAGAATAACTGATGGAAGTCCGGATATCGAACCAATGGACACTAGTATAACAAACTAATACCTAAACTGTGAACTAACTAAGGTAAAAGAGGGGGGGTTTTGGTGCAACTGATAACCTAATCCGACTGAAACTGGCTAAGAACACTAAACTAACAACTACACTAAAACATCAATACTAAAACTGATAATGAGACTGGAATCTAACTGCAGTGAGGAAAACTGGTGTATCTAGGCTGGGAGTCAAAAGTATGACATATGCTGATTTAGACTGACTTATGAAGGATGAAGACTAGGATCTTAAGGAGCAGACTAAGGAGTACCTAAGGGGGACCCAGATCAGATACCAGGCAACTCCAATAGGAATCCTAAGGCTGTAATATATGCACTAGTCAATCGGGTATCCTCCCGGATTCCCCGACATGCAATTGCACTCTAACAGGTGAATCACCTCCCGGATTTCTCCACCCGTTTGTGTCCTAAGACACTAGAGAGCCATAAAGTTGACAACTTTGACATGGATTGACACTAACACTAAGTAGATCTAAGACAACGCCCTCCCGGGTCGTTTAACTCAAAAAATCCTAAGTGTAAGAGACCAACCATCTAACCTATCACCTCCCGGATTTCTAGGTTAGGTTACACATGCAAATAACTATACTTAATGAAGTCTAATCCTATGGAATGTGATCAACAACCCATAAACTAACCTAAAACACAAAGTAGTAGGCCTAACATGCATCTATGTGTGGAAAGACCTTCCTAAACACATGTGGATCAAACATACACCAAATATAATCATTCAACATCAGTAAAAACCATCAAAGATTCAATCTTTACAACTGATTACAAAGCATATATCATCATAAAGCATAAATCAAGTCCAAAATCATCAAAGATCACAACTTTATCATCCCAAACCTAGATACAACCATAGATCTAGCCACAAATCATACTAACAGTAGCTAAACAAGTCTGAATCAAGTCTAAATACATCAAAGATCAAAGCTTTAAACTAATAAAATGCAAAGATAAGGAAAATACTCAAACACAAGGTCCTTCTTCACTTCAATCAACCCTAATCAAGCTCTTCCTTCCATGGTTAAGCTCCAGCAGCCTCCTAGCTCGATTAGGGTTCCAAAGTCGCAGAAAAAGGTCCTCAAAACGGCTGGAATGCGATGGATTTATAGAGGGCTTGAAATTAGGGTTTTGGGCTTGAAATTCATCTGGGGCGCATCGCCCAGCGAGGATGCATGATCCTAGGCGATGCACGCGGAAGAAGGGGAAGCTGGCGTCTGATGATGCCAGGCGCATCGCCTGGCGCCAAGTGTCCACGACAGGCATACTGCCTAGGGCTAATTTCCTTGATTTCTTCGCTTGATCACCCGCTTTTGATTCCGAAGCCCGTTTGTCTTCATTTCCGCTCCTCCGGGACACATTCATGCACAAAAACATTAAAATGTAAAAAGGAACTAAAATCGACTCGAAATATATACAAAACTAACGAAAACAGACTCAAATATGTACGAAAACGGATGTGTTAAACTAACACATCAGCAAGACCCAACAAGCACCTATCGAGGAATGGGGTGGAACCAAAACCATCAGTCTATCACCTAAGAGTATTCGGGTGCATAGCCTACAGCCTGACAAACCCACAAGGAAGACAAAAACTCGATAATAGGTCTTAAAAGTGCCTATTCGTGTGATACTCTCAGCAAAGCTACGGCTATAGACTCTACAATCCCACTACAAAAAGGTTTGCAGTACAAAACACATGTGGTTTTTAATAAAGATGGAGTCTGGGAGTGGACCACAGAAGGTGTCGTGCAGCAGACAAGCAACCCGGTACGGTTTTCAGACCCCTTTCCTACTGACACACTCAACCATGAAAGCAACCTCACAATACCAACATCCAACACCACCACCATGACCAGAACAGTCTTTTCCAACCAAGAACCCGAACCAAAAATAAGTCAAACTCACTCCTCCTCAGGCAAAGCACCCCAAATAGATACATCCCCAAGCACCTCCAAAAGAACCAGCCGACCCCCCAGTTGGTTGAAAGATTATTACACTGGAGAAGTCCCCTCAGATGAGGAAACCCAGCTGTTTGCACTAAATGTCACCGATCTGGCTACCTACCAGGAAGCAGCTTCTAAACCCGAATGGCAACAAGTAATGAAAGAAGTGATCATGGCTCTCAATAAAAATAACACATGGGATCTCACCAAGCTACCAGAAGGGAAGAATGCAGTTGGGGTCAAATGGACATTCAAAACCAAGATAGGGCCCAATGGTGAGGTGACAAGATACAAAGCCAAGTTAGTTGCCAAAGGCGACTCACAAGCAGAAGGTGTTGATTATAAAAAGACATTCACACCAGTGGCAAGATTCGAAACGATAAGGGTGGTGATTGCAGTGGCAGCCCACCATGGCTGGGAACTTTATCAGCTAGATGTCAAGACCGCCTTCCTGAATGGGAATCTCACTGAAGAGATATACATTCAACAGTCGGATGGGTTCATAACAATAGGTAATGAAGGGAAGGTCTATAAGCTAAGAAAAGCCCTCTACGGGTTGAAACAGGCGCCCAAGGCATGGTACTCAAAAATTGATGGGTACTTTCACAGACATGGGTTCATTAAGAGCTATAGTGAACTGATATTGTATGTGAAAAAGGTACTTGATAAAGATATCATGTATGTTTGCTTGTACGTTGATGATATAGTGTGTATAAGTTCGAGTATGAGCCTGATCAATGAGTTCAAGGAAAGTATGCAAACAGAGTTTGAAATGTCAGACATGGGTTTACTGAGGTACTTTCTAGGGCTAGAGGTAACTCAGACAAAGGCTGGTGTGTTTATAAGTGAAACTCAATATGCTAGAAGTCTTCTCTTAAAGTTTGGGATGCTTACTCTAAGCATGAGAGTACTCCTATGAATACAAGTGAGAAACTGCAGTCAAATGATGAATCAGGAAAAGTGGATGAGGCTAATTACCGAAGTATGGTGGGAGGCCTTATCTATCTTGCTCATACGAGACCTGATTTGGCTTACTCGGTCAGTCTGGTTTCCAGGTTTATGCAAAAGCCCACAAAGACTCATCAAGGAGCAGTTAAGAGAGTTTTGCATTATTTGGTGGGTACTTGCAAGTTTGGGCTGTGGTATGATAGACAAAGTGAGTTGAGTCTACTGGGGTATACAGATAGTGATTGGGCTGGTTGCATAGATGATAGAAAGAGTGTATCAGCTAATGTGTTTATGCTTGGTCAAGGAGTTGTGTCTTGGAGTTCGAAGAAGCAATCTATAGTGGCTCTCTCGAGTTTAGAGGCTGAGTATGTGTCTGCCACTGCAGCTGCATGCCAAGGTGTTTGGTTGAGAAGAATTCTAGATGATCTTGGCATTATACAAACAAATCCTACTGTGATCATGTGTGATAATAAATCTGCTATCAATCTGTCAAAGAATCCAATTATGCATAGCAGGTCAAAGCATATAGAGTTGAAGCATCATTTTATCAGGGACTTGGTCAATCAGGAATTAATTCAATTGGAGTTATGTGGGACAGAAGAGCAACTTGCAGACATGTTAACAAAGGCAATCTCTAAGGAAAAGTATGTGCACTTCCAACATCAAGTGGGAATGTGGGAGTTTAAAGCAAGGGAGGGTGATGAGAGTGCTTCAAAATAGAAAGATGCTGTGTTAGTTGAGGAAAGGTGGAAGTTAGCTACGACAGTTACTGTAACTGTTTGGTTGTGAGTTAGTTACATTGTATGCTTCTATAAATAGTTCTCATGTACTCATTCTATAAAATAATAATCACTGATCATTGAATAATAAAACCTTTCTCTCTACTTTGCATGCCTCTCTGAACCATCAAGAATAGAGAGCATCCTTCCAATGAGACACACGACACATGATGTCTGATTAAACTTGTAGAGGATGTAATACCTAAAATATGATTGAAGAGAGTTTGAGACTTCGCAATTGAGTAATGAAATTGAACAAATTGATTGAGAATTTGAAGATAAGAAGATTATAAAGTAACCAAGAGGGTGAGTCAATATGATTGGTGATTAGGACGAGCTAATGACTATAGTATGATTAGGTGACGATTGCTCTTTCATTATGATTGCTTTATTTGGAAAAATGATTTCAAGGAAGATTTTTGGACAAAATCAATTGAAATTCTTTGCCCTGATCAATCTCTTTCTGGTTGTTGCTTTATCACTTTGTCCTAAATTACACCCAATATTCCTTTTTACTTAGATTTGAACCCAAGACCTATTTTCTAAAAGGCAATGCCTCTATCAAGTAAGCTAGTCCCACATTGGCCTGATGATTATTCTTCTAACTTCTTTACGTTACGATTAGACAAATTATGTATATATATATATATATGTATATATAAGGATTAGAAAACTCTTAAACCCTGTGTGAAACATTGATTTGTAATTTTGAAAATAAATATATAGTCCCCATTAACCCATTTTAAAATTGATTTGTTTATTCAAAAACTCAATTTTTATTCAGGTTTAATTTTGACCACATATTTATTTGAAGATTTCAAATAAATGGTTCACATAAAGTTTAAGGGTTTTCTATCTAAGATTAAGTTTTCATAAGATTTTATATATATATATATATATATATGTAATTTTTTAAAATTTAGTTTTACTATTTTTTAAATACATAATACATTTTATACAATTTTTTAACACATTTTATTTTAAATCATAGATGGCTCAATGGTTTTGGAGCCTTGAAACAAACTAAAAATTTAGAGCCCTGTCTATATGTTCATTGAGATTTGTAGCGTTTTTATTTTTGATTGTTACAAACTTTAATAATAATCTTTTTATTATAATAACCTTTTTAGTAATTCATTTAAAGTTTTTCTCTATTTTTTTCTCTTTCGAAGACATAATTTAAACTTTTGGTTTCAATTAGAAATTTAATTCATTTAAAATTTTAATTTAATTTAGACGGGTTACATGTCACATTTGCGTTGTACGTATATGATGTATATATGTGTGAACCTTCAGGTGTTAAAAGTAAAATTACACTAATTTTAACGTTATTTTATCTATATTGTGAAAATAACGTAAAAGTGTAAGGATGATTAACTTCAAGCAATAACTTTGAGTTGTGACTTATTCAGAAAAGACTCTCTATCACAACTGAAATATATGTAACATTTGTTTAAATTGAGTCGAGGAAGGTAATATTGTCCATACTTTTTCTGCAGAGGATCGAAGCCATTTCAAATCAAAAGATATGTATAAGAAGTTGGAGGAGTTGGAAGATGAAATTGAGAAAGTTGGTTATGTTGCAGATACCAATTATGTGTTGAGGGAAGTTGGTGATGAGGAGAAGAATATGGCGATTAGATATCATAGTGAAAGATTAGCCATTGCGTTTTCTTTAATTACGTTTCAGGACAAGAGGCCGATTAGAATTATGAAGAATTTGAGTATTTGTGGTGATTGTCACACTACAATTAAGTTTATGTCAAAATGCTGTGGAAGAGTGATCATAGTGAGGGATAACAATCGGTTTCATTGGTTTGAGGATGGGAAATGTTCTTGCAGTGATTATTGGTGATCAGTAAAGATGGTAATTTAAACCAGTTTACTTATGAATGGGTTGATTTGGGATTATTTTTTCTCAATCGGCTCAAATTCAAAAAATGAACATGTTTCTTTCCATTTAATCTTGTGACTGAAATGGGTATGCCATTGGACATCAAATTGAGCTTTATGAAGGAAAGAAAATGAAAGATCACAACTTTGGCTTGAAAGCACAACTATCTTTGACCTTGTGAATCTAAAAAGATATGATGACGCCAGAGGCCAGACTGGTCTGTCGTTAACCTTTGTGATTTATTTATTTTATATTTTTGACATGATTCTATGATTGTTTAGGATACATTTTTGTTGTGTTTTTTTCCCTTTAGTTCATATTCTTTCACTAGATTTGAATACATGAATTTGATACTTAAGTATTGGAGAGATTGAAGTAATCACAAAGCTTACATAACGATTGCTTCCACTTCTCTACAGTTTGATTTTACCGCTCTATATTCTTTGAGTTTTTTAGCCTCTAGAAGACTAATCGGGGGACTTCTATGTGATTGACCCTTGTCTTGTATTCGACCACTATGTCATCAACATAGTCTATGGAAGATTGAGCTTATGAAAGTGTGTTGGGTTTAACCTTTATGTATTATGACACTTCTCCTAAAGTTTGACCTATATAATAAAGTTTTGTTTGGTTTTCACGGGTTGGCTTTTTATTTAATTAAAAAAGTGTCAAAAGTGTTCATAATATTTATAGCTATTATTTATTTAAGAAGAACATGTCAAAACTTTATTTAACCAAATGGTGGTCAATTCAATCATGTAACGAAAATAATTATAAAGACATATTGATAAGGATAGATATAAATATATAATAATAAATTAATATTCTTAATTGAACTTCAAAAAAAAAAAAAAACGTGAATATAATACAATTGGTTACAACGCATTCACCGATCTATTAATTTGAAGAAATTAGGGATATTAGAGTACAATTGAAATTAGAATAATGGACGTGCATCAATTGTGTGTTGATAGTGAGATTTCAATGACATTTAACAACCCCTCTTCATTTTCCTCCATTTTTATTTATATTGTACTAGCCTATTGACCCGTGTACTACACGGGGTTGCATAAAAAAAGTTTTTCAATTAAAAGATTAGAAAATTTAAATATGCAAATGAAGATAATATTTAAGAATTATAAAAAAAAAGACAATTAAAATTTACAAATTTGTAAACACTTCCTTGTACACAACATTCGACGTTTTGTTTGTAAGTTGTCCGTCTTTACCTAGAATCAATAACTTTAGCCCATCTTTGCTTTTAACCCTGGACAACGCAACGTATAACTCACCATGAGTGAAAACTGGATCTTTCAAGAACAAACCAACTTTTGATAGCGATTGACCTTGACTTTTATTTATTGTCATTGCGAAGCATACAACAATCGGAAACTGTCTTCTTTGAAATTTAAATGGTATATTTTTGTCAGAAGGTGTCAATGGAATTCTTGTAATAAAAGCTCGAGTTCCGATGTTACTTCCAGATATTATTTCTGCTTCTATAACACGATCTCCAAGTGAAATGATTTGTAGTCTTGTTCCATTGCATAAACCATTTCTTTGATCAATATTCCTTAACAACATAACTGGAACACCAACTTTAAGTTGTAATTTATGATTCGGCAAACCATATAATTTAAGTCCATTCAAGACATCCGGTGAGTACAAATTATGATCAAAATTTGCATGTAGATGCTCTGACTCACAAATACTGTCTGAACTTAAATATTCTTTTTCAGCACCAGGAAACATTGATAACAGCTGATCATTTATTTGTTGTACAACTTCATTGGTTGGTGCAAGAATTGCTCGTTCTTGAAAAAAATGTTGGATGTGTGTAGTTTTGAGCAATTGAAGGATATACAAAGTCAATAAGATAAGAAAGAGGAACCGATGAGTTAGAAATTACAAGATCATCTGGTATGTCAATAAGTACATCACCATCGTTACAACCACCAACATTTCCTTCTCCAACATCCAACAACCATTTAGCAAATAACTTTGTTCTTTCAACGTCAGATGATCCATTTCCCAAGGTTAGCCTCATGTTTTTCGTTAGTGTAAGAACTTTACATTGACTCCACAAGTAGGAAGAACTTAACGATGCATTTACAATATCTTTTCTACTTCCATTTTGAACCACCGGAAGAATTTGCCTAAAATCCCCACCAAAAACAATAACTTTGCCTCCAAATGGGAGTTCCGAATTGCTATCACCAGAAGCATTTAATATGTCTTTTAAGGTTCTATCCAAAGCTTCAAATCCATGCTTATGAACCATTGGTGCCTCATCCCAAATAATTAAAGCGGTTTGCTTTAATAAATCCGCATCATCAGTGTTTGGCTTGATACTACAAATCGAATCCTCATTCAGATTTAAGGGAATATGAAATCTGGAATGCACCGTTCTACCACCGGTTAGTAACAATGATGCAATCCCACTTGAAGCAACGTTCAGAACAATTTCACCTTTTGATCTTAAAGCCGATGATAAGGTCTTCCATATAAAAGTTTTACCTGTTCCACCATAACCGTAGACAAAAAAGACACCTCCTTTGTTTACTGTAACTGCAGTCATGATATTGTTAAAAACAGATTGTTGTTCATCAGTTAACAAAAGGAAAAGACTATCAAACTCAGTCTTTAGGGAAGTCTTATCATAAGCAAGCTCCTTATTGATCAAACGATTATTTGAAGAAGATATTGAATCAATGTCTGGGTAAGGCATTGTTGGGAAGTTGTGCAGTGTGGAACTGTTACGTTGTAAAACTTTTTCAATTTCCAACAACGTAAGATTTTTAACTTGATCGTCACTAAGTAATAAACCTGTAAAATGGTGAAATAATCATACATAATAAAGATTTATAATATAAGTTTCTAGTAAGTGTCAAAACAAATTATTTATAAAAGTTGATTTCGTAATAATGTAAATGTTATATATTTTAGTATATTTTGTCGATATTATTAACATATAAATATTACTATTAAATATTGAACATCTAATCAAATAATAATATTAATAACAATAGTATACCTGGAGCATTCAAAATAACTTGTTGTTTGAAAAGAATGCCGTCGGACAAGTATTCTCATGTTTGTTGCCATACAAAATCTGGTCTAGACATACAAGTAGACGTCAACAACATTGCAAATAACGTCCGAATATAATGGCTTGATCCATCAATACTTGCTTCTTTAATAGCTTCTATATATTCATTGTCATCATCGAGAAGCCCAAGAGCATAACATGCATCTCTAAAAGTGTAGTGCTCGTGCCCATCCACTGTTCGAATTTCATCGAATGATCTTGGACCTTTAACCTTGTTTAAAAGAATTCTTAAATAATAGGCTTCACCTAAAGAAGGAGAAACAGAGTGGATTCTACCAATCGAGAAGCCCCTTTGTCTTGGTTTCCAAGATCGTTTGTCAATTTTCCATACGTATTGAGTAGGGAATTCGACATAAGTCAGCTTTCGTGCATTTTCATCAACTTGGTTACACTTCATCCAAGATAAAAACATTGATGAAGAAATAGAAGGTTTGTTTAAAACATTTTCAATATCATCGTCTGCACCATAAACAACTTGTTGTTGTCCAGGAAGATGAAAAAGAAGTCGAACAACAGAAGGAGTTCTGTAATGAATATCATATCCGAATATACGCCATGAAGCTTCACATGCAGATACATATCTACAATCGTAATATTCCTTGATTTCGTCAGTTGATTCATCATGAATTTGTTCATTTTGATTTTTGCTAACATAAATGGTAGCTCTATCAGGCCCTTTGTTGATGTATTTAAACAAATACTTGATAGACGAAGCTTGGTTACACCACTCAATGTTAATATGGGCCTGGTATCTTTTCAAAAGAGTTTTGTTGTACGGAACAACGCTTCTGTTATCTAACTTAACTCCAGACTTTTCACAAAAAATCCAGAATCTCTTCTTCTGTAAACCGGATAACCGTTGGAATCAGTTGATGACCTCTCAGAAAATTTCTTTGGGAATTTTTTTGAACACTTCTTATCAATCATGCATGGGCAATTCATATTATGAGCACCACATGGACCATGCATCATGAATTCTTTGACAAGAGAATATAACTCTGGATCTTCATCCTTATCAGGAATTTCTGCTGAAATAATCGGATCAACGTGTTCAACAAAAGACAACTTATGATCAGCTTGCATAAAAACACATACATGTGCATGAGGCAATCCACGTTTCTGAAATTCCACAGTGTAAACAACTAAAAAGACATTGGAAAAGAACGTATTAGTCAATATAAAAATTAAATATACTATTCTGATAAATGATTGTTTTCAAGTTTTAATTTTAGTTATTTGTGTACATATGAAAACTTACTTAATGTCATAACAATGTAAACTTAGAGGTTGGTCATCGAAAAATTATGTTAAAGTTAACAAATAGGAACATGTAAGTTTATTGTCAATGCAAGTGTGAAGGTTTATGCCTTTATATGTTAGTTTTAAAAAAATAAAAATAAATTTTTTATATGATTAATTAAATATAATTAAGATATAATTATTACTACTAAAATAGTTTTCCAGTCTTTGTGGAAATGGACTCTAGGATAGGAAAATAGGTGTATACATACCCAATAACATCTGTGAAAAAAATATTTTTTGCATTATATCGGTTTGGATATGTTAATTAATATTAATAAGAATAATTAATGTTATAAAAAATAAAATAAATATTAGTCAAATGCAATAAACTTACCAAGAATGGTATTATCAGCCACAAAATTATGTATAAGTTGTTCAAAAGGGGAGAATGAGAAACCATATTGTGTTCCTCTAAAATCCATGCATTTGACAACAGTTGAACCCCAATGCAAGTGCACTTTGTATGGATGATTCAAAAATTGAACAAAGATTGAATAGAAGTTTGAACAAAGAAGAACAGAAGATTTATGAACCGTATTTATGTCTTTGAATTTTTCTTCCCCCTTCAAAAAATGCAGTGAAAATGAATGGCAATTGGTGAATTTATATGTAAAAATGTATGAATTCTGTTTTGGAAATTTCATGATATCCATAATTTTAGCATCAGTTATGGATATGATGCTGAATGATATATATGGAAGTTTTTTTTTTTAAATGATAGTTAAAGGCATTGAAGACAATAAATTACATTAATTTACATACCAAACGCAAGTTACACAAAAATAATTGAAATTATATTTAGAAAATGAATTCTATAGATTTGAAAAATAATTATATTTATAGAATGAATTCTGCAAATTTGAAAAAATAATTTATATTTAAAGAATTAATTATTCTATTTTGAAAAAATATATTATATTTAAAGAATTAATTATTCAAATTTGAAAAATATTGGTCAAGAGGCCCTTCAAATGCAACATATATAGCAAGTGGTGGTGCTCCCTGCAGCCAGATCTCCCAGCTTGCTGCCATAAGCTAAAAATTGAAACAACCTGTCTTGGTGAGAAAATATAAAAAAAATTGGACTGTTTACAAAAGAATGAATATAAAATATATAGAGACTCACGTACCTAGCAATACTCAAGTTGTTAATTTTTTTTCACTTTAGTGCTACTATCATTGCCATATACAACTTTTATATAACTTTGAATTCTTGTGGAAGCCTACAATTCATCTCTGCATACACTTAAATTTTATGATTTTTCTTGAAGCATCATCTGCTTTTAAAAAAAAAGAAAAAAAAGGCAAAAACAAAAACAAAAGCAAAAACAAAAACAAAAAAGAAAGACATCTTATTTATTGCTATGTATGGCCTGCAAAGAACAACCAACACAACAGAATCTTTCTTCAATGCAGGACAAATGAAAGACAACAGGCATAAAACTTACATAGATATCCATTCGAGCATTTCTTATCCATCGATACTGCTCAGACTCAATATCTATATCAGCTATTAGTCCTTCAGAAAATATAAACAAATGAAATAAGCAACTGAAACCAGGCACAAATATTAAAAAATCAACATTTAAAAACAGTGTGTAAAAGTTAACTACTTTAATAATAAATTTTGCTCAATCCAGAGAACGTTTATGCCCTGCAAAAGATGTAACATGTAACATAACTTCAATTACCAACAAAATCATAGTTGGAAGCCTACAATTCTTCTCTGCATACACTTAAAATTTTATGATTTTGCTTGAAGCATAATCTGCTTTTACAAAAAAAAAAAATAAAAAAAACAAAAGCAAAAGCAAAAAAGAAAGACATCTTGTTTATTGCTATCTATGGCCTGCAAAGAACAACCAACACAAGAGAATCTTTCTTCAATGCAGGACAAATGAAAGACAACATCCATAAAACTTACACAGATATCCATTCGAGCACTTCCCATCCATCGATACTGCTCAGACTCAATATCTATATCAGCTATTAGTCCTTCAGAAAATATAAACAAATGAAATAAGCAACTGAAACCAGACACAAATATTAAAAAATCAACATTTAAAAACAGTGTGTAAAAGTTAATTACTTTAATAATAAATTTTGCTCAATCCAGAGAACGTTTATGCCCTGCAAAAGATGTAACATGTAACATAACTTCAATTACCAACAAAATCATAGTTGGAAGCCTACAATTCTTCTCTGCATACACTTAAATTTTTATGATTTTGCTTGAAGCATAATCTGCTTTTACAAAAAAAAAACAAAAAAAACAAAAGCAAAAAAGAAAGACATCTTGTTTATTGCTATCTATGGCCTGCAAAGAACAACCAACACAAGAGAATCTTTCTTCAATGCAGGACAAATGAAAGACAACAGGCATAAAACTTACATAGATATCCATTCGAGCACTTCCCATCCATCGATACTGCTCAGACTCAATATCTATATCAGCTATTAGTCCTTCAGAAAATATAAACAAATGAAACAAGCAACTGAAACCAGGCACAAATATTAAAAAATCAACATTTAAAAACAGTGTGTAAAAGTTAATTACTTTAATAATAAATTTTGCTCAATCCAGAGAACGTTTATGCCCTGCAAAAGATGTAACATGTAACATAACTTCAATTACCAACAAAATCATAGTTGGAAGCCTACAATTCTTCTCTGCATACACTTAAATTTTATGATTTTGCTTGAAGCATAATCTGCTTTTACAAAAAAAAAAAAATAAAAAAAACAAAAGCAAAAGCAAAAAAGAAAGACATCTTGTTTATTGCTATCTATGGCCTGCAAAGAACAACCAACACAACAGAATCTTTCTTCAATGCAGGACAAATGAAAGACAACAGCCATAAAACTTACATAGATATCCATTCGAGCACTTCCCATCCATCGATACTGCTCAGACTCAATATCTATATCAGCTATTAGTCCTTCAGAAAATATAAACAAATGAAATAAGCAACTGAAACCAGGCACACATTTTAAAAAATCAACATTGAAAGAAGAACCGAGCCTGTGAAAAATCAACAAACATAAGCATTTGCAAGAAACATAAGACAATTAATGGAAATTTTGATTAACAAAAGAACCTCATCCTCATTGAATCGTCCTGCATTGCAAATTCGATCAAAAAGTTCCCCTCCAGCCTTGAATGAGTTAAAACTGAAGACCCCTAAATAAATTTTAGGGTTTTCTTATACGACGAAAATAGAGGATGATAAAAGCAAACAATGTTAAAAAAGATGTTATACTAACCTGTAAGCAACAAATGATTCAGTATAGGATGTAGTCGACGGAGATGGATCGATATAGTGCCGACTAAGATGGGGCTTTACGTGATTTTCACGGATCTGGATCGCGATTGAGCCGATAAGATGCAGTCGTTTGAGATGGATCCAATAGTGCAGACGAGGATGGGGTTCTGATGATCTAGACGGATGTGGATCGAGATTTCTCAGAGGATGAAGGGGGCGTCGAGGATCTTTTTGGGAGGAAGAAAGAATAGGGTTTTCAGATTTGAGTGTGTGCGTTTCGGGAATTAGATGGAAACGGGTATACCGGGTTTAACCTTACAAGGTCCGCGTGTTTTTTTTTCTTGAGAAATCAGGTAATCCTGCCATGTGGCATTTTAATGTTTTCGTCCAATAATTTTTTGTCATTTGTCATTTCGTCGAACGAGAGACCGACATGTGGCGGATTGTTATTGTTTTATTAGGTAGTATAGATTATATCATATGATTAGACATGGGATTGCTTACCTTAAATGAAGGGTTTGGATATTTACGATGCAAGTTAAGTATATAATGTAAGCTATAACTTTTTATTGGATGAAAATATTATGGTTAAATGTGAAACTAAAAATATTAAGAGATGAGTTAGTGTTCACATGGTTTGTACTTTTTGTTCACTTATTTTCAGTCAATCCAAAGTCATACGAGCTTCACATTTATTTTTATCACCAGTATATCTAATTCACAAGCTGTTTTATAATCTTTTATTAACTTTTCAATAATTTCATTATTAACCGAATTTAACCGAAACCGAACCAAAACCGGTGATTAATCGAATAATGGTTAACCGATCAATTGGTTATGGATTTATAATTAACCGAAGTAGCGGTTTCGGTTATGAAAATGATCATAACCGCACTGAACCGCACTATACACACCCTAACCCAAATCATGGTTTATTTGCACTGGATTTTTGATTTATGTACTGGATTTTTTGTTTTTGGAGTATAATTTGTTTTTTATACTGAATTTATGTTTTTATGTTTTTAACATGTAACATTTCAAAATTATATTAATTCCTAACATCCTTTGGCAAAATTCTATTCCCATTAGATCTAATATGTTTTTAATGTTATACAATATGTTTAAATGTTATTATTATAACTTAAAACTCTTAAAATTCATATAAAATTATTCCCCCCTCAAATATGCAAATTCCTTGTGTGAACTACAATGGGCCGGGTCAATTGTGGTCCAAAATCCTAAAACTTATGTCAGCCCTCTCTCAGTTCAATTGGCCCAATTACAAACCCTAGCCGTTTCAACGTCACATACGATAATGATGCAAATACTTTTTTCTCACTCTGGTGCCTCGTATCGCTAATCTGAGAATTGTCCGCAAGCATCAAGCATGGCAGAAAGAGGCGGAGAACGTGGTGGTTTCGGGCGAGGTTTCGGCGGTAGAGGTGGTCGCGGTGGCGACCGCGGCAGAGGACGACGCCGTGGTGGCCGTCGTGACGCAGAAGAAGAAAAATGGGTACCAGTAACCAAACTCGGCCGTCTCGTAAAAGACGGAAAAATCACTAAACTCGAAGAAATCTACCTCCACTCACTCCCAATCAAAGAACATCAAATCATTGATCAAATCCTCCCAACACTTAAAGACGAGGTGATGAAGATCATGCCGGTGCAGAAGCAAACTCGCGCCGGTCAACGAACCAGATTCAAGGCGTTTGTTGTGGTAGGTGATGGTAATGGTCATGTAGGATTGGGGGTTAAGTGTTCGAAGGAAGTTGCGACTGCGATTCGAGGTGCGATTATTCTGGCGAAGCTGTCGGTGATTCCAGTGAGGAGAGGATACTGGGGGAATAAGATCGGTAAGGTGCATACGGTGCCGACGAAGGTGACCGGGAAGTGTGGTTCGGTTACCGTTAGGTTGGTTCCGGCTCCTCGTGGTGCTGGGATTGTGGCTGCTAGGGTTCCCAAAAAGGTGCTTCAGTTTGCCGGGATTGATGATGTGTTTACTTCGTCTCGTGGATCAACCAAAACCCTAGGAAACTTCGTGAAGGTATATTATTATCATTACTTTAATTCATAGCCTTGTATCAGATGCTTGTTCAAAGTTTCTTTCATAGTTTTGTTCATATTTCATGTTGTGCTTTGAGAACTTATAGTACATTAACACTAATCTGCTTTAAATGATGCTTTATGCTATGTGAGATCATGGGTTCAAACCAAAGCGGTTAGGAGGGGGTTTTACCGCATAGTAGGTTTTATTCTAATGGGCTGGTGGATTTGCTCGGTTAACACTTAGGGCTTTAGATACCGGGCAGTTGGTACAGCGTGTGTGTTGTTGGGTTGTATGAAAAGGCATGCGCGAAGCCCTAATATGCCGTTCAAAAAAAGTTGATGATTTATGCTATTTTTCAGTTACTTCTTTGTTAATATTGTTGATGTGTTTGCAATTCCTTTAAAATTGGAAATTAAATGTATGGTTAAAATTAAATTTATAGTTTTTGTTGTTTGTATTGAAATCTAGCCCTTTTGGTTTTTTTTTTTAGTTGTACCTTCGGCTTCTGATCTTTATGTGCTAACTATAATTATAATTGGTGTTCACTTTTTTATTTAATGAGTTGGTGTTTTAAGTTGCTTCTAAATTACAACAGCTTGTGTTATGTTTGACGTTAATTCATGGTTCAACAATTTTATTTCTATGGGTTTTTAAGCTTATTTACTTATTCTTTTACTTTCAACTTCCAATGTTAATTTGTTGTTCATAAGATTTGTTTGTAAGTTTTTTTTGTTATCAAAAATTCTAGAAATCAAGCAGCTTGTTGTTTTGAGGGCACATTTGAAGTAGTGTTTTTGTTGGAAATCAGAAAATGAATATTGCACTACTAAAACAAATTAGAACACTGTTTTTGTTTGCTATACTAGGCTTTGATTCTTCTATTAAACTCAATTTGACTTGCATCTAAAACTGAATACAAACTTGACATCTAAATAAATAAAGACTAATCTTACCATGACTCAAATGCTTTTTTGTATAACAAAACTTTAATAAACCAAATAAACAAAACCTGAGTTCAACTTCAAACAAGTCTAAAGCTGAAAAATTAGAATGAATCCTCGTCGTGTTATCATCTATTTTATTTTTAGATGCACTTCTGCTAGGCACATTTGGCCAGTGATCTTGTTTTATGTACGTATGTTATTTATAACATGTATTCATGTTTTTGTTTAATAATAGTTAGTTAATTAAAGTTGGTGTTTGTAAGTTGTTGTGGACTAGCTTGTGTTACTCTTGGCATTAGGTTTTGGTGTTCAATTTTTCATGTTTATTTGCTTTTAAGGTTAGTTTTAAACATCCAAGTTTCATATCTTGTTATATACTTTTTAGAGTAAATTATTGATATGGCCTATGTGGTTTGTTGATATTTCACTTTTGGTTTCTAAGTTTCATAAATTACGTATATGATCCCAAACGTTAGACATTTGTTACACACTTACACATATAGTCCTTAGGTCACCAAATTAGTCTCACATAGTTTACCAAATTACCCTCACAAAAGGACTATATGTGTTACAAATGTTCAAAGTTTGAGACTATATGGGTAATTTATGAAACCTAGAAACCAACAGTGAAATACTAGCAAACCATAGGGATCATCTCTGTAATTACTCTACTTTTTATTATATTATAGTAATTATACGTTGGATAAGTTGTGTGATCAACATTTATTTTATTTTATTATTATGAAATAATGAAATTTGTTGTTTGACAGGCAACTTTTGACTGTTTGTTGAAGACGTACGGTTTCTTGACACCTGATTTTTGGAGAGAAACAAGGTTCTCAAGATCCCCATTCCAAGAGTACACTGATATGCTTGCAAAACCAACTACAAAAGCAATAACTTATGTTGAAGATGTTGCTGATATTCCTGCTTAAAAGTCGCACAAAATTTTTTGTTAGTAGGATGTTTTGATACACAGATTTACTGGTTTCATGTTTATGTTAATTTTTCTTTTTCTGTATTACTGAGTTTGTTTATTGGCAATGTAACCACAATTTCTGATAATGCTGTGGTTCTCTTAAATTCATTTTCTTGTTACCTGAAACATGATTCCACTTCTGTGAGCAGCCTGTGTGTGCCTGTGTCTGCCTGTGTCTGATGATTTAAGACATGATTCTGGAGTTGAAAAACACGTTACTATAACTGTCATTATTCTTAAAGCGTATCCTGTCACCCAAATGCGGCCGCAAGTGTAAACTAATACAGCCTAAATGTTAAAGCGGAGGTGAGACAACATACAGGTCTCAAGTTTAATACTTAATTTTTCTTGAATGCCACCAATGGTTGCTTGTAGCTGTGTTTTACATGTTCCTTCCGGTTATTCATTTGAGGGGATCTGGAGGTTTATCATGTAAATGGGTTTATGTAGAAAAAAAATTTTCAAAATGCAAGCATAACCTATAATGTCACAAATGACATAAAATCCTCAAAAATACGTACACGTGTGTGTACACATATATGTAACAATCTGACCCTTAGGGACACTAATTTTGTTTACATGCTTATCTACCAAATCTTAAAAAAAAATACACACACACACAAAATTGACACCCTAAAATAGAGGTGGCCACCGGAACCGGTCGTACCCGAACCGGTGGGTACGGACAGTTCCTGATTTTCGGAGAAACTGGAACCGGAACCGGAAAACCCAGAACCGTTTCCACCCTTAAACCGGCCAAACCCGAACTGGAACCGGCAAAAAACCGGTTGGAACCGGTCAAAACCCGGAACCGGCTCCAGTTTCAAAAAAAACCCGATTTGACCACCTCTACCCTAAAACACCAATTGTGTGCAAAATAGCATTGTTAATTATTTCAAGAATAATACTAAAAAAATAATAAATTAAGCAACATTTTATACATGTAGTTTATTACAATAGTAATTATACAAGTAAAACAAAGAAATTAATCTAGAACAAAAGGCAAAAATAAGGCTGCATCAAAGAATCAAACATGCCACCTCTTCTTTAAAAAGTAAGGAAGGAACCAATTATACTAGAGTGTATTTGAAAACAATGTTGGAAGAAGAGTATATAACTTAAATTTAAGGTTGAGTTGTGAAAATTTTTATTGAAGAACCATCTATTAGCTCTTACAAGTTTTCTTTTCTATGAGGCATGAATGATGAGTAATAATCAAGGTTGCAAAAGTCATTAGACGTTACCAGGTCAGAACAGCTCCTTGGAGCGAGTAATCTAGGGTAATAGGGGAGTAATCGGTCAAGGCAAGAAGTACTCGGGAAATACTTAAGAGTACTTGGAAAGTAATCGGCCTCGGAATAACTCGTTGGAGTGAGTAGTCGGCTTTGAAGGCTGACTTTTGCAACCATATTAATAATTAGTGTTAGTGTATTGTATCACACCTTTTGTCAATTTACATGTATAATTTATTTACATTAAGTTTTTTGTATATACACATATGTGTGTGTATATACACACAAATATATATATGAAGCAAATCCAGTACATATGAAGTTTAACGTGAGAAGAATATGAATTATTCTGGACCCTTGATCAAATAAATCAATGGTTAAGAACTAGTGGTTCTCACTTTTTGATTAAAACTTGCGTGAATTAAAGTAAAAAGGGTAAAAAAGGAACTGTCGGCATTTGTCAACTTTTTTGTGGGTAAATCAAGTTCCACCATCTTTTTGAAAATCGAATAGCTTATAAACATTTAATTATTACACAATAAAATTGAGAATTTTATTATCTTTAATTTGTTGTTATAGTTTTTATTAAATATTTTTACGTGCTCCGTGATTTTTATGCTTGGTACGTGATTATTGGTACATGATTATTGGTACATGATTATGCAGTTAGTCATTTGATCATGCATGTTAAATGACAGTCTGTGATTTTCATATAACGTGGTCCTTGATTATACATTTTGTCCTTGATTATGTGTGTTAAAACACGGTCTACGATTTTTATATAGTAATTATTGGTCCGTGATTTCCCGGTGGTCCTTGATTATGAGTGTTAAATGTCAGTCTGTAATTTTATGAAGCATGGTCTGTAATTTTATATGGACAATAACGCCCCTTTCCCAGATGACACATGACGCGTTCCTGTGGCTTCCTACGTTTAGCACGTTAGTTTTATTTGTACGTTAACCGTCCCCTGTATATATACATATATAAACATTTTTTAGTATTTATCATGTTATCAAGTTTTTAAATCGGTCTATTCAATTCGAACAGAGAGCGTGTAAAATAACTGGTTTGATATCTGGTCTGATTTTAAAACATCTTTTCAAATTCTAAGTTAATCATAACCTACTTAAGTTTTTTAAACAAGTATAATAACCTCTTTAGGACTAGGATTCAAATTATAGGACAAAGTCGTATAAATATTAGGCACATATAACTGCCAAAGCTATTATACAAAATACGGTTAAAACATGTGATATTTCCCTCTCCCAATTTCCACATATCCTATGTTAATACTTAATAATTAACATTAGTTAGTCTATTGATTGGCTTAGATGAGCAAAAATTCATATAAAAAATCAAATTTTTTTGGTTGAAAATTAGAAAAAAAGAGAGAGAAAAGATGAATGGTTGATGGTTTGAGGGGCAAACGCATAAGAAGAATGGTGGAGCAAATTTTGGAGATTTGGTGCATTGTCGAAATCCTTTAACAATTGTTAACCAGCCTTCTAGCCTCTCTCCGTATAGGCGTCGACTTGAAGGTAAGAACAATTTTTTGATGTTAGATTACATGATTCCATCATCCTTTTGATGGGATTGAGATGGGGTTTGATCATGAAAAATATAAAGAACATATATGCATACCACCTGTTTGATAAAATGCTTGAATGAAATTGAAGTTATTTACTTTTAATTTTGTTTCTTATTTCCATATTATATGTTGCCTAGTTTACTATAATATAAATGTCAAAAAAGGTTTGTGGCCTCTCTACCCCTTGTGATAGAAGAAAGGCTTGCTTTCATTCCACCTTCCCCTGACTCTATCAATTGCTCTGTTATGAATATGATTTTACTGAGGATATTTGATTATAAATTTGTAATTATGTTTGTTATGATGAGTTATTGGTGTGTTGGATTTGTTGATTAAGATCATTTGTTTGTGTTGTTACAGGCTGGTGGAGCATTTGCAGAGGTACCCCTCTTTAAGTTTTATAGCTTGTCTTCCCTTCTTGAATTACGAGGTTTTCGTGGTTTAGAAGGGAAGGAAGCTGAAAACAAGACTCTAGAGAAACTGGGAAGCCATTTTTCACCTTATTGGTATACATTATTATGTTTTTTATAATTTGAACACCCAAAATGAGTGTTGTTTCCGGGGTGATATCAAGGCAAGTTGTGCCAGCATGTGGCAGTCTTTGTTGCTTCTGCCCGGGATTGAGAACAAGGTCTAGGCAGCCTGTGAAAAGGTATAGGAAGCTGATTGCAGATATATACCCTACTTCACCGGTTAGTTTGCTATAAATTTTCTATAACTTTGACATGTATGCTATCAGCAATGACATTACAAAAATGAGACGCAAAAATTTCGTGGTTTGTGAATTTTTAGTATATGGATTGAAACTATTGTTCCCTAGATAGTTGAAGGTGCTTGGCGCACTTGACATTCCTATGTTTTCAAAAGCCCTCTAGGGGCTCGCCTAGGCTCTCATACGAGATGAGGCACCAATAAACGCTTAGCGGTCATTCATGCCCTTGGGCGAGGTTCCAACAAGGTTCTGGCTAAAATTCTGGCAAGATTCTGTCTAGATTCTGGCCAAATCCTGTAAATTCAGCTTTTCAAATTCCAGGCAAACTTTCTTATAACTTCTAAAAATGCACTGGAACCAGCTTATACTATCCTAAGTAGCCCTACATAAGCCTAAAAATGTCTATAATCCCTAAAATGATATGTTTATGCTCTGTGCTTTGCTCATCTCAGGCCCCTTGCTTTTTAAGTGTCTTGTGCCTAAGCTCAAGGCTCACCCATGCGGTTGAGTCTATTCTTAGATGTTTTAGAGATGATAGACAAGTTTTTGCAAAATTTGGCTAGAATCCTCACCTGATAACTTTGATGGATGCAAGGCGTTATTGCTTCGCCTTGCCTCGCATGTGCTCCTAGGTGAGTGTCTTTTTAGCCTTTGACTATATAGGTTGTGCCTAGTTAACTTTGTAAGGGATAAATGATTCAATGTGTGTAAATTAGTCTAGAGGCTATGCTATGTAGTAAATTAGAATATATTGATATCCATTTAGAATATGTGCAAAAATGTTATTTCTAAATAGTTTCTACAGAATTCCAAGAACATATAATTTTATTCTTAAAGTCGTCCCACAACATATTCATTATGTTACTATTTTTTTTTTGGCTAACGGCTAACCTCATCATAGGAAGATAATTTACATGTTAACCTTTCAGCGGAGTGCATAATTTCATCATAAGAAGAGCAGTTGTATGTTTTGTTTGAGTGAACATGATATGTTTTACAAAAAAACTTTTCTATAGTATAGTAACACTTGTAATATCACTTGTATATCAGACTATGCTTATGTTACTTGTTCTGGTTTGGATTTGAAAAAGGATGAAGAACCAAATGATCGGAAGATCGGAAAACTTTGTGAATATGCCGCGAGAAACCCTTTACGGATACCAAAGGTATGATGTTTTGATGCAAATTGAATGCTAACAGTTAAAGTGGATTTATGTTGATAATTCAATTTAGTCTTATTGGTTTTGGCAGAAAAAAAATCCCATGCACAGAATAAATTTTTTGACCATCAAAATGTTATGGAACATTGGTGGGAGCACGTGTTATTACTGAATAACTTTTATTAACATGCTATTACATGTTTTTTGACCACATACAGAATATATTTATTAACATGCTATTACATGTTTTTTGACCACATACAGAATATTTTTATTAACATGCTATTATAACTTGCCTGCCTTCATATGTATGGAACATCTAAATAACATTTCTATTAGATAAGAACCAATATGTTCTTATTTGATGTAAACAAATTGTCAAATTGTTTATCAAATATCTACTAATATTCAAATGATTTGAATATCAAATATTTTATACAAAATATATATCTACCAAAAATGTGAAAGCTGTATAATTTCCCTTAATGCCCTTTAAGAACTTCCAATATTGCATCCAGATTACAGCCACCCTTGAGCGACGCTTTTACAAGGAATTAAGACATAAGAACTTTCGAGGTGCAAGAATTGTCATGTGTATATACAGGAAGCTATTGATTTCATGCAAGGATCAAATGTGAGTCGATTCCTATTATGTTCATCTGTTTTCTTCCATTATTCATGTATTTACAAAACATAATATCCTTTTGCATATGAAATAGGAATAATAATTTTGTTTTCTGTGATCAGGCCCCTTTTTGCTAGTAGTTTGCTAAATATCATGCATGCTCTATTGGAAGAGACACAACAAGATGAAATGCAAATTATAGGATGCCAAACACTATTTGATTTCGTAAATAGTCAGGTTTCGAGCTTTAGGTTATAAGTATTGGTTTTTTCATTGTTAAATTTCTGTTTTCTATATCTTTAACCTTTTTTGCAGAAAGATGGTACTTACATGTTTAACTTGGAACATTTCATCCCAAATCTATGTCAATTATCTCAAAAAGTTGGGAATGATGAGAGAGTGGAGCCATTTCGTTCAGCTGGGTTGCAAGCCCTCTCTTCTCTAGTATGTCATTCTTTACAACATCATGTCTTTAAACTCAGTATATAACTTATTCACAAGATGATTATTATCAAAAGTAGGTTAATTGATAAACATGTATAGATGAAAAGAAGTGGCTAGTGTTATATATATGTAAATACTAATGGAAGAAATAAGACCTCAATATAGCTAACTAGATAATTGTAGCTAATAAATGAAAAGCCTAAACGGAATGTCCAATACATGATATCCCAATAACTTATTATGTTAACGGGTAGGTGGCAAAATGGAAGTTTCAGACAGGTCAACACGGGTATTGTTACATGTCAGTTGAAATGGATCGGGGTGGTTGCATTGACCATCATACGTAAATGACCAAATGATGTGTTGTTTTGGTAGGTTTGGTTCATGGGAAGATATTCCTATACATCACCAGAGTTTGACAATGTAAGTATGGTTCTTACAATTATTTTTGTAAGAGTTTGCCCTCTTAATTAACTTAAAAGCCTATGAGTTAACACCATATCAATGATTCCTTCATCCATATTGCATAGATTGTTTCGGTAGTTTTGGAAAATTATGGAGCTTTGGGAAAGGACTCTTATAATCAAAACCAGAACAGGTGGGTGCATGAAGTGCTTAAAAATGAAAGGAATATACCTCCAAATGCTTTGGTGAAGGTTCCTTCATGGAGAACAATTGTTAATGAAAAGGGTGAAGTAACCGTCGCCACGTAAGTCCTTGTATCAAAAGCTTTAATGTCGATCTATGAGACTACTACAGAGAAAAGAATTATGTGATATTGAATAATCAGAGTTAAGTAAAAACTTTAATGAAATTAGCTGTTAAAACTAATATTTAGATGTGCAGTTGTTTAAAGTTGTAATTATCAGATAGTCGTATATTTGAAACTTTTGTAAACACTGTTTATGTAACAAATTAATAGATATCATGTCCCGAGAAAACATTTTTGTGAAATGGAGAGTTTTTGTGAAGTCAGAGCGTGTCTCTCAAACTAGCTTAAAGAAGGGGTAAATAAATACTTTATTTTGCCGTTGGATAACCAGCTTTGTAGCAACTTTTATGGCAATAATTTTTCAAAATTGTTACTTTTATCATTAAAACTTCAAATAACCAGAAGCACAATATGCTTTATAGAGTTAGTTACATACATTGTCATTATGGTTTGGGTAAAGTAAAAAGTTTGGTTACTAAGCAAAAAAGTGATAAGTTTGGGGTCTATGCTTTTAAAATTTGGGTATTAAGGCAAACTTTTGTTAACTTTTCTGCTAATTTAGGTTGAAATAACCAAAATACCCTTTGATTTTTGAATAGTAAAAGTCAAAGGGTATTTTGGTCATTTCAACCTAAATTAACAGAAGTTGATCTAAATACCCAAACTCGTTATAAAATAAAAGCACAAACCCAAACTTGTTACTTTTAAACCTTAGTACCCAAACCTACAGCTACCATCATGTGTAATTAGCTCTATTTTACATAAACATCACAAACTGATCAATTTGACTTATAATCAATTAAGACTTTCCAATATTCGAATCCAAATTATGAATATTACAACGTTATGGTATCATATCAATCTTTTTTTTTCTTCCTTTCTTTTATGCAGAGAAGATGCAACAAGCCCTTTCTTTTGGTCTCGTGTGTGCCTTCATAACATGGCTAGGTTGGCCAAAGAAGCTACAACCATGCGGCGAATTCTTGAATCATTGTTCCGTTGTTTTGATAATGAAAATTTATGGCTTTCTTCACGTGGGGTCGTGTTCCCTGTACTCAAGGACATGCAAACCATAATAGATGAATCTGGTACGTATAGTTCATGGACTCCATTTAGGCTTTATCAATATCTTTTTTTTGTACTAACATTTATTGTTGGATTGATGTATTAATAACTTCAATATTTTTCAGGAGGAAATACACATTTTCTGCTTTCAGTATTAGTCAAGCATCTTGATCATAAAAGTGTTTTTGAACGTCCCAACATGAAGCTTGACATTGTAGAAGTTACCACCTCACTTACACGAGAAACAAAGATAAAACCATCTGTCTCAATAGCAGGTGCCTTAAATGATATTCTTAGACAATTAAGAAAAAGCATCCACCATTCACTTACCGATGCAAACCTTGGAGCTGATGTGATGGAATGGAACACAAAATTTCAAGCAGCTCTTGATGAATGCCTTGTGGAGTTATCTTCAAAGGTTTTCTTGTTTCTTTCTTATCATGAACTAGTATTACTAAAGGTTGTAAAATGGGTAGGAGGGTAAAAAGTCAAAACATGGTTTGAATGTTGACACTTGAAAGGTTAGGTTGATCAAACCCTTAATATGTCCAATTTTTTTGCTTTCTTTGTGAATAGCATGTTAGAAACCAGTGCATTACATAGGATAATGAATTAAATTACATATTAATATATTAATAGAATTACAGATTTAGAAGTAGGGTTAGATGGGGTGTGCGTTTGATGTTCTAAAAAATAGTTATCGATAAAGATTTAGGAACTAGAAAAGTAAAAAGGGATAGAAACTTATTTATTAGGGGAAAAAATGAAAATAGGAAAAGTAAATGACAGTAATAAAAACTCGGAAATATATAAAGAGCAAAAAGAAACTTATTTATTAAGTGAAGAAAGAGAAGCAAAAAAAGGTAAATGAGGGCTCACAGAATTGAGACAAGTGGCACCCTCATTTACTTGTTTAATACATACAGAAGATTAGTGTGTCACATGTGACAATAAACAATGTTATTTCAATAAGTCTAGGATGTGGTTAGGATGATTTAGGATGTTTATGTGGTAAAATATATGCATTAGGTGACTTTGACTTGTTTCCTTTTTGCCTTTTTTTTCCCTAAAATTTTTCACCCTGAATGGCCTGTCCAAGGTGGGTTGAAAATTTCAACCTCTAAGGGTCAGTTTGATATGGGGTAACAGAATAGACAAAGGAATGATATGTAGCATTACTATTCCCATTGTTTTGTTTGGTTACCGTGTGGAATGAAATGAATCAGTACTTTGTTTTGTTTGATAGACAAGAGAAAGAAGAAATAAAATAAAGTTGGTGGTGAGTGGTGGACTAGTGATGGGAAAGCAATTTTGGTGGCGATGGTGGTTGCGGTGGCAGTGGCGGGTAGCAAGTGGTGTTAGGTGGTGGTAATAGGGGTGGATGGCAAGTGGTGGTGTTGGGTGATGTAAGGTGAAAGAGAGAATGGAATTGAAAAAAAAAAACAAAGTGGTGGGATGGAATGACTTTTGGGTGTTTTGTGAGGAATTGAATGAGCTTGATAATGGGTGATTCCATTCCATTGATCAACCAAATGCGCTTTTATTTTTCATTCCCATGTAATGGTTCATTTCATTCAATCTCTGATTCCATTCCACTGACCAACCAAACAAATTTTTCTTCATTCCCTCGTAATGGTTCATTCCATTCAATCTCTCATTTCTGCGTACCAAACGCTACCTAAGTGTTATTTTAAATAATTTTGCTTTTATTTCCTTATCATATATTGCTAAAAATGGGTCTATTTTATAAGGTGGGTGATGCTAGTCCTATATTTGATATCATGGCTTCCATGCTGGAAAACATATCTACTATTAAAATTATAGCGCAAACTACAGTTGCAACTGTTTTCCGCACTGCTCAAGTTATAGCCTCATTGCCACATATGGCATATAACCACAAGGCAAGAACACAACTTATATGACTCGTATAACTTCATAGGATGTTCTGAAATATAATGTTTTTTTTTTCTTGCTACTTAAATATATTTAGGCATTTCCTGAAGCACTATTTCATCAGTTGCTTTCTGTTATGGTTCATCAAGATAATGAAACACGCATTGGAGCTCACCGTATTTTTTCAGTGGTTCTTGTGCCATCTTCTGTTTGTCCTCAGTCAAGTTCCAACATGGCGTTCGATTCAAAAAATTTTCCAAGGGCATTATCGCGAAATGTTTCTGCATTTTCTTCTTCTGCGGCCCTCTTTCAGAAGATGAAAAAAGATAAGCCTGCTTTTAGTAAAGAAAAAGGTCATAATGTAACGGAACCAAAAACTAATAATGGTGGAATGATGAATAGAATCAAGTCTACTTATAGCCGAACGTATAGCATAAAAATTCCAATTTCTCAAGTTGGAAAGAATGATAATGTAGGTTCTTTTCCACATTTATTTTAAAAAAATTCAAATATTTTTTGGAATTTATTTTTTATTGTTTGATATACAGGAGGATGTTACACTTAGGCTCAGTAGTCAACAAATATCCATGCTACTATCCTCAATTTGGGCACAGTCCATCTCCCCTGATAACAGACCCGAGAATTATGAAGCAATTGCTCACACCTATAGTTTGGTGTTGTTATTCTCTCGTGGAAAGGTAAACCCCTGTTAAATCATTTATTTTGAAATACAGTAAAGTTTGAAGCTTATGCTATAATTTTATTATTTTTCTTTAATTTCTGCAGAACTCCAGCCGTGAGGCTTTAATTCGAAGCTTCCAGTTGGCATTTTCTTTGCTAAATATATCTCTTAGCGATGGAGGTAGTTTTACAGAATATGTTATTCGAAAACTAGGTTATAAACTCATGTATTATAAGGTTTGAATAAAGAAAATAGATATTAAGTTGTGAAGGGGTGAAATAAGAAATGGAGGGTTAAATAAAAAAAATATTAAATATTACACGCGGAATAAAATATGAAGGATTGAAATAAGAGAAGCGGGAAAAAGAAATCTTGGCTCAATGAATTGTGGCATGTCACGCGAAAAGTTACTTATTTATTAGGTATAGATTAAAATGAATTTCTCAACTCAGAACTTCTTTATAATAATTTAATTAATTTTTTTTCAGGATCACTTGCACCAACACGTCGTAGATCTCTTTATACATTAGCAACCTCTATGATAATTATTTCTGGTAAAGCATTTGGAATTGCTCCTCTTGTTCCACTTGCTAAGGCTTCACTTGCTAATAAGATAGTATGTGATCTATATTTACCTCCATCTCTTCATTTTTATTGGAAACATCATGATTGTTTTAATAATGTGAAGTCTGATATGGTGATAGGTCGATCCATATCTGTGTTTGGTTGATGATTGTAAGTTGACGGTTGGATCTGGAGTAGACCACCTTAAGAGTGGTTTTTGTTCTAAAGATGACAACCAAACCGCCCTTAAATCCCTTTCAGAAATTAGGCTCACACAAGACCAGATAGCAAAATCATTGGCTGATGCAATCGGGAAACACTTGGAAACGGCCGTAGGGGTAAATCTGTCATTTAATTTTATTGTACTTCTTATAAATTCATGGCTATTTACTCATTATATTATACATTTCAAGTTTTCATGTAGTGGTGACATAAACTTTGTTTGTGTGCAGTCTGAAATAATAAGTTTTGAGGAAGAGTTGCTAGACAGATTTGTACCTGATGACATGTGTCCAATGGGCTATGGATCAGTAGATATATTACTAAATAAGGGTCGCTCAAAAGATGAGGTAACTGCTCATAAATATTATATAGGAAATATTTCACCTAATAGTAACGAGTTTTCTTTAGTGTTTCACTGAAGTGACTTGCATTTTTCTATGACTACAAAAATCATTCAAGTTTTTATGTTGTTCCAATTAATGTTGTGACATCTTTTGTACGTGTTAATTTTTTTTTTAATTAAGTGACCTAGATTTACTACCTTGTGATCCCTTTCTTTCTTTCTTTTTTTTTTTTTCAAATTTGCCCATAAAACAAAAAAACGTACCCAGTTTAATCCCACTTTTAAGTAGGGTCTGGGAGGGGTGAGATGAAAACAAACATTTCCCCTATCACAAGAAGAGGTAGAGAGACTGTTTCAGAAGAGACCCCTGGCTCAAAAAAAAACTTTTTTTATTTTTGTGAAGAAAACACCTCACGAAATAATCAAGTTTTATAATTGTTCCATTTAGGTTAAATTTGAAAAAATAATAAGAATAATAACAACTAACAACAACAACAACCTTACCCAGTATATTCTCACTTTTCAGTAGGGTCTGGGGGAGAAGGATAGATACAAACCTTACCTCTATCCCAATTGGGATAGAGAGGCTGCTCCGAAAGAGTCTCCGGCTCAAAGTTATCGTTTGAAGTTGATCATCCCAATGATTTTAACGTTATTTTCACAAATAACTAAAATAACGTTAAAATTAGTGCACTTTTACTTTTGCCCCTTAAAGGCCCACACATATATACATTATATGTATGCACCGCAAATGGGGCGTAATAATAACAACTAAATACTAACAAAACAGAACAAACAAAGAAATGTTCCATTAAGTTCACTTGTTTATTTATTTATTTTTAAATTTACCCTTAATGAAAAATCACAATAATGAACTTGAGTGGGTTTAATAGTTAACAAACGTACAAGTGACTTTATTTTAACAATACTGAGACTCGGTTAATATTTTATGAGTTTACCTCTATTTGTACTTTTAGTTATAATTTCACTTATTCTTTCACATTTCAAAAATTGATTATTTCTAGGTTGCTCCACTCTTTTCACCTGATGATGATACCAGCAAACCAAATTCAGAAACAACGCTTGAAATGTCGAATCTGTTGAGTGTCGATCAATTGTTGGATTCGGTAAGTGTTTTGGGAATCTCACTATATATAGTGCTCTCATAGTATATTAGAAATAATCATGTGAAATGTGGCATATTATAGTTGGTAATTTGTTCCCTCTTGATTTGATTTTGAATCAAATTTTTGTATGCTATAATCTTTTATTAGAATAGTACATTTTGATTATTTGAGTAAGTGGTTATATTTAAAATATTCATTGCTTGATTGTATATAGGTCATGGAATCAGCACAACAAGTTGGTAGAATGTCGGTATGTAATGCACCTAACATGTCTTTCATGGAAATGACCAATCACTTTGAAGAGCTTGGAATGGGGAAGCAAACAATGATGTCCAATGTCATGAACATGCAACAGAGACCGGTGTACCAAAATACTGGAGTCCAACCGGTACATTTTCTTTAAAATATGAACTCTGCTAAAGTGTGGGTATGTATGCATGCATTATGTGTATATATAGTCTCTGAATCAAATAAAAACGCTCTTAGTATATATAGGGTAAACAAACAAAAAACATACCCAGTGAAATCCCACTTTGTAGGGTCGGAAGGAAGATGAAGACAAATCTTACCCCTACCCTAAAAAATGTAGAGATGTTGCTTTGTAAGAGACCCTCGGCTAAAAAAAAAAGCCTTTAATTGAGTAAGACAAATAGACATTTTCTTTTCACTTTTTCAGATTCAATAAATTACAAGAGAATCGCTTAAGGCATGTAGTATCGCTTCAATAAAAGAGAGTGAATTGAAAAACAAAGCTTTATTTATGCCTTTTCACTTTTTCTTTGATTTTATCCCATCTCTCCTCAATTTTTTTAAGAAATCTATAAAAATGTGCATACATGTACATACAGCTGCATATTAGAGATTTAGAGAAATAGCACAACCCAAATCGACTAATGGCTCATTGATGAGTGTCATTTCTCTATAATTAAAACAACTTTGTCATAAATTGTCAAATTGGTAACAACTTGTGATTTAAGAATGTTACAAATTATGGTTCTGTTAGCAGGCTGGCAATCCTTCTGTGGAACAAAGTGCAGCTCATATTGTAAGTAGGCCTAGTCCGGACGTTCCTTCATCATTCAGGTTACCAGCTGCAAGTCCATACGATAACTTCTTAAAGGCCGCTAGAAGCTAGATTTGGTATGATTTTACTGTTGGTTTGAGCAATGTGGGTTCTTCTTTTTGACTCTTTTGATGTACATGGCATTTTCGGTCTGCTTTCTTGAAGGTGAGTGTAAACCATTTGAGACTTGAGACTGCATCTAATATGAATGTCTCGTGTTTCATCTGTTTTTGGTCTTGAGAAGATTTTAATGTCTTTTCCAATGGTTTTAGATGGAAATGAAATGCATAGTTGCAAAAACATAAAACTTGATGAATTTTATTTTCTTATTTTATTTCATCATCATCATGCTCGGTATATCCCACCATTAGCAAAAAGTTAAGGTAGGGTATGAGGAGAGTAATATGTAGACAACCTTATCTCTACCATGTAGGAATAGAGATGCTGCTTCCAATGGGACCCCCAACTCATTATGTCTGATTAACTGATCAACACAATGTTTTTAATGTTATTTTCACAAAAATTAAGTAAAATAACGTTAAAATTAGTGCAATTTTACTTCTAACCCTTGAGTTCGATATATATATATATATATATATATATATATATATATATATATATATATATATATATATATATAGGATTGGCATCCTATAATAACCCACCCTTATTGTGTTAACCCAAAATAACCTGTCAAGATCAACCCGAATCTTTTGTTTTTTTATTTCAAATTCTTTATTTTACATGTACAAGAGTATGTTCGTTTAAGTTTCCACGAAATGATTGAGAACTACGACGTCATGGGAAGAATCGGCGTTTAATGCAACATAGATAAAAACTTATACAAATTTGAATAAAAAACCTAGGAGGTGGCATGCGTTAAAAATACACTTTGGTTGATTTTCAACCCGTTTGACATGTTTGGTTATTGGGAAAATTACCAAAAGCATCAAAGTTGACCAAGAAATTCCCAAAATAATCACACAGATTCCGGCGTCTAAGACGCCCATTAGACGCCCATTTAGACGCCCATTTTGTCTACTTTTTCACAACATACGGGCCCACATGTCGGCGGCTTTGTCGGGTGTCTAAGACCCCTTTTCTACCGGCGTCTTAGACGCCCACTTAGACGCCGACTTAGACGCCTTTAGACGCCATTTTTCTGTGAATCGCGACTTAGATTCTGGCGTCTAAAGGCGTCTAAGTCGGCGTCTAAGTGGGCGTCTAAGACGCCGGTAGAAAGGGGTCTTAGACACCCGACAAAGCCGCCGACATGTGGGCCCGTATGTTGTGAAAAAGTAGACAAAATGGGCGTCTAAAGGCGTCTAAGTCGGCGTCTAAGTGGGCGTCTAAGACGCCGGTAGAAAAGGGGTCTTAGACACCCGACAAAGCCGCCGACATGTGGGCCCGTATGTTGTGAAAAAGTAGACAAAATGGGCGTCTAAATGGGCGTCTAATGGGCGTCTTAGACGCCGGAATCTGTGTGATTATTTTGGGAATTTCTTGGTCAACTTTGATGCTTTTGGTAATTTCCCCTTGGTTATTTCACTTGTTTATGTTATAAAGAGATTTGACTTGACCCATTTAAAATAGGCGGTTCATTCTATATATACAAAACCACACATTGGAACTTACATGAAATAATTTATCTTAAGTAAATAAAACATATCCAAATAAGTTGTTCTAGTGGTAGAAGACCCACCTTCCAATGTGGAGGTTTTGTTCAACTCTCACTTGAGACACTTTGATAGATACCAGGTGAGGAGAAAAATCTTGAGCTTAATCTCGGGTTCTGAACCGATGGGGGACACAGTTTTACAGCAAATAAGCTGGTTTCTGAGCATCAGGTGCAGCTCTTCCGAGGGTGGCGCCCGGTAAAACGGGCTATCACTCCCTTGAGGAAGGGGTCTTCCGAGGCCTGCTGGCGTGGTGCATATGCCACGACGTTACGCTCGGTTGTTGCTGTTCAAAAAAAAAGTAAATAAAACATTAACAACTTTTTTACTTCTAAAATAGTATACAAGCTAATAAATAGGCTTCGCTACAATAATAATCTTTTCTATAACTTTAGGAATACCATATGGTTAAAAATATACACTAAGCAAATTGCCATGCAACAAAGGTTAAGGATTCAAAAGTTTTAACATCGAAAATCTATTTCAATACAAAATATATTTCATACTTAGAAGAGGCAATGCCTCTTCACAATCTATTTCAAAAGTTTTGATCTTTTGTTACTATCATTAATATAATGGGCGGACCCATGTAGCGCCTATTGGAAGTAACACATATAGTTAAATGTGGTTTCACCAATAATTATTGTAAACAAACACACAAACAAACATATCCAGTATATTCTCACTATTCAGTAGAGTCTGGAGGGAGAATACACACAAACCTTATCCCTATCGCATTTATGATAGAAAGGCTGCTCCGAATAAGTCTCAGTGCTCAAAGTTATCGTTTGAAGTTAGTCATCCCAAAACGTTTAACGTTATTTTCACAAAATAAGTAAAATAACGTTATACTTTTGTTCCTTGAGGGCCCACACATATATGAATTATATGCGCACCACAAATGGGGCATCCAATAATTATTGTAAGAAATAACCAGATATACAAACCAAATAATGTTATATTTGCGTTCATGTGTAAATCATGATTTTCAGGCATCAGGATTCATGCTGAATTTGACTTGCGAACATGACCTTTTTTATATGAACTCAATTTTTTGAACATCTTACATGTTCACATTGAGAACATTAGTAGGATGACAAATATTTTGGCAGATTGAACTCAATTTGTACCTAAAATTGTATCAGACATACAAACTCAACACGACTTATATTTATAACTTAACATGAACACAACTATAACTAAAATTTATATAAACATATTATATATAGTAAAATTATTAATTATATACACTTAAAAAAACCATATAAGTAGGGGTGTCCAAATAATAAAAACCGATTAAAACCGTTATCTGAACAGTATCCGTAACTGAAATAAGCCGAATCGAATTGAGAATTCGGTTTTCGGGTCGGTTATAAACCGTATCCGTATTACAAATTCGGTTTACGGTTCCAGGATTTTTTTGAATCCGGTTTACTTGGTTATTCGGTTTAAACCGTTTAAACCGAATTAGTATTAAATTATTTTTATTTTAATTATTTTGAGTGATGAAAATATGGAATTCAGTCATTCACATTTCACAAGCGCCGTTCCATTTCTTTTCAAGCCCTAATCGACTCCCATTTTCACCACTGCAGTCCGCATACACCAATCGAGTAATCAACCGCTCCGACGATTCTGCCGCCGACCACGACGTTTCTACTGCCGACTGCTCCTGCCTCTGACCGCTCCGACGTTCCTGTCGCCGATCGGTAGGTACGCTTGTATGAACACTACTATCTAAGCGAAAGGATTGAATACTACGTTTTACAATAAATGGACTTGTTATGAACGCTACTATTAACTTTAGGTTTCCGTCTTTTTAATTACATTTTCCGATCGTCTCTAGGGCTTCATCTTGGCTGTTCGTGTTGATTGCAGATTAGGGCATCAAATTCATTTTCTCAAAAATCGATCGAGGTATAGTTTCTCCTAATTTCTATCTCTGTAGATTTGTATTTCCGATTGATTACTTGCTATAAGTTCATCAACGGTTGATGATATGTTCCATCTAATTTGAGTCGAACTAAGGTGTTGTGTTTTGATGGATGAAATTAACATGAAGCCATTGAATTGTAACTGATAATTGGAAAGATGAGCGTTAAACTGCAGAAACTCTAAAATATTTTTTTGGAAAATTTGAAGCTAGGTCTTTATGATGTTTATGAACCGTTGCTGTTGTATGAACATCATAGCATTCTTTTTACCCAGAAAGATATTGTATTTGATTTTCATTTGATTATGAGCACGCTTTGTATGAATTTCGTTAGCAAGGTAGCACAAACATGTTCTTAAGCTTTTGTATAGAATTATTGTACTTTGCTAGTTTTCCCAAAAAAAGGTTACAACTGGGAGTCTGGGATAGCTGAATTGTTGATGTTGAAAACAACAAAGTAAAGTGTAGGTTTTTGGGTTGGATTGGAGAGAGGTTCATTTATTGAGAATCAAGTTTTGTAGGAAACATGCATGTAATATTTAACATTTATTTTTATTCTAAAGTTTAAGCATCGTGATTGGCTTTAAGGGCTAAAGCGCCTTATGCTTTTAAAACAAGTTGTTAAGAAGGTTTCAATTGTCACTTAATTATATGTACTCATGAAATCCATGAGTAAACATGTTGTTATACAAGAAATAATTCTGTAGTTTATCTCCTCCTTCAATATATATTGTATCGAGTGATATTAGAACTATGAATGTATATATAATAATTTATATAATCTCTTATCCTAAACGAAAGAATAAAAAAATCTAATCACTGTTAAACTATAAATAAGGATATGTGTAACTACAAACATTTTAAACTAGCATTTTACTGATATTATACGTATCGTATTTTTCTATACGAAACGATAGACTAGAGGGATGCACCCAACTGACACGTGATCTCCTTACCGTCTTCACGGTTTAGGCTGCTCCCATTTCGCTTGCCGCTACTGCCACCAACAACCTCAGTACCTCAAGTGTCCTCTTTACCCTCAACCATTGCCTGATCAAACATGCTTTCTGTTTCCCCCCAGTCTCTGCAAGATCCAACACAATTCAGCTTTGAACAAAGTCACACAAACGTAAGCAAGCTCCTTCTTTCTGCAACTCGATCAAGAACACTCCCTAAAGGCCTGCAACTCCATGCTCATATCATCAAATCAGGCCTTCAAAACATCCCACTCATTTCTCACTATTTGATCAATTTCTACTCTAAAACCCAGCTCCCAATCGACTCGCAACAAGTTTTTGAAGGATCCCACATCAAATCATCAACCACCTGGAGTTCAATCATCTCATCTTTTGCGCAGAATGAACTCCCTGTTCTTGCGCTTCAGTATTTTAAGAGGATGATCGAAAATGGGGTTCGGCCAGATGATCATATATTCCCTAGTGCAACAAAAGCTTCAGCGATTCTTTCAAGTTGTGACATTGGGCGATCTGTGCATTGTCTTGCGTTGAAAACCGGATATGATATTGATGTGTTTGTTGGGAGTTCGGTGGTGGACATGTACTCAAAATGTGGAAAGATTGAAGATGCACGCAAGTTGTTTGATGAAATGCCAATGAAAAATGTGGTTTCTTGGAGTGGGATGATATATGGGTATGCTCAATTGGGTGAAAATGAAGAGGCTTTGTGGTTATTTAAGCAAGCTTTGTTTGAAAACCTAGATGTTAATGATTTCACATTTACAAGTGTTATTTGTGTTTGTGGCAACACGACTCTGCTCGGTTTGGGGAAACAGCTTCATGGCCTGTGTGTCAAACTGAGCTTTGATTCATCAAGTTTTATTGGGAGCTCGTTAATTTCCATGTATTCGAAGTGTGGAATGATCGAAATAGCTTATCGTGTTTTTGATGACATACGAATTAGGAATTTAGGCATGTGGAACGCAATGCTCTTGGCCTGTGCTCAACACACGCATACTAACAAGGTGTTTAATTTATTTAAAGAAATGGAAAGCAGTGGCATGACTCCAAATTTCATAACATTTCTAGTCACCCTTTATGCGTGCAGCCATTCAGGATTAGTCGAAAAGGGTAAGTATTATTTCAACCTAATGAAACAGTATGGAATTGAACCAGGCGATCAACATTATGCTTCTATGGTGGATATACTTGCACGCGCTAACAAAGTACAAGAAGCACTTGCAATCATAAAAGAAATGCCAATGCTACCTACAAAATGTATATGGGGGGCGTTACTGACTGGATGCAGACTTCATGGTAATACAGAATTAGCGGCTTATGCTGCTGACAAAGTGTTTGAATTAGGTCCAGTTAGCTCAGGCATGTATGTGATGTTATCGAACGCTTATGCTGCTTCTGGGAGATATGAAGATGCAGCTAGAGTGCGTAAGATGTTGAGGGACATAGGGGTAAAAAAGGAAACAGGTTTAAGTTGGGTCGAGGAGAGTAATATTGTCCATACTTTTTCTGCAGGGGATCGAAGCCATTTCAAATCAAAAGATATCTATAAGAAGTTGGAGGAGTTGGAAGTTGAAATGGAGAAAGTTGGTTATGTTGCAGATACCAGTTATGTGTTGAGGGAAGTTGGTGATGAAGAGAAGAATATGGCGATTAGATATCACAGTGAAAGATTAGCCATTGCATTTGCTTTAATTACGTTTCAAGACAAGAGGCCGATTAGAATTATGAAGAATTTGCGTATTTGTGGTGATTGTCACACTGCAATTAAGTTTATGTCAAAATGCTGTGAAAGAGTGATCATAGTGAGGGATAACAATCGGTTTCATCGGTTTGAGGATGGAAAATGTTCTTGTAGTGATTATTGGTGATAAGTAAAGATGGTAATTTCAACCTTTTTACTTATGAATGGGTTGATTTGGGATTATTTTATCTCAATCAGGTCAAATTCAAAAAAACGAACATGTTTCTTTTCATTTAATCTAGTGACTGAAATTGGTCTGCCACTGTACATCAAATTTAGCTTTATGAAGGAAAGAAAATGAAAGATTACAACTTTGGCTTGAAAGCACAACTACCTTTGACCTTGTGAATCTAAAAAGATACGATGACATTATCAATTGTCACTTAATTATATATACTCATGAAAACCATGAGTAAACAGGTTGTTACAAGAAATGATTCTTTAGTTTATCTCCTTCAATATATATTGTATCGAGTGATATTAGAACTACATCTCTGCATACATGTAACCGTTAACAAAAAGCTTACCTGTTGTTTTATATGATCCTTCAGTCTGAAGTAATGACAGGAGCCAAGATTATTGGTTCTATTGCCGGAGCATTTGTGGTTGCATTCGCATGCGACTATATCATTGCTGACAAAAAGATTTTTGGAGGCAAGTATACAAACAAGTGCGTATGAGTAATGAAAACATGTATTTTAAGATATAAAATTGTTTATATGTTATCTGTGTTTTAATAGGTACCACTCCATCTACGGTCTCAAACGAGGAATGGTGGGAAGAAACTGACAAGAAGTTCCAGGCATGGCCACGCACTGCTGGACCACCTGTGGTCATGAACCCCATCAGTCGTCAAAACTTCATCGTCAAGTCTCGTGCTGAATCTTGAACAAATCAAAAGTCAAATCCTCGGTTCCCATGGTTAAACTACATTTTATCTTAATCTTCTCGTGTTGGTTTTCTTTGCAGTTAAAACTGTAATCCTTGTGCTGCAAATTTCAACAACATTCTGGTTCTGTGTCATAACATCAGATGAGGAATTTAATTGTGTGTGCTTCATTTGTCTGGTTAGTACCTTAAAAATCCTAAATAAAAGATGGAGTCGGTTTTTGGCAAACATAATGTCTTGGGGATAATTGAACAAACAAATATATCCAGTAAAATTCTCGTGTTTGAGGCCTTTAAATGAGATTGAAAGGAACCCATAACATATTTTTAACTTCTAACAGACTTGTTCTTGTTTACAAGTTAATAATAGAAGGGACCAAACTGCCATGTTTGAACTTTGAAAGGGAGTCATGTCTTGGCCAGTTGCTCTTTTGTGATGAATATAAATTCTTGATTCTGGGAAGCGTCTTGAATTTTTCATATCAATTTTAAGTTAGCATTTATAGGCGAGCAAATAACTAATTGTATTAAGTGAACAAAAACTGAATTTACCAACTTAGTTAAACCAAATTAACGAAACTGAAATAAACAATTATTTGATGGTTTGATTACAGTTTCGGTCTTTGGCATAACCAAATTAACAGATTTATCACTTTTATCTTTATTTTGCGAACATGATCTATGATAGGAGCTCGTTGAGACGTAGAATAAAGGCGCATGATAAACACACCTTACATTCCTATTTTGCATATAGTGGAACAAAAGTGAATTGTCGTTTAGAGGAAAACCATTGAATGATACGATTTCACAAATATTTCAAAGAAATGCTCGCGGTTATTACTTGTGCCATCGTGTTGAACTTTGCCTAACTATTGCGGCCTTGCGGGTGTTGAAACCTTACTTTTTTTTTTGAACGACATTTGATCTCAACGTGTGAACCACTGATTTTCATGACACGTCACCAAGGTCTAGTTACCATGACATCCGTTGAGACCCAACCACCACCCCAGGAGGAAACCGCACCGGAAAACCCCCTGACCTTTTAAGGACCCCTACTTGACAAAGTTATTTTTAATTTAGATTTGAAGAAGGGCAATGCCCCTTGTAAAGCTCTTTCGTCAAGCGTGCTCATGACAAGTAACGATCATACGCCTGTTATTCTTTGTCTGTCTCATAATGGGTCTTATTCTTCTAGCCTTTTTACGAAGTCGATGACTATTCATCGCGATTACCCTGACATCAAAGAAGAGTTTGACTCAATGCTTTATTTCTATCCTAGTTGATCCTGATTTGACATTATAAGTCTATTGCTCCTCTTAATTTATTATTCCTCTTGTTTAGTTGCCTTCACTTCTGTTATCCATGTTTGTCTTGTAAAATATTGTTGAACATCAATCGTACACGAAACATTTAGGCATGCCGTTTCAAGCTCAAGTAATTCTCAAGACCCTTATGTCGATTTATATAATATTTTAATATATGAAAACTCAAAACGACAACAAGGCAACACTCCAAATAGCGAACTTGGAACATATTTTGGTACATGCTTTTTGTCCGGTATGAGTGCCCAAGACTATGAATTTTGATATCTTTGCTTGGTGGAAAGGTAAGGAAGATCAATTTCTGATCCTCTCTGCTATGTCTCCAGATCTACTAAGCATCCAAGTTTTCACGGTAGCTTCAAATCGGCTTTTCTGTGTGCCGGTCATTTCATTACGAAGTACAATTCTCACTCTTCATGCGGTAGAAATGTCGATTTGCTTGAAGGATCACTTGGATGCAGCAGAAAGGATACGCCATACAACCTCACTTGAAGGCGAAATGGAATATGAAAGGGTAGTGTATTAGAAGATGAGGACGAGGCGGGAATGTCAAAAGGAATAATCGATAAGGAAGAAGCCGTATATTATGAGACATTAATTAATAGCTTGGGTTCAGCTGATGAAAATTAAATACCAAGAAAAAATTTTCCAACCTTCTTTTTTTGTATTTATGATTACAAATTTACGATTTGTTTAATTGTATTCTTATTTTTCAAGATAGTGAAAGTTTTTATCAAAGTTTTTTAGGTTTTGTATTTAAACTTAAGTATTTTTGTTTGAACTTGTTAAAAAACGGTTTAGACCAACCTGGTTTCAACCATATCTGAACCGGTTCCTATAGGTTTGATCCATGCATGTTGTGAACCAGTTTTTATATCTAACCGGTTTAGGCCGAACCGGTTTCCATTTCTATTTTGTGAACCGAATCAGTTTAGGGAAAAAAGCCGGTCTGCACACCACTAGTCTATCATAAAAAGTGAAAACAAACAAAAATTAAATTCGTATATTTGAACCACATAAAGAATCGATTACATCAATAAATAAATAAATAAATAAATAATTCCTTGCTGAAGAGAAATTTTGATCGGATGACGATGTGTGATTAAAGGTTGGTAGAGATTCACAAAAAAACTTGTTAACCAAACCAGCATCGGTTCCTGACCATTGGAAACCAATTTTTTCTTTTATCGGTTTCAGGTTTTTGGAAAAACCGATGGTGATGACCATTGAGGTTTTAGGAGACCAAACATGTTATTAATTTTTAAATCAGAAAAAATCGGTTATTTGAAGGTTGACTTGTTTTGTTTTTTAGATTAATTTCAATTTTAGAATTTTAAAAACAATTAAAGTTAAAATTAATTTAAAATTTTTGACCAATTAACCGGTTTATTCATTTCAAAACTACTATTCAACCGTTTTATCCGGTGGAGGTATTGATTTGACTTGTATGATGGACCCTTTCAAAACTAGTATTCACAACCGTTTTATTTATTTCAAAACTAACTATTCAACCGTTTTTATTTTCCCATCATGGTTCCTTTCTTTGAATGAATCATGTTGTGAATACGATTACATATTATTTATTGATCATTAATGCATGGAAAATTGGTGTCGCCAGAAAGAACCTTTTTACTTTTGGGTCAAACTAAAAATCTAATACTAAACTTTTTTTAACGGTGACGATCCTAAATATCACGCATGTTGTTTTAACAGGGTTCATCGGGTGGAGGTAAGATGCGATCACACTAGATGCGTGATAACCCCCTGAAATTGGTAAACCCTCGCCCCCAATTGGTCCAGAACCCTAGATTAAGCTCAGGATTTTTTCCCTCACCTGGATGTTCTTTAAATTGCCCCTGACAAGGCTCGAATCCATGACCTTTTGGTCACAAGGTGAAACCCCAACCAATAAACTAAATTCGCAGGACATCTAATTATAAATACACCATACAAAAATGTTTGTAGGGTTGTGCTAATTGCACCAACATTTGCACATTCATTCGCATTAATTGATACATATCATGAATGATTTACCTACCATTAAACTAACTTAATCATTTGTTAGTTATTAGATATCTAACTTATTACTTAATCATTATTTTATATATTATTAGACTTCAATAAATATATAACTACTTATTTAAATTAAATAAAAAATAACCATTTTATATTTAAAAATATTACTAATTTAGCAGGTTTGTTATCCAATTTTTATAAAAATTGACTTGATTTAAATAGGTTTTCCAAATTAATTCATTTTTTTATCAATTATTTAATTTTATGAAATTATAAATTAGTTTTCTATAAATTATTAAATTTTAATTATTGTAAAATTGCTAAATTAGTAATTTTTTAAATATATCAATGGTTATTTGTTTAATTTAAATAAATGGTTGTCATTTATTTATTTTTAATAATATATAATTTAATGATTAATCATTGGGCTTATAGCCTAGTGGTACTCCTTGACCACCAGCAATTGGAGGTCTTGGGTTCGAGTCTCGCCTGGAGCAAAAAATGTTCTGGGTGAGCTAGGGGGTTTTCTCAGTGTGAGTTTCCTCTTAGATGGTGTGGCGATTTCTCGATTCGGCACTCGCCAATGCCCGGCTTTAAATGTTTCCGGGGGTTGGTAGCGGTCTGTGGTCGCAGCGCGTGGGTTGTTGGGTCCGATGACTTGTTTAGCTGTTCAAAAAAAAATATATAATTTAATGATTAAGTAATAAATTAGATGAGGTTATGCTAATTGCACTCACATTTGTATATTCACTTGCATTAATTGACACATGTCATTAATGATTACCTATTATTAAAACTAAGATAATCATTTATTATGTATTAAATATCTAGTTTATTAATTAATCATTATTTAATCTATTAATTAATCATTATTTAATATATTATTAGACATTATGTAATAATTTAATTTAGAAATTAATAAAACATTTAATTTATAACTTCATATTCAACAAGGTTTTGTTACTTAATTTTTGTAAAACTTGATGTGATTTTTATATGTTTTCCGCTCAATTAGTTTTTTATTAATTATTAATTTTTTTGAAATTTTAAATTAGTTTTTTCATTAATGATTAAATATTAATTATTACGAAACTTGCTAATTAGTAATTTTCTAAATATATCGATGGTTATTTGTTTAATTTAAATAAATGGTTATCATTTATTTATTTATATCTAATATTAATATACAAATTAATTATTAAGTAACAAATTATATATGTAATAAATAATAAATGATTAAGTTGGTTTTAATGATATATGCAACAATTTTTTTTTGAACGGCGTTTTATCTCAACGTGTGAACCACTGATTTCCAGGTCACGTCACTAAGGTTTAGTTACCATGACCTCCGTTGAGACCCCACTACTACCCCAGGAGAAAACCGCACCGGAAAACCCCCTGACCTCCTAAGGACCCCTATTTCGCCTTGGGAGGGATTTGAACCATTGACCTCCCACAGGAAAGCCAACGGGGTAACCATTAGGCTAGAAGCCCTTGGTTATATGCAACAATTAATGAACAAATATTATTGAATGATTAAGTCAAAATAATTAATGCAGTAAGTAGGTTGGTGTATTTAGTAAGTAGAGTTGGTGCAATTAGACTCATCCAATTAGATGTAATAAATAATAAATGATTAAGTTAGATTTAAAGAAAGATAATAATTAATGATTTGTTACAATTAATGAATAGAGATTATTGGATAATTAAGTCAAAATAATTAATTCTCAAAAGTATGTTGGTGCATTTAGTAAGTAGAGTTCATATCATTATACTCACCCATGTTTGTATACTCTCTATTCATGATAAAATTCAATTACCAAAAGAGACATTGCCTCAATGGTACGCCATGATTCTTTCAAATGAGAGGTCATGGGTTCAAATCCCCTCGCAGCAAAAAAGGAGTCTGAGGGGGGTCAGGGGGTTTTCCTAGTGGGGTTTCCTCCTGGGTGGTTGTGGTGGCTCATGAGAGATCCAGGTAACTAGACCTTGGTGATATGAGCTGGAAAATTTGGGTTCACACGATTGAGACCTTCGCCGTTCAAAAAAAATAAGATTCAATTAGTTTTAACGAATAAATGTTAAAAGAATTATCCCAAATTGTTTTGAACGTTTTGTTATCTAGAATTCATCTCAATAAAAAAAAAAAAACAAACATTAATGTTTCTTTCAACGTGTTGCAACGCAAACTATTGTCACATGTTGCAGTTAATTACACATTAATAAAACTCAAAATTATGTTAAAAAATATAAAATTAAATTAGTTATCACTGGCGACGATAAATGTATAAAGTTTGAGAAAGTTTGGTTCTCCAAAATCTATTTGGAAAATGTTATATTATAATTAATTAAAAATTAACGATTGTTAAACGTAAAACAAAATTGGGGTTAAAAATAAAAATAAAAATTATAAAATCATTTCTTCCGTTAATAATAATAAATAAATGTTACAAAATTCATCCAATGAACTACAGATACTACAAAAGAATTTATTATGCGAAAAAAATGTTACATAGCCGATGAGAAAACAATTTCTCTAGTATTGAAGCTCATGGTCGCCTGAAAACGCCTGGTTTTGCCGGATTCTTCGTGTGCCGGTGGCGCGTGAGTTTCACACCTACCTTCGCCGGAGTTTGAAGGAGGATGGTAGTACATACGCGCAGTTTGAGGACAGTGAGAATGAAATCTAGCCACTATTCTCACTCCTAAATCCAACATCTCAACGTATTTCCCCATTCTAATTGATAAAACACCACGGGAATTGTAATAGGCAGTGATGAAATCGGTATCGGATTGGATCCAATACCGCCGGAAATATGAAATCGAGAGAGAATTTTGATCGGAGAAATGATGATGATGATGATGATTATGATGATGATTTTGTGTGATTTGTGAAGTAGGGTTTTAAATAGGGGTGCAGATGCATTCACCGATTGACTTGGAAGATGGACCCTTTCGCTTCTCTTTCCGCATGCTTTGACCCCCTCTTTTTTGTACTTCCATCATGGTTCCTTTTTAAATCAACTAATTTGAACAAGAACAAGCACATGCTATTGGTTATTATTTTAACTTTTTTTGAACGGCTTCAGACTGAACGATTGATTTAAGCCCAAATAAGCACACATTCCAGGGCAGGCCCATTCATTACCTCTCCACCCATCAGATAAGCGAAAACCTGATAAATTCGTAAACCATCTCTCCTGCTTAGGTTTGAACCACTGACTTCAATGAGTTGCAACTTCTGTTGTTCATCACAATACCTCTAGGCTAGAAGCCCTTTGGTGGTTATTCTTTTAACTAATATACAAAATCATCATATTTACCAAGTTATAGATTCTTTATAAGGTGGAGTCTCGGGTGTATGCTATTAGGGTCGGCTCAAGTTTTTTAGAAGTACAAGACATAATAAAAAAAGTTTTTTGGGGGGCCCAAGACAAAATACAAAATTGAGGTCTTTTTGTAAATTTTTTTTGCATGCGTTGAAAACTTATGGTACCCAAATTTAAAAAAAAAAACATAAAAATGTGTAAATATGTATCTGTTTACATAAATTTACTCATAATTACAGTTAAGAAATGATAAAAACAAAGAACTATAAAATACAATAGTTTGTGATAATATTTTTATAACTTTGTCATATTTGTTAATCAACTTGATTACCCTACCACTACAATGTTTGTTTAAATTTTTCACTTGTACCATTAATAAAATATTTATTACAACTTCAATTATAGGTGAAACAAAAACGTAAAAGATGTAATTATTTGAAAAGAAATAACCTCAGATAAGCTTCCCTTTTAAAAAATATGAGTGAACTTTCTAATTTTTTATATTTAAAACTTGAGCGGGTTAGGCCCAAAAATTTTAGAGACCCTAGGCACTTGACTCAAAATTTGTAAGTGGGAGCCGACCTTGTATGCCACAAGGAATCAAATACGAGATAATAGTTAAATCTTGTTTTGATTTTATGTGTTTCAATTTAACAGAAAAACTAATTTAAATCATATGCTGCCTTGAATATCGTAAAATACTAGTGTAGTGTGTTTGGGGCGGTCGCCTACTCACCCTGCCTAAATTCTAATAAACATCACTGTTAAATCTTGTTTTTATTTTATGTGTTTCTAGTAGACCATCTAAATTCTAATAAACATCACTGTTTATACATTTTATATAATTTTTTATATAATATATAAAAATAAAAAATTTCGAGTCACCTAAAAACCAGGCCTGAGGCGGTTGACTACTTCACCCCACCTCCTAGCCCAGCCCTGGTGCCATGCCTACATCATGGCTGGAAGCTACATAGCAAAAAACACTTTCATTAGCTTTATAGCTAAACTAATACGTCGGCTTCAAATCTTTGTTAGGACAAAAGGTTTTTTTCAGGTTCTTTCTGAGGTGGTCTTGGGTTCAAGTTTTTGCTAGAACATTAAATAATTGAAAATGTTGAAAGCTTGCTACTAGGAGTGTTCATCGGCTCGGATAACGAGTTATTCGGGTTTGAAAATTTTCTTGGTCTATTCGAATCTGACCCGACCCGAAACTCAAAATATATTATCCGACTCGAATAACCAGAAAAACAGTGACTCTTACATCCGAACAACCCGAACAACTATTCGAATATTTGACCCAAAAAACTAGTTTTTGCCTATCCGAAACTCGACCCAACCCGAATCTAAAATCATATTATCCGGTTCGAAAAACTTGAATTAGAATTCGGATGAGTTTTTTCGGGTTTCAGATACGATTTGGATTTCGTATTTTTTCGAGTTTCAGATATTTTGAACATCTCTACCTGTTACAAAAGAACTCAAACCCGGGTAATAATATGGACCAAACGACATTAAAAAGTTTTGAAAAAAAAAAAACAGTTGTGTTTGTTTTGGAACATGTAAAGAGGTACCATGTTACTTCAATATTGAGGAGGTCACGAGTTCAAGTCCTGGCATGGACAAAATAGGGGTTGCATGCTAGGCTAAGGGGTTTTCTCTCACATATGGTGGGTTTCCTCCTATTGGGTGTGGATATGATCCGGTGGGTTTATGATCCGTCAGTGATCCAAATTGCCGTTCAAAAAAAAAAGTAATGAAGTTGACAATATTGGTAATGCCAGTCGTGAACACAAAAGATTGCTGAAAAGCTATAAAAACGTGTCAAAATAAATAAACATTGATCAAATGCCTTGTTTGTGCACCAATAATCAAAATTTTGAAGGTATGCAGTAATAAAATAATAAAAAAGATAAAATATGTGCATAAACTGACAAAATATTCGTAAAAGAAAATTTGATAACCATCTTAATATATAAATATAATAGATCTAAGATACTCATCGGAACCGGTCATGATAATTTAAGTTTTTGTGACGAAAATGAAAAAATTCCCTATAGGCTCAAACGAATTATCAATTATATAAACTATTTCTTTTAGCAACAATTAACGTTATGATAATAAACATAGCAAAAATCAAAGTATTAAAATGACATGCTGGAATAACTAGCCTATGATTTGTGAAGCTCGCGTATCATTCTTGGTAGCAAATTATTTGACATTTCAATAATTTCAATTACAAAAAACTCCTTTCCGTTGATATTGTCGCAATTGGAATAGTCAGCAATATTTTATATGCAATCCTAGCATTTGGAAAATAATCAAGGCCATTTAAGTGATTCAAAACATCTATAGGATTGCTAAATTCACTAGTTTGTAATGTGTCAAATAATTTTAACTTCATATAAAGTTTATCAACATCTATATCTTATTTTTCTTCAAAGAAATAATTTACTCTAAATTCTCTTCATGCGTAAATATAATTTCTTGGATTGAACTCTCACCACCTTTTTTATTAGAATACGGGCTCAATTTTTAAGTTTCGATATTAGACTTATTTAAACTTAATATATATACATTATTATATAAAATATTAAAAATATTTAGATACCTCAAAAAACTAAACCCAAGGTGGTGGCCTGGCTTGACCTTGCTTTGGCCCGGCCCTGATATCCACCAATGTTTAAACCAACACCCAAAAACTCACCCATTTGTCATATAAATCATTTTAAACTCCATGTTGATCGTTTTGAGCACAAGATGCACAACCACTTATTAGTTGAAAGAAGTTAGTGGTTTTGGGTCTTTTGGCTTGTTTTTACAACCCCAAGGAGGCATTGTAGTTAGCTTTTCATATGGGTAAATAATTACATATGAAACTAATATGTTGAGAATCAATAGTCATTTAGCCATCACTTAAGTAAAATCATTTTAAATAACATTGAAAGTGAAAAGTGTCTCAAAGAAACCCAATTATTAGAGGTGGGCAGGCCGGTTTTTTTAAACCAGTTCCCGTTCCAAACGGTTCTGGTTCCGGTCAACAAAGTCAACAACTGGTTCTGGTTTCGGTTCGGGTTTGGCCGGGTAAAGTCGGAATCGCTTCCGTTTTCTTTGTTTTTTTCTGAAAATCCGGAACCGCCTGTACCGACCGGTTCCGGTTCAGGTTGTCAGTTCTGGGTTTTTTGTCCCACCTCTACCAATTATTATTATTATTATTATTATTATTATTATTATTATTATTATTATTATTATTATTATTATTATTATTATTATTATTATTATTTTGTTGGGAGAGGGTTAAAGATTTTTCTTTCGTTAACTCACAAAATAGTTGGGTCAAGTGTGTTTGTCAGTGTGCCGTATTCCCTGTCATATCACATATAAACTCCTTTAATATAGGGACCGGTTATTCACACACCCTCATTTTTTTAATTTAACACCTTCACCGACCATATACTCTTCGTATAGGTCTATACGCGGCGTATAGCCACGCGTATAGGTATATACTTCTCGTATTGGTCTATACTCCTCGTATAAGAGTCCAATCATTGGCACTGACACCCAATGATTGGTCACGTATAGAGCCGCGTATATGACCTATACGACGCGTATAGAAGCTTAATCATCGACACTGAAAAATTCTGACACCCAATAATTATCCTCTATACATCTCGTATAGGTGTATACGAGGCGTATAAGAGGTGTGGGATGGGTGAGGTGGGTGTGTGAATAATACAACCCTTAATATAATAGAGCCCTTGTGTATCTTCAAGTTCAATTTAACATGTTAAATATATATACTACATGTTATACTTTTTTGAAAGTTATTTTTATCTTTAGCATTCATTTGTTTACTGTTTGTCTTAGTTATTGCATAAATAGTAAATTTGATTTTGTTCTTAGATTTTAAAAATTGGGAATTTAATTCAAACATTTATAAAAAAAATTAAATACATGATCCTTATGGTTTGGTCAGGTATCATGTTTAGTCTCCAACATTAATTGCAAAATTTGTCCAAACATTTATGAAAATGTTACATAAACGATCCATATGGTTTGACCAATTACATTTTAGTCCCCATCTTTAATTACGATTATATTTTAAACTAGATTATTAAACCGTGTATAACACGGAGTTGTATAAATAATAAACGTTTGTTAAATTGATTACTTATAAAAAAAATTAGAGATAGATAAAGTAAACTTTTTAACATTTTCTACAAGGAAAAATAGTATACTTCACAAATCTTTAAACACTTCTTTATATACAAGATTGTATATACAAAAACAATATTGTAATAAATATTTGATATGATGAAAATTACCTATTACATATAATAATAAAAGAGAACGAATTAAAGTTTCCCTTAAGACGTTGATTACTTTTATCTAAGAAAGGAGAAATAAAAAATCACTAAAATGTGTTAAATATAATAGTATGAACTAAATATTGACAACAAATGTTTTAAAAATCATAATTAATAAAGTGTGATTATTATAGGTTTAATAAATCATATGAACCACATATTAAAAACTATATGTTCTAAGATAATAAATACGTATAAAATTAAGAACTAAAACTTAGTTTTTCAAAAAAAAAACATATTCATTATTATTTGACATATTGCATTTTTACCATCTACCGACATTAAATTATTAAAAATTATAAATATGCATAAATAATAATTATCATCATTATTTTTCATTTTTTTTAGCTAGAATTTAAAATTTTTGAATTATGTATCTTGATAATTCAAAGTATGAAATAATAATTAAAACTTTTGACATGATTGTAATTTAATTAACATTTAAAGATAATTTGACTTAATTAATTTACCTCATTTAAAGTATGAATTAATTATATTTATTAAATGAAATTAATTTTTAAAATGTCTACAATTAATATAGTATTAACATGTGGCAAACATATGATATGGATAGCCTAAAATGATGTCATGTGGCACAAATATGATGTGGATAGCCTAAAATGATGCTATGTGGCCAATTATTACTCTTTTATTAGGTAGTATAGATATAGATATAGATATATATTGTAGGACATAATTATTTAAGAGCGATTAATATAAATAATTCACCACTACAAATTAAATATTTAAAAGATATTAAAATAATTTAAGTATTATTAAAATAATTTGTATTATCTCAAGAAGTTATTTAAAATAGTATATTCATATTAATTCATTAAACAAAAAACATAGCAAAAAATTTTGAACTATAAATGTAAAGTAAACAAGATTTTTGATACTTTTGAATTCGTAAGTTATATTAATAATGCTTAAGTAATTATCTTGGATTCGCAAATTATTTATATAACCCAATCTTTACCAAGTGTTTAAATAATTGGTTTGAATTATAGATTATTTATATTAATTGATCTTATATAATTAGATTCTAACATTTAAAATATACTCGTAATTTATATGAGGACTAAATTTTGAATTGGTCAAAACGTAGGAATCATTTATGCAATGTTGTCACAAATGTTTAAACTAAGTTTGTAATTTTAATGTTATGAACAAACATTCAATATAATCAAAGCACGGGGACCACGTATGTAACATTTTTAATGTTGAAGATCAAAAATGCAATTTTTAATGTTGAGGATCAAAACTACACGAATCATCTAATCATTTATGCAATTAACTACTTTTTATCTCTTAAATCTCTATCTGTGGAATTATATTTACTTTTATTTTTATATAAAAGTTAAAAGTAAGGGACTATTCATGACATGAATTAAATATGTTACATTTATATATACTTCGAGAAATCGATTATGTGTATGAATCAATGAATATGATAAAAAAACAAAAAAAAGAAAAAGGAATCAACGAATGTTTACAAATTTCCTCCAATTTACATATCCGAAGAAAAAACAATGTCTCTAGTATTGAAGCTCATACTCGCCTGAAAATGCCTGGTTTTACCATGTTCTTCGGTGCCGGTGGCGCGTGAGATTCACATCTACCGTTACCGGCGCCGGAAGGAGGATGGTAGTACATACGAGCAGTTTGAGGACAATGAGAATGAAATCTAGCCACCATTCTTACCCCTAAATCCAACATCTCTACGTATTTCCCCATTTTAATCAACAACAGATCTCAAAATTCCAATCATGTGCTTATTGACAAACACCAAAAACGGATTACAGAATAATGAATCTGAAAAAGATGAAATCAAATGAGGATTTTGATCGGAGAAAGGGTGTTGTTTGCGATTTCTTATTTGATTTTGAAAATGAAAAGATTGGTTTATAAAGGAATCGAATTGTTGATGCATGTTTGATTCGGAAGTTTGACTCTTTTTTCCCCATTATGTTTATTGACCTCTTCTTTTTATAATTTTCAATTTTGACTTTTATTTGTAAAATGGTCTCTGTAGCTGGCTCAATTTTTGAGCCTTTTCTATGGTTTGACTTTGACCCTTTCTTTAGCTCAATTGCATTTTGACCGTTATAATTTTTTATTTGTTATTTTTTTTTCTGTATCGAACCTTTAATTTGGAACCAGTGAAATAATCTTTAGGATCGATTTTATATAAAAGAATGAAACGGAGGAGCGAATTGATTAAACAACGAAAAAATGTATCAATCTTATTCAACTATCATGTTTGGTTATTTTATAAAAATCGAAAGAATTATTATATGACTACACGAGAGTACGAGACTAGCCCAGATGTTTTGCCTCTTAGAATAAGAGATCATAGGTGTAATTAGTTTGTAATATTTTAGGATGATAATATGCTTTGTCGTTAAAAAAAAGAATTATTACTTTATATTATGTAATAAAAGTAAAAGACAAACAAAGTCATTAAAAATAACATAATACCTCTGCCTCGCTATAAAGAAAATTTGCCAAAATTTTTACAATATTTTATCCATTTAAGTATTATAATAACTTTATATTATGAAAACTATGAAATTTTTAACTAATAAATTTATATCATAGTTTAGGGAATGAACCCAATGATTGATGTTTTTTTGACGGCTTGGTATGATGACACTCAAGACGGGATTTTAACCGTCATTTTGAATTTGACGCTCTGGAACGTATGTTCGAGCCCACCTCAGGAGGAACGTCACCACCGGGTAAACTTACTCACCTTACCTCAGTAAATATGCTTCGGCCCATATGCGAACTAAATACTTCTCATATAAAAGTTAAGAGACTACCATTAAAATAAAAGTCATTTTGGCAATCAATGCTTGAATGGTGTGGTGATTACGTCATAGGTTGGGATACAATGAAATAAAGTATAGGTCTAAATGTTGACTTCTTCATAAAGTTTTGTTTTTTTTGAACGACAATTTGGATCACTGACGGATTATAGACCCATCCGATCATATTCACACTCAATAGGAGAAACCGACCATAGGTGAAACCGACCATAGGTGAAAGAAAACCACCTAGCACAACATGAAACCCATATGTTGTAATCTATTTTTTTTTAACTAATTTTAGATTAACTTCATACGAATTACAATCGTCACCTTTAATATGGATAAACCATGAATGCTTTTATTATGTTTGGTTGTTGAATTTAATTGTTATACGTATTAGTTTTACATGCTATGTAAAGTATGTGATGGTCACATATATGCCTAAAAAATGGGAAGCCTCTTTATAATGCAATATGTACACCGAAAGGCTAAAAGCCTAAAACTTTCACCCAATATTTTCTTTGACCAAGTAAAAAGATGATTAGGGTGCTAAATTGCTAATGTTCTGGGGCGGTCCACGTTTCATTATTCGTAGACCAAAAATTCGTATATTTTGATGTCTCATTTTAAAACAATTGTTGGTCTTTATAATTAATTTTGGGCTTGATTTTAGGGTCTCAATAGTCAAACAAACAAACATACTCAGTCAATTTCTACTAAACAGTAAGATCTTGAGAGGATATGATGAAACCAAAATTTGCCTCTATCCCTTTAGGATAGAAAGACTGCTTCTAAAAAGACTCATGACCCCTTAGTGTTGCGAATTTTCACAAAAATTATAACATACACGTAGCAAAAACATAAGTAGCAAATAGAAAACATGTAGGAAACATGTCAAAGAGGCTATACATTTAACCCAAACAATATATTTGATAATCAATGTGAAACGCGTAACAAATAGAAAACATGTAGGAAACATGTCAAAGAGGTGATACATTTAACCCAATGTATTGAATATAGAGCTAGTATTTAAAGTTAATAATATCCGGTCAATCATTATCACTTGAGCAAATTTCTATTTTGTTCTATGTGATTTGACAGTTATAACCCTTTTGCTTCAAACTTTTCAAAATGTCTATTATTTTCACTGTGCTTTGACATTTATAACATTTTTGCTCCAAACTTTTCAACATGTCTATTATATTTCATGTGTTTTGACAGTTATAATACTTTTCCTCCAAACTTTTCAAAATGTCAGGGAGTATAATAGAGACAAATTGGCAAAGTTAGGGAGTATAATGGATACATATTAGCAAAATCAGGGAGTATAATTAACATTTTGAAAAGTTTGGAGCAAAATGTTATTACTATCAAACCATAAGAAGCAAAAAAAAATTTTACTCTATTCAGTTATTTGTTGGACTGAAGCCTAAGGGGAAAGACTAACTCATAAAAGAATAGATTAGAAGCCTTAATTTCTAAGCAACGAGTGATGTCCGGAGTTGGGGGAGCGGCAAAGGGATGATTGGGTGAAAGAATTGAATTCGAAGTGAAGGGTCGGTCGGCTCATAGTCATTTTTGTTCTCATCTTCAACTTGAACAAAATCACGTACTGCTCGACCATTTTAGAGGGCCTAAGCGAAAAAATTTTCTGGGCCCTAAATTAACGGTTATCTTTAGAACCATCATTTTTTTATCCGTGCTTGAGACCGATAATAATAAATTAAAAGTTTACAGATGGAATTAAAAAAAATTGTTTATATTTATTAGATTTTTTTTTATCCAGATAAGTTATCCTAGTGGTAAAAGACCCACCTTTAAATGTGGAGGTTAAGGGTTCTACTTCCACTTGAGACACTTTGATGGATACCATCTTGAGTTTAATCTCGGGTTCTGAACTGATGGGGGGGCGCAGTTTTTACAGCAAAAATAAGATGGTTTCTGCGCATCAGGTGCGGCTCTTCCGAGGGTGGCGCCCGATAAAACGGGCTATCACCCTTTTAAGGAAGAGGTCTTCCGAGGCCTGCTGACGTGATGCATATGCCACGAAGTTATGCTCGGTTGTTGTTGTTAAAAAAAATAGATTTTTTCTCTAATTTATTAAATGCGCATTATTCAATAACATAAAATGTTTGTAATCAATTTTTTAAATATTTTTCAATTGAATATTAGAATATTTTTATGTGAGCCTTTATTGTATTCTCTTATTTCATGAATTCCTGTAGAGCCTATAAGCTAAAAAGAAGTCTATAAACCAAAAAAGTCCACTGCATATAATTTTTTTTTTTTAAATTGGAGGACCTGTATTTTTGGGGACTATAAGCCATTGCTTGGGTTGCTTGACTTGACCTATTGGGCCGGCCCTAACAATGATTTGGTTTTGCAAGTTGAATTCAATGGATCAAACTTCAAAGGGTTTGCAACCTAATTTATTTGCATACTTCCGATTTGGTAGCATCGAACAACCACACCACCACTGTCACCCTCGATTGCGAATAAATTTGTTAACTGAGTTTTGGAACTCGAGATTCGTTTTGTGAAATTAGGAACTCATATGTGGATGTGAAGGGCGACTGATACGAATAGTTGTTTATGTAGCGTATAATGAAGTGACAAGAAGGTGATGACTATACATAATCTAAAGAAAATAATTTTACATAAAGCGGAGTTATGTATTGAACAATATTTATTTTTCATTATAACTAATTTGACAAAGTAACTATATATGATAATCATGTAGGGTGGGACGGTGGGTATACATGATTTTCATCTATACTGATAATAATCATGTAAGACAAAATCATTCTTACGTAATAATTCCATCTTATTTTGTACACTTTGTTATATGCTAGTAACACATGTATTCTAACAATATTCCCTCATATGTATAAATTAATAAATTGTTTACATTTATATCCAATTACACCACCGAAGAGAAAATAATCTCTCTAGTGTTGAAACTCTTGCTTGCTTGAAACCGTCTGAATTCACCGGATTCTTCAATTGCCGATGGCATATGAGATCCACACTTATCGTTGACGGAGCCGGAAGGAGGGTGGTAGTACATACGAGCAGTTTGAGGGCAGTGAGAGTGAAATCTAGCCACCATTCTCACCCCTAAATCCAACATCTCAACATATTTCCCCATTAATTATTATCAATAAAACCAGATCTTAAGGATCAAATCGATAACAAAATTGTAAGAAAAGTGATGAAATAGCTTCTGGTTTGTGATTTGGTTTGGAAAGCGTTGGGTTGTTTATAAATGCATGCATTTAATGACCCTTTAGCTACTCATTCCTTTTACTTTGACATGTTCTTTTTTATATTTTCTATTTAAGGTTTATTGGCATTTGACTTTTATTTTATTTATTTATTTATTCTTGTTTTCATTATTTTTTTTTCTTTTAAACGGCTCTTGTTGTCACATTAACCTTTGGAATAGACGTAAGAACCTTCGAACTATATACATGTACGATGGGTTACCATATTTGCTTTAAGCAAGTCTTTGGCGTGAAATCATGGTGAGATGTGAGGCTGATCGTTCGAACCTTATAGTATTCAAGTTTGGTATTTATATTATGTTATATTAGATGTCAGGCAAAAAAAAATATTTTAACATAAATCAGCTCCTAAATTTTTTAAAGTTATAAATAGTAACATCTACAATGCAGGGCCGACTTAGGGGAGGGGTGAAGTAGGCAACCGCTCGGGCCCGTCTTTTTAGGGACCCGGATTTTTTTTCAAAATTTTCTTTATATTTTATATATAAATTATCATATTGGTTTGTTTAGGAGGATCCAATTTTTCTTTTTTGTCCTAGGCTGCAGGATTTTTTTCATTTTCGGGGCCGGCTTTGTCTACATGGACGCTCCTATGGCTTTAAAATAGTCCTTGAATTAGGTATTTTGTTGAACTTTTTCTATAATTTTAATATATTATTTAATTATTTGTTAAATGATTGACTAAATTTATCATTAAGCTAGGTTATTTATCACTTTATATTTGTTTGAATAATTATGTTAGTCGTTTCGTACATAAAATTTTGATTGGTCATTTTATTGATTAATTGTATGTTGATTAGTCTTTGGTACTTTAGAATATTTTATGTCATGTTATCTTGAGATGAGGAGATAATGACAAGATATGTAAAAAGAAAACTTTTTTTTTATAAAATTTAGAGGCTATGATGATTTGACACAGGACCGACTCAAGCTTTTTGCTGGCACAAAACGGAATGAAAAATTGTGATTTTTTTCTACTATATATAAAAACTCTTATCTTTTATCTAAGCTTATGACTAAAAGGTACAGATAATCAAGAAGGAAAAAGTTAAAAATACATAAATCACAAGCAATGTGAGAGTAACCTATTTGGTAGACACGTCTTTTAAAAAAGAGGTATTGGGTTCAAATCTAAGCAATAAGAGGAATATTGAGATGTAGTTTAGAATTATGAGTAGGATAATATGACTTTTAAAAAAATATCAAAAATTTGAGGCCGTAGATTTTGGTGGCCTTGAGCTAAGGATTTTTTTACACATCGAAGCCGGCCTTGATTTGAGACGGCAAACCCAAGCCTGAAACTTGTATGATGTATTATTACATAGAGACATAGAGTCATAGAGCCGGCCCATGAAATGAGGAGTTAACTTTTTTTTCTCTTTTTTAACCGCTAAAACCAAGCATCACTTGAAAAATGGGTAACTTGACCTATTATTAGTGAGGACATTCATAATGAGAAAAACCTCGTGTTCATCTGCGAACAATTGCTCACAAAGAGACTAAAACCCAAAAAAAATCTTATAAGAAAAGTTAAGAGGATATTATTAGACAAGAATCCAACAGGTAACATTGATAGGAAATTTCCCACCACAAGTGGGCACAATTATTAAGTTGACTAATAATTTTTCGAGCATACTAACAAGTTAAAGATATCACAGAATTTGGAACTATATTATATTAATACAAGTAGATTTTTTAATGTTTATTAATCTATGTATTATAATAAATAAATGTTTTTTTAGCCACATGTCATCCTTTGGTAAAGTCAACTTATATTTTTCCCGTATAATAGGAGAGAAAAATTAACAATTTTAAAAAATTATATATGTTAAACCCATGTATTACATGGGTTTTAACTTAGTAATTTAATAAATGCAAGGAAGAGAGGCAAAGGCTAATGATTTAGTGGGTAAACGGTTTTTCATATGATTTAAAAATAGCATTAATTAAAATTTTGTTAATCTCTGTCACTTTGATAAAAAAAAAATTTGGATTAATCTCTAACCTGTAATTAATTATATAACTTTTTCCATTCTTGGCCTCATGTAAACACATTCATCCAGCAAATGTAGCTCAAGTGGTAAGGATCTTGCCTTCCAAATGGAAGGTCAGGGGTTCGATCCTCTCTGAGCACATTTAATGGATATCCAGGTGATGGAACGAATCTGGGCTTTATCCCGGGTTCGAACCTAATGGGGGGCGAGGGTTTACGGATTCAATCCGGTTCCCGCGCATCTGGGGGGCACACTAACCCACACCGGAGAGGCGGAGATTGGAGTAATCCGATCTTGGCTATCACTCGCCAGGAAACTAAAGATAGCACGTTGGGTTAATTTAACTGTCGTTCAAAAAAAATATAAACACATTCATTGCAGAGAAATATATATATAGGGGATGGTTCAAATGTTAACCCTCCCTTATATCGTTAACCCGTGTTAACCCGGCATTTTTTGCCCGAATCTTTGTTTTTTTCCATTGTTTTTTCCCTTAAGTAAATGTACTTTACTTACATTTGTAAATAATTTCTAAACGGTGATGAATTAGCAAAAACACAAAAAAGAAAGATTCGGGCAAAAAATGCCGGGTTAACACGGGTTAACGATATAAGGGAGGGTTAACATTTGAACCATCCCCTATATATATATATATATATATATATATATATACCTCTTAATATTAAAGTTATCTATCGTTTTACTAACATTGGCAAATTGTATATATTATTTTATTTTAAAATCTAATTATATACATACTCAATTTAAAACTTAATTAGACATATCTTCAACTATATATTTTTATTAATTTTAAATCCTAATTACATATATATTTAACCCGTCGTGACATTATGAATCTTCTTATCGACTAACCATTGATTGTTTGTCACCAACGATTCTATTATTGTAATTAATAAAGTTTTAGAAGACATAAGTAATTATCTCTTTATTTAGATAAAATAAAATTAAATTTAAGAGTAAATTACGGTTTTGGCCTACGTGCAGTGGCGGACCTAGGAATTTTTTTTATGGGGGTCGGAAATTTTGCCAAGATAATTATTTGTTAAATTTTTTTATTGGACCAATTCGAACGAGGTCGGGTCGGATCACCCAAAAAATGATGAAACTAAATTAAATCACAAATAAATAATAAAAGTACGCCAAATCATCCGGTTAATTAGGATGACTGATGATATGATAAAATTGGTTTTCCTTCGGTAGAGTTCGAATGAATATTATTCAAATCAACAAATTCAAAAGTCAACTAAGCTTTATTTTGAAAAATGTTCCAAATTACCTAAATATATACAAATTATACACACATCAACTAAGTTTCTAATCATGCTAACAAGTTTCAACTTTTGAAATTGTACAATAATCACTTAATTTATAAATTGCGGTGTATACAGGTAAGTTACTGTTCTAGTTTATTTTTTGGGAAGAACACAACACAAATTATGATAGTTAAATTCAATCACTCGATATACAAATTGGGTCTTTTCTTTTAAGCTGGGCTATGAGTGATTAGGTATTGAGTTGAATTTAAATTGTTAATTGGGTTTAATCATAGGTAATGCATATTGCGTTATTTGGGTATCATTTTATAAATTTTGGTTTTAAAATGGTTTTAGAATGAGCTTTATTGGTGCTGTCAAATTTTTATGGGGTCGGGAGAAAATTTTGTTGGGGGTCGGTCAAGATCAGATCCTATATATAACGTTAAAAATAGAAAGTTCATGGGGGTCGGTCGACCCCCATCCCTACAATATGGGTACGCCTCTGCCTACGTGGTTTATGTATTTAGACTATTTCGGTCCAAAATAGAATCTTTATCAATTCAGCCCCTATGATATAGATAACTATCGGTTTTGGCCCCTTAAACTTCATTATTATAACGGTTTTGGCCCAAAATCTATCTATGGTTGGGGGCCAAAAACGTTAGTTTGTGTAAACCACAGGGGCTGGATTGATAGAAAATTCTAGTTTGAGCCAAAATAGTTAAAACACTTAAATCACAAAGGGTCAAAACCGTAATTTCCTCTAAATTTAAATAGATAATAAAAATATATCAATCAACAATAAACAAACATATAATATAAAAATTCAATATTTTTAAAGTTGCTGAGCTTTAAAAGAGCAGTTTTTAACTAACTGTTTTTAATATAACAAATAAATAATTAAAAAAAAATTTGGTATAAGAATATTCATTCTTAACTAACGCGTTTTAACCTCTCCTCACAAAAAATTCATAGTTTCAAAATCATATATGATGATATCATAAAAAAATTTTGAATCTCTAAAAAAATAACCGCTACTGTTACACATGCCAAATATTTTGTTACCTTATTGTTTTTTTTTTCACTTAATGCATCTAATATGGTATGATTGTATACATGGATCATGTTGAGAAAAAAAATGACCCCTTAAGTGGAAAATAATGATTAATTTAATGATATTTAGAGGTAAAATCTGATGTTAAAAAAGATAAATAATCACAATTATTTCATCGGTTATTATTTTTTTTGAATGGCCAACTAATCAGTTGTTGGGTACTCCATACGCGTCCCCCAATGGCTAAAGGATACCCAAGCTGGCCACTAGTCCAGACGGACGGAGCCCCTAGCTAACCAGCCACCAATTCCCAGGGAAAACCCGACTCAAGCATCTGCCTAAAGACACGATGGTGAAAGGCCGGTAAAACCGGGTAGGTTCAATAATCAAACCCATGACCTGGGTTATTATTTAAAATTATCTCCACGTGCACCATAATCCTCGACCTAGTAACTTCATGCATTTGGCAGTGCGACATTTATGAATCTTTGGTACATGGTTATTCGGTGGGTATGTGGTAAGGGTGTTCAGAATAACCGAAAACCGTTTAAAACTGTAATCCGAATCGTATCCGTAACCGAAATAAACAGAATCGAATTGCAAATTCGGTTTACGGCTCGGTTCTAAACCATATCCGTATTACCAATTCGGGTTTTTAGGTCGGTTTGCGGTTCTGGTTTTTTTGAATTCAGTTTATTCGGGTTAAACCGTTTAAACCGAATCCGAACCGTTTTGAATTCGGTTCGGTTAGGTTTACGGTTGGGTTAGAAAATTTTGCAAAACCATTTAAACCGAATCGAATAAACTGTGACAGTTGCATACGAAAATTTACGCCATCAATGACGTGAGCACATTTGATCGTTCTAGAAATCCACGTTGATTTAACAATCGTAATTATTACAGGTTGATAGTAAACGAGAAATGATGAAAGTAGGCGAAAACCGTGCACAAAACGGAGTCCTGGATTGCCCGGAATCGAAAAACGAAGAAAAATTTCTAAGTATTGGTCGAAAGGGCTCATCGCGGTACGCGGAGGTGGGCTTGAGAGTCCTCCGCGGTACGCGACGAATGTAAAATATCTAAAAATTCCCGAAAAGCTTCGCGGTACGCGAAGCCCAAATTGGCTCCCCGCCGCGGTACGCGACGGGTGAGGCGGTGGAGAAATCTGATCCTTTTATCAGATCTTCATGCAGAAACCATTTTTATTACTTTCTCGAACTCTTTCGAACCAAAAGCATAGCAGACGACATTTTGAGCATCAAAACACTAATTTCAAGCCAACAGAAGCTGTGGATCGTACCAGGATCATCTTTACGAGTTCTGATCATTGTTTTGAAGTCAGATATCCGTCAGATTAGGTAATGATCCGTTTAAACTTTCTGGTTTGGTTTTGATTGATTAGATCTTGATTTTTAACGTAATGACATAGTTAGGATTGTTGATTATTGCCTAGATGATGGCTAGGATTGATTATAAACAAAGAACACGAAGTTTTAACGGTTAAACCCTTGTTTTGATCCGTTATAATGCCCGGTTTGCATGAAACCATACCCATGATTATAATGGTTTAATCCATTTGATTATAACAATGTAGGTGATTAGTTGGGTTAATCCTTGAAATGCAAGGTTAAATCCAAGTGTTTCAAACTAATCACAACCATTAACATACTCATTGGAACGATTATCTGATGTTTATGATAACAGTCAGATTAGTATGTTAAACATGGTTATTACACCTATTCTGATGCTACATTGTGATATTTCATGATAATTGGGTAATCAATAACAAGGATTGATCATTCCTAAGCCATTAAATTATCTACAAACTGTTACAGTATCATAATCAACAACATTAACTATTTGGTTAATCTGGGATTATTCTGATTAATCAAGAATGTCATCAACCTTGTATTAGGAATCTAACGCAATGTAGGTTCCTACATTATCATACATTGTATGATATAATACTAAATTAAGCAATTAAATACTTAATATCGGTTTGATGATTTACAAAGCAATGTCTTTGACATTGAACGTTCAGAAAGATATAATCAGTAAACTATAACATAAATAATTCATAAAATATAACTAAATGCATAATCATCATATTATTACCAGCTTGTGTGATATTCTGTGACAATCCGACATTTTCGGATTAACCTCGTTAACTGAAAGTTAACAGAAATTATACGAAATCAAATGGAATCAATATAGAAGGATGAAAAGTGAACAAAACGCGTTTAGAAACATTTGAATTACAAAGATTTAGATTGTAATTAGTAAAAATAAACAATTTTGACTTTTATAGTCAAAATTCGTCATCACACAAGAGGGGAATTCAAAATTCAAAGCAATACACTATAATTAATCGTAATAATCATTCATAATCATCACATTGATGATTATTATCGGTTATAATCAGTTAATTTTACCATAATGCTCGAACTAATCCAATCAATGACCTATAATGGCAAAACCGTTACAAATGAATACCAATATCACATATTTCGATCATAATCCGCACAATTGAACCTCCTCATACCTTAATCGGCATCTTTAGAAGCTGGGGAACACATCAACTTGATTCCAGAAGTCGGGAATAGTCGAGATCGATCGAGAGGGGGCCGAGATCAAGCTAGCATTGAACTCCATTGATTCTACATCAAAACAGGTGAACATTTATGTGTACACAACCTAAACACTTCGATTAAGCATAACCCTATGCTAAATTGTGGTTCTAACAACGAATTGGTAGAATTCGGTTACTAGGGTTCATACTATAAACGGAATTGGGGTTTTATATTCAAACGAATTCCGAAATCAAATTAAATTATATAGACAGATTCGTAATCATGAGTTTAATGAAAAACCTAAGTTAACTGGATCAAACATCAACGAATTAACCGATTTCGAATTCTAGGGCTTGTTATGATAAACGATTTGGGGATTTTGTATCAAACGAGCTTGATAATCAAATTAAAATGTATAGGGAGTTTCAGAATATGCCGATTTAGATTAAGCATATACTGAATTCGTGTAACATCATCGAATTGACGGAGTTATAGTTCTAGGGTTCTTAGGTTACAACGATTTGGGGGTTTTCATGAAAATTAGTTTGGGAATCAAATTAAATGCTTCTGTAACTCTCAGAAGATCTTGACTAAGCATAATTCAAAATCAATTTGAAGTTTTATCATCGAATTGTTCGGTTTCGATTATTAGGGTTTATGCTAAGAACCGGTTTGGGGATTTCTATGTTAATGACCATAAGATTCAAATCAACCTATTCTGAGAATATCGAAATTCATATTTCAATGATAACCCCATATCAATTTCATATTATATTATCGAATTGAAGGGTTTTAATTCTAGGGTTTATTAGTGAATAACGAATTGGGGTTTTTAAGGAAATCGACATTTATAGTTCAATTAAACATACAAATGAGTTCGTCTAGGGTTAGGGATGAAAAGCCCTATCATTTTGAGGACAATCAGATTCGAATTCAATTCGATTGAATTGGGAATTGGGGTGTTTGAATTCGATTTTGATCAGGACTTAATTGAGGTGATTAATCGAATAATTTGATGAATTGAAACTACCCTTAAATTCATTTAGATCTCTGGAGTGAAAGCCCCATGATAATGGGCTTGGTTGAGTTCGGATTGGACCCAATTAGAACCCAATAGATTCGTTTATGATTAAAAATAAGGAAACTGGGCCGATTGGGCTTAAGATAATTAAAAACCATAGTCTGTTAACAAAAGCTTAAATAGAGGAGTTGGTAAGCAGTGTGTGTTGAGGGTGGGGGTCATGAGTTCGACCCTATGCACCACTGGTTTTTGGATTTTAAAACAATTTTTGTATTTTAGTCATAACTTTCTTGTTATAACTCCGATTTAGTCCGTTCAAGTTGCTTTGGAATCGTAACGAAATCCCGAACGTATTAGAATAATAAGATTTATATTTTAACCCGAAAACGAAATCGCGTATAATTACGCTAAATTAAATAAAATCATAAACGATGATATGATTTTATTAAACGATTTCAAAGTTACGCGTACTTACGTATGCACGATTCTAACAACCTAACATACGTGTGTTGACACGTATGTGAGTTCAAACACAAAACGACATTCCGAATAACACTACGTTATTGTTTAAACACAGATTCTTCGGAGAGGATTTTCTACGCGAGTTCACGAGTGTTTGATCATTCTGCTACAATCAAATGTGCGTACACGGCCCCTTTCTTATTTTAACTGTTTAGGGGGAGAAAACATGTGCAACAAACACTTTTAGATACATATCACTTGCATGAGTTAGCTGTTTACATTGAGTGCAAACATAGCATTACAAGTCCTTACATTACGAACCGTTTAGTTTGCCGTAGTGCAAAGCGTGGTAGTTGGAAATAGATCTATTAGGTTTGACAAACCTCACTTGATAGATGGGATCTACGCAAGTTTTTGACTAGCCAATTCACATTACTATTGTTTGTGCTAGACAATAGTGGCAAGGCAAAACATGCGTTGGCATGCAACAGTCAGCTTTGGTGTCGACCACTTATGTAAATAGTATAAATGACTAGCTATCATGACTATGCATGTGTGATTATGTTATCTGCAAACATTATATTCAAACTGTTGTTTCAAACATTTGTGAATGCTTAAACCTGTGTAATGCACCAACCTTTGTGTTGACTTGATTTACATGTTTTCTCAGGACGCTAAGGTTACACAAGCAAGCAAGCATGGACTAGGAGATCGAGTCGCATGCATATTTTATATTTCAGTTATTTGGATTTGAACATTTGAAATTTTGTTTGTAATTTACAGTTTTCAAACCATTATGTTTGTTATGTTTTAAAAACGCTTCCGCAACGTTAGTACTTTGATATTACAGTTTTAGACCAAAGTATGTTTTGAAAATCATATAGAGGTCTTCGTTATGTCTAATGATCTGAGATCCTGGTTTGTCACGTCCCAAACGGTATGATTCCGTTAGTTGAAAATTGGGGGTGTGACAGATTGGTATCAGAGCCATTGGTTATAGCGAACTAGGTTTGCATTTGTAGACTTAGACTATAACTGTTAGACATTAGACACGCATACTTATACATATCACTTAGAAATTACATATGGCATTATGTAATAGACTTGCTTACACATTCCATGACACCGTACTTACATATGGTATTATGTAACAGACATGGCATCTTCATCATCAGCACCACACATACACATTGTTGATTCGGAGGATGAGGAGCCGGTAGCTCCAGTACCACCATCATCACCAGCACCACCTATCCCATCTCCTCCACCATCTGAGAGGGATAATTCAGACCCTGAGGAGGATCCGGATGAGGATCCGGAGGAGGAGCCTAAAGAGGAACCAGCTGAGGATACTCAGGAGATTCCTGCTGAGGGATCTTCTACTCATCCACCACCTGCATTGGATGTTCCTGAGCCTAAGAGGCAACGGACTCATTCAGAGGAGATTGCCCAACTACGTCAGGACTTGTACTGGGTAAATGATAGGATTGAGTACAATGTTCGGGAACTCTGGGATGCGAATGAAAGACACGATAACCTTTACAACTTGGTCAATGAGATGCGAAATGAGATCATCCAGTTGACTGATCTTCTCCAAGTTTCTAAGAACCGAGCTGAGATTCTGGAAGGCAGACTTGTAGCCTTGGAAGACTTGGTGGCCTCGGAGAATGAAGAAGAGGATGAAGAGGAGGAAGGGGAGGAACCAACACCAGTTGTTGATTCTGATCCTGAATCCACTATTGATGACCCAGAGGACTGATCTAGTTGAACTTATTAGGGGCGGGTTGTGTCCCTACATTAGATGTTTGGAAAACTTATGTTTTGATTTTGAAAGTATTGTACCCAATTAGATTATTATCTATTGAAAACTATTACTTATTGCCAACAGTTGTGTTGATTTCTACATTACATGTTTGATGTTTGTTGTATTGTTTACACGTTTCACATTGGACTTTGATAACACTCTAACATTTCTTTTAACTAGGAAGATAATGGCCGGTGAGAACATTCAAATGACAGTTGCTGAGCTCAATGAGCTGATTAACAACAAAGTCGCGGAGGCAATCGCGAACTACACTCAGACACACACTACAGGGCCACATGGTCCAACAGGGGGATTGGTGAACCTGCAGGCGTGCATGTTCAAGATGTTCTTGGACTGCAAACCTCATAACTTCAAAGGATCAGAGGGAGCCATTGGACTCCTACGATGGATTGAGAAAGCCGAATCAGTGTTTGAGATGTGTAACTGTCCTGATGAGAATAAGGTCAAGTATGCTACGGGTACGTTTGTAACAGCAAGTGCCAGATCGTCCGGCAAGTCCGTACGGTATGTGTACTTTCACTGTATTCTATGTGTGCATACGTAAGTCTAAACAGTACTTGTATTAACAGAATCCTAAATACAAGAAAACGTTGTACGTATTTTCGTATAAACTTAAATACATTAAGTACAACGTACATTTGAAACATTAGTTGTGTTTATTAAGTGAAAACTTAATTACAGTTAACACAACAAAACATGAGAAACAACGGAAATCAAACAACATTCAGAAACATATCGGTTGCGATCTGATGTCCACAGATGACAGGAATCAGATGACCAACAAATCAGTACAAAAACAGTGTGAAATCATGATGTATAGTTGAGTCCGACAGTGAGGAAACACAATTAACACATAATGCAGTGTTATTTCAGAATGACGAACTGACAGTGTGTTTGCGTGAGTGACGATTCACACAAACATATCTGTGAGTTTAGAATTCTAAAATAATGACTGAAAAGTAGAAAACAAAAGTCAGAAAGCAAAACCATCGTCGTATTCGTTCGGGTGACGATTCGAACGAATTACGCGCGAAGGTTACGCGATCTGACGAAACGAAAACGAAAACACGTCACGAACGAAAATAATTTAATAAAATTAAATAAATAACATTTTACAATTTTGAAACTCATCAAAAGAATTAAATTAAATTCTTTTTATTTAACCATTTAAATTACGCGTAATTTTCCGGTTACGCGACGAAAACGCGAACCGAGCAACCGAAATGAACCCGAATACCCGCGGGAGTATAAAAACAACAAATGAGGCATTCTACTCATTTATCATCTTCATCCTCTCTCTTCTCACCCAATTTCCGGCCACCAAGATCCACCACCACTTCACCACCTTCTCTCCTCCATATCTCCCTCATTTCTCCACCAAATCACTCCATTTTTGAACCTACTTGAAGCTCTCATCACCCTCTACACGAAAGTACAAAGGATCTGCTCTAAAACCCACTAGAACCGAGGTAAAAGTCGAGGTCAAACTCACGAAAATAGGGTTTTCGTAACCCTATTTATGTCACCTCTCTCAAACCGGCTGTAGACTTCCACCATCGAGTCCTTCATCCTCGAAACTAAGTCCTAACACCCACCAAACACCCTAACTTTGGTCAAGGACGCAAGACCCACAAGACCCTAACCGGTCCTGGTTCGGGCGAATGAAAACCATGGGCAGCCGGCCGAATGGCCTTGTGCTGAAAGGCATGGGACGAATGTCCCCATTCGCTGCTCTACTTTCGGCCACAGCTTCTCATTCGCCAACCTCATGTCTCATTCGGAACACCTCCATTCGCCACTCTCATACTCTCTACCGAACCAGACCCATTCGAACTTCAATGGAGTAGGAACCTCATTCGGCTAGACCCATTCGTGGGTTACCCTCCTTCGGTTAGGACAAGAGTTTCATTCGGTCACCCATTCCCCCCATGCGCCGAACACCACCATGTGGCCTACACACACGCTGACATTCCCGGTTAGCACTTGGGCCAGCCATATTATTCGGCCCACGACTTGCTGTTTCAGCCCAAGCCCACTGCTTTGACCCATTGTGACCCACAGGGCCCAAGAACAATTCGTTCGGCCCAAGTCACAACAAAGCAGGCCTAAAACCTGATAACTTTCATTCAGCTCAATAACCATTAACAGGCCCAACAGCCCTTTATTCGGGCCCAATAGCAGCCCAATTTCATTTGTTTCGGCCCAAGGACTAATAACTTGACCTATGACTCTTGACTCAATTGATTTGGCTCATTTGAGAACCATAAGACCTAACAGTTGGCCCATATAGCTCTATCTGTTGTAGATTCAAAGGAAAGTTCAATGTGGCTAAGGCCCACTTCATTCTTTGGCCCAACAGTCGTTTACCTTGGCTCAGTAAATTTTATTCGGTCAACAGTTGTTGTTTGAGTTCTTTGGCATAGGTCCCTTTTAATACATGGACCTAAGACCACTGATTTGGCTAAACTAAATTAACACCCATTTGATAGGCCCACACCTAGAAAGGATTAAGCCACTAGTGGGCCCACAATCCCCATTCAGGCCCAACCCCTCTAAGAGTGATTCATTAACTCTGGGAAGGTCCAACATGAAGTGAACAGCCCAAGGCCCAAAGTTTAGGGCTCAAGGCCCACTACCTTTGGTCCGAGGCCACCATTTTGGGCCAAAAGCCCAAATTCAAGGCCCGTCACTATTTCAGCCATTCCAATCCAGGCCCAGCTTGGCCCATGAGTTCTTTTAGCAAAGGCCCGGGACAAAACCCAAGGGGCCCATCAAAATCTACCCGAGGCCCACAGAAAACTGATTTGAGGCCCATTTGGAGGCCTTTGTCCTTCCTTTTGGAGCCACTTTGTCATTCCATTGGTCAACAATACATTTCTGGTCCAAAATCAATTCCAACAGTCTTGTATTACTCTAGGCCCAACAAAAATAGCCAAGGCCCACTTTGGGCCCAATGGATTCCTTGGAGGCCCAAACCAAGGCCCAAAAGGCCACTTAGACATTTGTTTTTGTAACTTTTGGCAAGGCCTTCATGATTCAACACTTAATATCATTGGCCCAACCTAAATTGTTGGCCCACATGACTAAAGAACTATTGCAACTCTTTTAATCAACATAACGAGTATGATAATCAAGGGATTACTACCGAAACGACAATTTTTGCAATAAGGTCTTGTAACATATAACATGATCTCATGAAACCACAAATGGGCTTTAATACAAGTTAGAAAGACAAGAATAAATCACAGAAAGTCTATGGATTACAAGAATCAATAACAAACAAAGATGGGCCAACAGAGACCGAAGACTTTAAGTGTTGGCCAAAGCTTATGGCTAACATATACATACACATAAAATCCCTATAATTCATACTAATAAGTTATGAACATCGTGAAATCAATACAGGATCGTGAAAATACACCCAAGTACAATCAAGAGCGCGTACATTCTTGTTTAAGCTAAGTCAAACACAACAACTACAAGGTGAGTTCATATGCCCTTTTTCTTTAAATCTTTACTGATTTTAACTCTCGGGGCTGAGAAACATGTTTGCTTTTATTTATTTAAAAGTTTGCTTAACATGTTGTTTATACTTTGATTTTGATAATATTAAATTGTTTATTATCGTTTATCATTGTATGCATGCTTGTATGATTATGAGATAACAGGGAAACTCATATGATTATGATAAGATAATTTCTTAATCATCAATACATTATAATAACTTAGTTATAAGATTATAACTTATAACACTTAGTTATTTCCACATGATCAAGTAATTGAACAATTCACACTTAATTGTATAACAAGAACATTCCCACACGGATACTTTGGGAACACATGGATTCAGTAAATGATGATCATGATAACGTAACTTCATGGGATTCTTATCATTTACAGTAAATGACGATCATGATAACGTAACTTCATGGGATTCTTGTCATTTACACATAAATAACATAACGTAATAAGACAAGTTCTTATTCGACTTTGTCAAACACACGAGAACATTCCCACACGGATACTTTGGGAACGTATGGATTCAGTAAATGACGATTCTTATCATTTACAGTAAATGACGATCATGATAACGTAACTTCATGGGATTCTTGTCATTTACACTCGATTATCATAACGTAATAAGACAAGTTCTTATTCGACTTTGTTAATCACATGAGACAATCCCACACGGAAACTTTGGGATCACACGGCGGGATAGGAGAGAATGGAATGCATTTTAATCTGATTACGTGAGGATTCAAAATGGATTCCATTCGGATTCTATACGTTGCATTTGGAGACATATGATGAACAGTTAACTAATACTTTTAATTAAATTAAAAGTGTATCATAAAAGTTAACCTCCCAAGTAATAGAATAATATAAGGATCAGATTTAAATAATCTAAATTCCTTAATTTGATGAGGGTTTATCAATACTTCGGTTTGATAACTAAACCCCTCTTACTATATTATTATTCTACATATGATGACACAATGAACATTACAGATAGTTGGGAAATGGATATCCTTAGTTGTATCGCAAGTGGTGTGGGTTTGGTTAAGTATGTGGTGGGATAGCGTCTGGGCTTGACCCTTTCGTGATTCCCTATATATAAGCATACTTAATTAGGCGATATAATACTTGTACATATAACTAAGGAGAGGCCATTGGGTGGAACAGGTGAAACAAGTATACAAGCAATAGATATAACATTGTGAATGTGTGCATGATCAGTTCAATGGTTTTCAATTGACTTACTTATGAACTCACCAACCTAGTGTTGACTTTGTTAAATTACATGTTTTCTCAGGTGACGGACAGGTGTAGATACTTTATGCAAATGCTAAGCTAGTGGACTCATAGAAGACCTAGCTTTCTTTTGATTGCATACATTTTGATATGACAGAACACTGAATCACTTTTGTATATCTTGTACAGATCAAGATATAAACTCATTGATTCTTTTTGATTAGATTTACTTAGTTAAATTATGAAGTACAATGTAATTTAACTTTGTAATTCTATTTCATGTCATGATTAGCATTTCTCATTTATATCTCATGTGCTATGTAAACAATCTGATCATTTGATTATCAACACAATGATATCGCGCCCCGGGAACATTCCGCCCGACGGGAAAACACGATCCGTTCCCGCCGGCCCGGGGTGTGACAGATTGGTATCAGAGCCATGGTTATAGAGAAATATAGGTCATATTACTAAAATGGTTTGGCCTAGACTATAACCTAGGGACCCTCATGTAGAGTTCTTATAATATAGGATTCTATTTGCATATGTCTTCTGCTTCTGATCACTGCACTAACCGATTTTCTTTCGGTTATGATCAGAATGCCGCCACGAAGACAACCACCTCTACTACCGCTGACTCAAGGTTCAGCTCCGCACTCTTCGACACCGACACCGCCAGACTCTCCTACACAAGCACCTCCACCTCCTCCTCCGCCACCACCAGCGTATCAGTTGGACCCTGCTACTGTGGCACTGGCTACTCTTCTTACAAGCCAACTGAGGGAAGTGATTCCAGAGATGATGAACCGGATCAACAACAACAACAGTAACAACGTTGCTAACTCATCTGGAGAAGGCAGCGGTAACACCAGACAGAGTCAGGACTATGCCTACAAGAACTTTGTAGGCTGCAAGCCACCCAGTTTCAGTGGTAGCGAGGGTGCAGTCGGACTGATCCAGTGGATTGAGAAGATGGAGGCTACCCTCGACATCAGTGGCTGTCCTGAACAGAATAGAGTAAAGTATGCTGCGGGATCATTTAGCAAGCGAGCGTTAACCTGGTGGAACGCTCAGGTATCAATCAGAGGCCGGGATGAGGCCCAGGCCATGCCGTGGAACGAATTCAAGGCGATGTTGAGGGCAGAGTTTTGCCCAAGAAATGAACTGAAAAAGGTTGAGACTGAACTACTCAATCTGGAGATGATTGGTGCTGGGCATCTGGCTTACACCACAAGATTTCATGAGTTGGCCACTTTAGCACCTGATGTGGTGCCGACACTTGAGAAGAGGATTGAGCGTTATGTTGGTGGATTACCGCCCAGTATCCGAGGTCATGTGATTTCTGCTCACCCTACCACCATGGAATTAGCTGTTACACTGTCAGCATCCCTGACAGATATGATGGTTGCCTCTGGGGCATTCAGGAAGGAGGCTGAAACAGCCAAAGCTGGAACTTCCAAGAAGTCGGATAAACGTCCGGCTAAGAAACAGAAAGTGGTTAGAAACTTTGCTGCCACTACTCAAGCTCCGATGCGCAACCAGCCACCCCCATTGGAGATCAGAAAGCCATACACTGGCACTGCACCTTTGTGCAACTCATGCCAGTACCATCACCTACCAAATGTTTCGTGCAGACACTGCACCAACTGTGGAAGATTTGGTCACACAGCAAACTACTGCAGGAGTCAGAGGACTCAGAACAGAAACAACAATGCAGCCACTGCTGCTGCTGCTACCGATCACAGGTCTTGCTACAACTGTGGTGAACCTGGTCATTTCTCTCGGGATTGCCCTAAGAGAAATCAACAACAGGCTCAAGCGCCAAGAGGAAGAGCCTTTCAGATCGGAGCAGCTGCTGCTAGACAAGACCCGAATGTGATCACGGGTACATTTCTCTTATCTGATTTTTATGCATCTATATTATTTGACACTGGAGCGGATCAGAGTTTTATCTCATCCGATTTTGCTAGCCATCTTAACCATGCTGAGGAATCATTAGACTCCCCTTATAGTATTGAGATAGCTAATGGCAAACAGATTACAGTTGACACATACTTAGGAATTGCCCACTAACACTTGGTGATCATACATTTTCCATCGACTTGATACCGATGGAGCTGGGCAGTTTCGACATTATCATCGGAATGGATTGGCTATCTCTTAACCGAGTTGAGTTCATCTGTTCCGATAAACTATTACGCATTCCTATGGAGAACAATGAAGTCTTGGAGATTCGTGGAGATCAAGCGAAACGCAGTGTCAAGATAATATCGTGCATGAAGGCTCGCAAATGCTTACGAAAACAGTGTGTTGCATTTCTAGCTCATGTGATACAGAAAGACAAGAAAGCGATCAAGATTCAAGATGTGCCAGTTGTGAGAGATTTTGCAGAAGTGTTTCCGGATGACTTACCGGGACTACCACCAGAGAGATCAGTACAGTTTCGAATCGATTTGATTCCAGGAGCAACTCCTGTAGCCAAGTCTCCCTACAGACTCGCACCATCGGAGATGCAAGAGTTGTCTAACCAGTTGCAAGAACTTCTCGATAAAGGATTCATCCGACCGAGCTTTTCCCCGTGGGGAGCTCCTGTTCTTTTTGTCAAAAAGAAGGATGGAACTTTCAGAATGTGCATTGATTATCGAGAGCTCAACAAACTCACCATCAAGAATCGGTACCCGTTACCGAGGATTGATGATTTGTTTGATCAGTTACAGGGAGCACAGTATTTTTCAAAGATAGACCTGAGATCAGGTTATCATCAGCTCCGGATACAAGAGGAAGACATACCAAAGACGGCCTTTCGTACCCGATATGGACATTATGAATTCATGGTGATGCCATTTGGATTAACGAACGCACCGGCGGTGTTCATGGACTTGATGAACCGGGTGTGCAAGCCGTATCTAGATCAGTTTGTGATCGTCTTCATCGACGATATACTGATTTACTCAAAGAACGAGAAAGAACATGAACAACACCTCAAGACAGTTTTGGAGCTTCTGAAAGAAGAACGACTCTATGCCAAGTTCTCCAAGTGTGAATTTTGGTTAAGGGAAGTTCAATTTTTGGGTCACGTGATTAACAGTAATGGTATTCATGTGGATCCTGCCAAGATAGAAGCGATTAAGAATTGGGATGTGCCTACGACACCGACAGAGATTCGATCATTTTTGGGATTGGCAGGTTATTACCGGAGATTCATTTCGAACTTCTCTAAGATAGCCTTGCCTCTCACCAAACTCACACAGAAGTCTGAACCTTTTGTGTGGACTTATAAACAAGAAGAGGCATTCCAGACACTGAAACAAAGATTGTGCAATGCTCCAATCCTAACACTCCCAGAAGGCAGTGATGACTTTGTAGTTTACTGTGATGCTTCCCATCAGGGACTCGGATGTGTTTTGATGCAACGAGACAAAGTCATTGCTTATGCCTCACGACAGCTGAAGATACACGAGAAGAATTACACGACGCATGATCTTGAACTGGGAGCTGTGGTTTTTGCACTAAAGATTTGGAGACACTACCTCTATGGTACCAAATGCACTATCTTCACAGATCACAAGAGTTTACAGCACATATTTGATCAGAAGGAGCTTAACATGAGACAGAGACGTTGGGTTGAGCTCCTGAACGATTACGATTGTGTGATCAAATACCATCCGGGCAAAGCAAATGTTGTTGCAGATGCTTTGAGTCGGAAGGAAAGAGTCAAACCCTTACGCGTTCGCGCCATGGGAATGACAGTGCAAACAAGTTTGAGAGATCACATTTTACAAGCGCAACGAGAAGCAGTGGCAAGAAACAATTTGAAACGCGAGCTCGATTGTGGAGCCGAGAAACATTTCAAGACAAAACAAGATGGAGTTATCTACTATCTGGATCGTGTTTGGATTCCAGCATTAGATGAACTTCGAACACTCATACTGGACGAGGCACACAAGACACGTTATTCAGTTCATCCTGGTGCTGATAAGATGTACCAAGATCTTAGGTCATTTTATTGGTGGCCAGGCATGAAGAAAGACATTGCCACTTATGTCGGCAAATGTATCACTTGTGCCAAAGTCAAAGCTGAACACCAGAAACCTTCGGGTTTGCTGGAGCAACCAGAGATACCACAATGGAAGTGGGAACAAATAGCTATGGATTTCATTACCAAGCTACCCCGCACTTCCAGCGGATACGATTCTATTTGGGTCATCATTGATCGATTGACCAAGTCCGCACACTTCTTGCCAATCAGAGAAACTTACAAGATGGAGAAACTTGCAAGACTATACATTGATGAGATAGTAGTAAGACACGGCGTGCCATTATCTATTATCTCTGACCGGGACAGTCGATTCACTTCGCGGTTCTGGCAATCATTACAACAATCCTTAGGGACAAGTGTTAACTTGAGCACTGCTTATCATCCACAAACGGATGGTCAAAGCGAGCGCACCATTCAAACCCTAGAGGATATGTTGAGAACATGCATCCTAGACTTCGGTGGAAGTTGGGACACACATTTACCACTTATTGAGTTCTCCTACAACAATAGCTACCACAGCAGCATCGGATGTGCTCCTTTTGAAGCACTTTATGGTAGAAAATGTCGGTCTCCAATTTGTTGGACCGAAGTGGGAGACAACAGAATAACTGGGCCTGAACTTATTCAAGAAACTACTGATAAGATAGCCCAGATACAACGACGATTACAAGCGACACGTAGCCGCCAAAAGAGTTACGCAGATAAACGGCGCAAGCCTTTGGAATTCGATGTGGGTGACCGAGTCATGTTGAAAGTGTCCCCATGGAAAGGCGTAGTTCGTTTTGGGGCTAAAGGCAAACTAGCACCTCGGTATGTCGGACCGTTTGAGATTACTCAACGCATAGGTCCTGTGGCATACAGACTCAGACTCCCTGATGAACTCAGTGGAGTACACGATGTGTTTCATGTATCAAATCTCAAGAGGTGTCTAGCAGATGAAACATTGATCATACCATTGGAAGAGATACAAATTGATGAACAACTACATTTCATTGAAGAACCTGTAGAGATTATGGAACGTGAAGTCAAGAGACTGAAACGAAGCCGTATCCCTATTATAAAGGTTCGATGGAACTCCAAGCGTGGACCAGAGTTTACCTGGGAACGCGAGGACAACATGAAAGCAAAGTATCCCCATCTGTTCGAGAATTGAAGCCCGACTTTGATGCTTAAATTTCGGGACGAAATTTCTTTAACAAGGGGAGACTGTAACAGCAAGTGCCAGATCGTCCGGCAAGTCCGTACGGTATGTGTACTTTCACTGTATTCTATGTGTGCATACGTAAGTCTAAACAGTACTTGTATTAACAGAATCCTAAATACAAGAAAACGTTGTACGTATTTTCGTATAAACTTAAATACATTAAGTACAACGTACATTTGAAACATTAGTTGTGTTTATTAAGTGAAAACTTAATTACAGTTAACACAACAAAACATCAGAAACAACGGAAATCAAACAACATTCAGAAACATATCGGTTGCGATCTGATGTCCACAGATGACAGGAATCAGATGACCGACAAATCAGTACAAAAACAGTGTGAAATCATGATGTATAGTTGAGTCCGACAGTGAGGAAACACAATTAACACATAATGCAGTGTTATTTCAGAATGACGAACTGACAGTGTGTTTGCGTGAGTGACGATTCACACAAACATATCTGTGAGTTTAGAATTCTAAAATAATGACTGAAAAGTAGAAAACAAAAGTCAGAAAGCAAAACCATCGTCGTATTCGTTCGGGTGACGATTCGAACGAATTACGCGCGAAGGTTACGCGATCTGACGAAACGAAAACGAAAACACGTCACGAACGAAAATAATTTAATAAAATTAAATAAATAACATTTTACAATTTTGAAACTCATCAAAAGAATTAAATTAAATTCTTTTTATTTAACCATTTAAATTACGCGTAATTTTCCGGTTACGCGACGAAAACGCGAACCGAGCAACCGAAATGAACCCGAATACCCGCGGGAGTATAAAAACAACAAATGAGGCATTCTACTCATTTATCATCTTCATCGTCTCTCTTCTCACCCAATTTCCGGCCACCAAGATCCACCACCACTTCACCACCTTCTCTCCTCCATATCTCCCTCATTTCTCCACCAAATCACTCCATTTTTGAACCTACTTGAAGCTCTCATCACCCTCTACACGAAAGTACAAAGGATCTGCTCTAAAACCCACTGGAACCGAGGTAAAAGTCGAGGTCAAACTCACGAAAATAGGGTTTTCGTAACCCTATTTATGTCACCTCTCTCAAACCGGCTGTAGACTTCCACCATCGAGTCCTTCATCCTCGAAACTAAGTCCTAACACCCACCAAACACCCTAACTTTGGTCAAGGACGCAAGACCCACAAGACCCTAACCGGTCCTGGTTCGGGCGAATGAAAACCATGGGCAGCCGGCCGAATGGCCTTGTGCTGAAAGGCATGGGACGAATGTCCCCATTCGCTGCTCTACTTTCGGCCACAGCTTCTCATTCGCCAACCTCATGTCTCATTCGGAACACCTCCATTCGCCACTCTTATACTCTCTACCGAACCAGACCCATTCGAACTTCAATGGAGTAGGAACCTCATTCGGCTAGACCCATTCGTGGGTTACCCTCCTTCGGTTAGGACAAGAGTTTCATTCGGTCACCCATTCCCCCCATGCGCCGAACACCACCATGTGGCCTACACACACGCTGACATTCCCGGTTAGCACTTGGGCCAGCCATATTATTCGGCCCACGACTTGCTGTTTCAGCCCAAGCCCACTGCTTTGACCCATTGTGACCCACAGGGCCCAAGAACAATTCGTTCGGCCCAAGTCACAACAAAGCAGGCCTAAAACCTGATAACTTTCATTCAGCTCAATAACCATTAACAGGCCCAACAGCCCTTTATTCGGGCCCAATAGCAGCCCAATTTCATTTGTTTCGGCCCAAGGACTAATAACTTGACCTATGACTCTTGACTCAATTGATTTGGCTCATTTGAGAACCATAAGACCTAACAGTTGGCCCATATAGCTCTATTTGTTGTAGATTCAAAGGAAAGTTCAATGTGGCTAAGGCCCACTTCATTCTTTGGCCCAACAGTCGTTTACCTTGGCTCAGTAAATTTTATTCGGTCAACAGTTGTTGTTTGAGTTCTTTGGCATAGGTCCCTTTAATACATGGACCTAAGACCACTGATTTGGCTAAACTAAATTAACACCCATTTGATAGGCCCACACCTAGAAAGGATTAAGCCACTAGTGGGCCCACAATCCCCATTCAGGCCCAACCCCTCTAAGAGTGATTCATTAACTCTGGGAAGGTCCAACATGAAGTGAACAGCCCAAGGCCCAAAGTTTAGGGCTCAAGGCCCACTACCTTTGGTCCGAGGCCACCATTTTGGGCCAAAAGCCCAAATTCAAGGCCCGTCACTATTTCAGCCATTCCAATCCAGGCCCAGCTTGGCCCATGAGTTCTTTTAGCAAAGGCCCGGGACAAAACCCAAGGGGCCCATCAAAATCTACCCGAGGCCCACAGAAAACTGATTTGAGGCCCATTTGGAGGCCTTTGTCCTTCCTTTTTGGAGCCACTTTGTCATTCCATTGGTCAACAATACATTTCTGGTCCAAAATCAATTCCAACAGTCTTGTATTACTCTAGGCCCAACAAAAATAGCCAAGGCCCACTTTGGGCCCAATGGATTCCTTGGAGGCCCAAACCAAGGCCCAAAAGGCCACTTAGACATTTGTTTTTGTAACTTTTGGCAAGGCCTTCATGATTCAACACTTAATATCATTGGCCCAACCTAAATTGTTGGCCCACATGACTAAAGAACTATTGCAACTCTTTTAATCAACATAACGAGTATGATAATCAAGGGATTACTACCGAAACGACAATTTTTGCAATAAGGTCTTGTAACATATAACATGATCTCATGAAACCACAAATGGGCTTTAATACAAGTTAGAAAGACAAGAATAAATCACAGAAAGTCTATGGATTACAAGAATCAATAACAAACAAAGATGGGCCAACAGAGACCGAAGACTTTAAGTGTTGGCCAAAGCTTATGGCTAACATATACATACACATAAAATCCCTATAATTCATACTAATAAGTTATGAACATCGTGAAATCAATACAGGATCGTGAAAATACACCCAAGTACAATCAAGAGCGCGTACATTCTTGTTTAAGCTAAGTCAAACACAACAACTACAAGGTGAGTTCATATGCCCTTTTTCTTTAAATCTTTACTGATTTTAACTCTCGGGGCTGAGAAACATGTTTGCTTTTATTTATTTAAAAGTTTGCTTAACATGTTGTTTATACTTTGATTTTGATAATATTAAATTGTTTATTATCGTTTATCATTGTATGCATGCTTGTATGATTATGAGATAACAGGGAAACTCATATGATTATGATAAGATAATTTCTTAATCATCAATACATTATAATAACTTAGTTATAAGATTATAACTTATAACACTTAGTTATTTCCACATGATCAAGTAATTGAACAATTCACACTTAATTGTATAACAAGAACATTCCCACACGGATACTTTGGGAACACATGGATTCAGTAAATGATGATCATGATAACGTAACTTCATGGGATTCTTATCATTTACAGTAAATGACGATCATGATAACGTAACTTCATGGGATTCTTGTCATTTACACATAAATAACATAACGTAATAAGACAAGTTCTTATTCGACTTTGTCAAACACACGAGAACATTCCCACACGGATACTTTGGGAACGTATGGATTCAGTAAATGACGATTCTTATCATTTACAGTAAATGACGATCATGATAACGTAACTTCATGGGATTCTTGTCATTTACACTCGATTATCATAACGTAATAAGACAAGTTCTTATTCGACTTTGTTAATCACATGAGACAATCCCACACGGAAACTTTGGGATCACACGGCGGGATAGGAGAGAATGGAATGCATTTTAATCTGATTACGTGAGGATTCAAAATGGATTCCATTCGGATTCTATACGTTGCATTTGGAGACATATGATGAACAGTTAACTAATACTTTTAATTAAATTAAAAGTGTATCATAAAAGTTAACCTCCCAAGTAATAGAATAATATAAGGATCAGATTTAAATAATCTAAATTCCTTAATTTGATGAGGGTTTATCAATACTTCGGTTTGATAACTAAACCCCTCTTACTATATTATTATTCTACATATGATGACACAATGAACATTACAGATAGTTGGGAAATGGATATCCTTAGTTGTATCGCAATTGGTGTGGTGTTTGGTTAAGTATGTGGTGGGATAGCGTCTGGGCTTGACCCTTTCGTGATTCCCTATATATAAGCATGCTTAATTAGGCGATATAATACTTGTACATATAACTAAGGAGAGGCCATTGGGTGGAACAGGTGAAACAAGTATACAAGCAACAGATATAACATTGTGAATGTGTGCATGATCAGTTCAATGGTTTTCAATTGACTTACTTATGAACTCACCAACCTAGTGTTGACTTTGTTAAATTACATGTTTTCTCAGGTGACGGACAGGTGTAGATACTTTATGCAAATGCTAAGCTAGTGGACTCATAGAAGACCTAGCTTTCTTTTGATTGCATACATTTTGATATGACAGAACACTGAATCACTTTTGTATATCTTGTACAGATCAAGATATAAACTCATTGATTCTTTTTGATTAGATTTACTTAGTTAAATTATGAAGTACAATGTAATTTAACTTTGTAATTCTATTTCATGTCATGATTAGCATTTCTCATTTATATCTCATGTGCTATGTAAACAATCTGATCATTTGATTATCAACACAATGATATCGCGCCCCGGGAACATTCCGCCCGACGGGAAAACACGATCCGTTCCCGCCGGCCCGGGGTGTGACAACGTTGGAGGGTCCAGCATTAACCTGGTGGAACTCCAATGTTCAGACTTTAGGATTGGGAGAAGCGAATGCCTTGACATGGAATGGATTCAAAACATTACTGCAAGAGGAGTACTGTCCTCGTAGTGAAATGCAGAAACTGGAAGAGGAATATTGGCATCTTAAGATGGAGGGGTCAAACATCGAGGAGTACACGACTCGGTCACATGAACTGGCCAGACTCCTACCACACATGGCTACTCCAGCAAGCAAGTGGATAGTGAGGTACATCGGGGGATTGGTGCCTCAGATCCAGGGATTGGTCACTTCTGCAAATCCCACACAATTCAACAAGCTGTTCGACTGGCGTACCAATTGACTGATCAGGCAGTGTTACAAGGAACTCTGCCTAAACGAACAGCAGCTACTAAGGTGGGAGACCACAAGAGGAAGTGGGAAAACAGCAACACCAAGAATTTTAACCAACAGTCGTTTCAGCAGAACCGAAAACAAGATTCAAACAAGTCTTACCACAATTCGAACAGTGGTCAGCAGTCATCATCATCAGGAGGGTATATTGGTAAACACCCAAAGTGCAACAGGTTTGGATTTTATCATGCGGGAAATCAGTGTGATAAATTTAAGTGTCAACGGTGTGGTAAAGTTGGGCATGCAGCTAAGGATTGCCGCGGAGAGCTGCAAAACAATTCCAACAATCAAAATAACAACCAGAACAACGCACAGAAGGGTTGTTTTGAGTGCGGTAAGCTGGGGCACTTCAAAAAGGATTGCCCACAACTAAAGAAAGGCGGGACTAATGATGCAAATGGCAACGGCAACGGAAATGGCAATGGCACCACCACCACCACCAACAACAACAACAACAACAATGGTGCTAGGGGCAGGGCGTTTGTGATTGGAGGACGTCAGGCACGGGAGGATCCCAACATTGTTACGGGTACGTTCCTCTTAAATAATCACTATGCCTCTATGCTATTTGACACTGGTGCAGACCGGAGTTTTGTATCTAGTTCATTTTCTAAGTTGCTAAACGTTAGTCCCACTGCCTTAGAAAATCCATACACTGTAGAATTAGCTGATGGAAAGTTAATTGTAGTTGAACATATCCTTAAGGGATGTATCCTTGATTTGATGGGTCAAACATTGGAAATTGATCTTATGCCTATCACTTTAGGCAGTTTTGATGTAGTCATTGGCATGGACTGGTTGTCCAAACACCAGGCTGAAATAGCATGCCATGAAAAGATCGTTCGTATACCTCTTCCGCATGGAGAGACATTGTATGTACAAGGCGAGAAGAGCAGTACGCCACTGCGTCTCATATCTTGTATGAAAGCACACAAATGTCTGCGTAAAGGTCATACAGCAGTTATAGCACTTATAACTGAGAAGCCGGTAGCTGAGAAGAAGGTTGAAGACATCCCAGTAGTTTGTGAGTTTCTTGAAGTATTTCCAGAAGAATTACCGGGATTACCGCCTATCAGACAGGTGGAATTTCGAATCGACCTTACACCAGACGCAGCACCGATAGCTAGGGCGCCTTATCGACTTGCACCGTCTGAGATGCAAGAGTTATCTACACAACTGCAAGAGTTGTTAGATAAGGGCTTTATACGACCTAGTTTTTCACCGTGGGGAGCTCCAGTCTTATTTGTTAAGAAGAAGGATGGGACTTTCCGCATGTGCATCGATTACCGGGAACTGAACAAGGTTACCATCAAAAACCGGTATCCGTTACCCAGAATTGACGATCTGTTCGATCAGTTGCAAGGTTCGAGTTATTACTCGAAGATTGATCTCAGATCAGGTTATCATCAACTCAGAGTTCAAGAAGAAGATATTCCGAAGACAGCATTCAGGACGCGCTATGGCCATTATGAGTTCTTGGTCATGCCATTTGGGTTGACAAACGCTCCAGCTGTATTCATGGATCTCATGAATCGTGTTTGTAAACCTTAACTTGATAAGTTTGTCATTGTTTTCATTGATGACATTCTAATCTATTCCCAGACTGAGGAGGAGCATGCTGAACATCTCCGATTGCTACTAGAGTTATTGAAACAAGAACAACTGTACGCTAAGTTCTCGAAATGTGACTTCTGGATGCGAGAAGTACAATTTTTGGGTCATATAGTCAATGAAAAGGGTATACATATAGATCCAGCAAAGATCGAAGCGATTAAGAATTGGGAAGCACCAAAGACCCCTACCGAGGTACGACAATTCCTTGGTTTGGCGGGTTACTACCGACGATTCATTGAGGGTTTCTAAAAGATCGCTCAACCACTTACAGCTCTTACACACAAAGGAACAAAGTATAACTGGACGGATAAACAGGAAGCTGCATTCCAGTTATTGAAACAGAAACTCTGCAGTGCACCGATTCTGTCCTTACCGGAAGGGACGGAAGACTTTGTGGTGTATTGTGATGCATCTGCACAGGGCTTGGGATGTGTGTTGATGCAGCGTGATAAAGTGATTGCTTATGCTTCAAGGCAACTGAGACCACACGAAAAGAATTACACTACTCACGACTTGGAATTAGGAGCAATGGTTTTGCTTTGAAAATTTGGAGGCATTACTTATATGGAACCAAGTGTACCATTTACACTGATCATAAGAGTTTGCAACATATCTTTGATCAGAAGGAACTCAACATGAGACAGCGACGATGGGTCGAGTTGTTGAATGATTACGAATGCGCAATCAAGTACCATCCGGGAAAAGCTAATGTGGTAGCTGACGCCCTAAGCAGAAAAGACACAACAGGAACAAGACAGGTTCGTGCACTTATGATGACGATACAGACAGACTTACCTGACAAGGTACGCAGTGCTCAGCTGGAAGCCTTAGAAAAGGATAACTTGGTACATGAATCCTTACGGGGGATGAAAACACAATTAGATGTCAAGCCTGATGGAATTCGTTATTTCATTAATCGACTGTGGATACCTTTGCATGGTGGTTTAAGGGAACTCGTGATGGATGAAGCACACAAGTCTAGATATTCAGTCCATCCGGGGTCAGACAAGATGTATCATGACTTGAAGGCACTGTATTGGTGGCCTCACATGAAAGCCGACATTGCTAAGTATGTTAGCAAATGTTTGACTTGTTCTAAAATTAAAGTTGAATATCAGAAACCATCTGGTTTGTTACAACAACCAGAAATACCAATGTGGAAATGGGAACAGATTTTGATGGACTTCATTACTAAGTTACCCCGCACACCGAGTGGTTGTGATACGATATGGGTAATTGTCGATCGATTAACGAAATCTGCACATTTCTTAGCAATCAAGGAAACCGACAAGATGGAGAAACTGACTCGTATTTACATCAAGGAAGTGGTAGCACGACATGGCGTGCCAATTTCCATCATATCGGATCGGGATGCTCGATTTACTTCCAACTTTTGGAAATCACTTCATAAATCATTGGGAACTCGTTTGGATATGAGTACCGCATATCATCCACAGACTGACGGTCAGAGTGAACGTACGATTCAAACGCTCGAGGATGCTTGTGTAATTGACTTTGGTGACAGTTGGGAAAATCACTTACCACTAGTGGAATTCTCGTATAACAATAGTTATCATACAAGTATTCAGGCAGCACCGTTTGAAGCATTATATGGTCGTAAATGTCGTTCACCAGTTTGTTGGGCTGGAATTGGTGACAGTCAGATAACAGGTCCTGAACTAGTACACGAAACGACAGAGAAGATTGTTCAAATCCGGAACCGTATGGCAGCGGCTCGGGATCGACAGAAGAGTTATGCTGATAAACGTCGTAAACCATTGGAATTTCAAGTAGGAGACCGAGTTCTTCTAAAGGTATCACCTTGGAAAGGAGTGATACGATTCGGCAAGCGTGGGAAGCTTAGTCCACGGTACGTAGGACCTTTTGAGATTCTGAAAAGAATTGGTCCGGTTGCGTATCAACTCAAACTACCTGATGAACTCAGTGGAGTTCATGATGTCTTTCATGTTTCAAACTTGAAGAAATGCCTTTCTGAAGAGACATTGATTGTACCACTGGAGGAAATACAAGTGGACGAACAGTTACGATTTATTGAAGAACCAGCTGAAATCATGGACCGAGAGGTCAAACAGCTCAAACAAAGCAAGATTCCAATAGTCAAAGTCCGGTGGAATTCAAGACGTGGTCCTGAATTCACATGGGAAAGGGAAGATCAAATGATGAAGAAGTATCCTCATCTGTTCAAAACAACAACTGCAAACACTGTGAAGACACGTTGAATTTCGGGACGAAATTTCCTTCAACAAGGGGATGACGTGATGCTTCACACATCAACATTTCAGATTTCAAACTGTAAGCACAAACACTTTATTCAATTGGTTTTGTTACAAACATTGTACTACATTACATTTTATGTGCTACATTTCATATGTTACATGTTATGGTAGTACATGCATGATTAGTTACACACATTTTGCTATGTACGAGAGTACATAGTACAAACAGTTGCAAACACTCACTATGTGCGAGGTTATACAACACAGTATAATCAAACACAAACAGTCACGGTTAGGTGAACTAACTAGTGTACACGCAAAACAGTTACAGAGAACGATCACATTTAGTTGTGATGTTGCAAACATTGAATCTCGTGTGTACGTACACACAAGCACACAGAATGATCAAACCACACTAACACGCACAATCTGAACTCACAGGTAGTTTCCTAACTACTCTTAACATTTACAATTTTCGGGACGAAAATTCCTTCAACAAGGGGATGATGTGACAATCCGACATTTTCGGATTAACCTCGTTAACTGAAAGTTAACAGAAATTATACGAAATCAAATCGAATCAATATAGAAGGATGAAAAGTGAACAAAACGCGTTTAGAAACATTTGAATTACAAAAATTTAGATTGTAATTAGTAAAAATAAACAATTTTGACTTTTATAGTCAAAATTCGTCATCACACAAGAGGGGAATTCGAAATTCAAAGCAATACACTATAATTAATCGTAATAATCATTCATAATCATCACATTGATGATTATTATCGGTTATAATCAGTTAATTTTACCATAATGCTCGAACTAATCCAATCAATGACCTATAATGGCAAAACCGTTACAAATGAATACCAATATCACATATTTCGATCATAATCCGCACAATTGAACCTCCTCATACCTTAATCGGCATCTTTAGAAGCTGGGGAACACATCAACTTGATTCCAGAAGTCAGGAATAGTCGAGATCGATCGAGAGGGAGCCGAGATCAAGCTAGCATTGAACTCCATTGATTCTACATCAAAACAGGTGAACATTTATGTGTACACAACCTAAACACTTCGATTAAGCATAACCCTATGCTAAATTGTGGTTCTAACAACGAATTGGTAGAATTCGGTTACTAGGGTTCATACTATAAACGGAATTGGGGTTTTATATTCAAACGAATTCCGAAATCAAATTAAATTATATAGACAGATTCGTAATCATGAGTTTAATGAAAAACCTAAGTTAACTGGATCAAACATCAACGAATTAACCGATTTCGAATTCTAGGGCTTGTTATGATAAACGATTTGGGGATTTTGTATCAAACGAGCTTGATAATCAAATTAAAATGTATAGGGAGTTTCAGAATATGCCGATTTAGATTAAGCATATACTGAATTCGTGTAACATCATCGAATTGACGGAGTTATAGTTCTAGGGTTCTTAGGTTACAACGATTGGGGGTTTTCATGAAAATTAGTTTGGGAATCAAATTAAATGCTTCTGTAACTCTCAGAAGATCTCGACTAAGCATAATTCAAAATCAATTTGAAGTTTTATCATCGAATTGTTCGGTTTCGATTATTAGGGTTTATGCTAAGAACCGGTTTGGGGATTTCTATGTTAATGACCATAAGATTCAAATCAACCTATTCTGAGAATATCGAAATTCATATTTCAATGATAACCCCATATCAATTTCATATTATATTATCGAATTGAAGGGTTTTAATTCTAGGGTTTATTAGTGAATAACGAATTGGGGTTTTTAAGGAAATCGACATTTATAGTTCAATTAAACATACAAATGAGTTCGTCTAGGGTTAGGGATGAAAAGCCCTATCATTTTGAGGACAATCAGATTCGAATTCAATTCGATTGAATTGGGAATTGGGGTGTTTGAATTCGATTTTGATCAGGACCTAATTGAGGTGATTAATCGAATAATTTGATGAATTGAAACTACCCTTAAATTCATTTAGATCTCTGGAGTGAAAGCCCCATGATAATGGGCTTGGTTGAGTTCGGATTGGACCCAATTAGAACCCAATAGATTCGTTTATGATTAAAAATAAGGAAACTGGGCCGATTGGGCTTAAGATAATTAAAAACCATAGTCTGTTAACAAAAGCTTAAATAGAGGAGTTGGTAAGCAGTGTGTGTTGAGGGTGGGGGTCATGAGTTCGACCCTATGCACCACCGGTTTTTGGATTTTAAAACAGTTTTTGTATTTTAGTCATAACTTTCTTGTTATAACTCCTATTTAGTCCGTTCAAGTTGCTTTGGAATCGTAACGAAATCCCGAACGTATTAGAATAATAAGATTTATATTTTAACCCGAAAGGTAATCGCGTATAATTACGCTAAATTAAATAAAATCATAAACGATGATATGATTTTATTAAACGATTTCAAAGTTACGCGTACTTACGTATGCACGATTCTAACAACCTAACATACGTGTGTTGACACATATGTGAGTTCAAACACAAAACGACATTCCGAATAACACTACGTTATTGTTTAAACACAGATTCTTCGTAGAGGATTTTCTACGCGAGTTCACGAGTGTTTGATCATTCTGCTACAATCAAATGTGCGTACACGGCCCCTTTCTTATTTTAACTGTTTTGGGGGAGAAAACATGTGCAACAAACACTTTTAGATACATATCACTTGCATGAGTTAGCTGTTTACATTGAGTGCAAACATAACATTACAAGTCCTTACATTACGAACCGTTTAGTTTGCCGTAGTACAAAGCGTGGTAGTTGGAAATAGATCTATTAGGTTTGACAAACCTCACTTGATAGATGGGATCTACGCAAGTGTTTGACTAGCCAATTCACATTACTATTGTTTGTGCTAGACAATAGTGGCAAGGCAAAACATGCGTTGGCATGCAACAGTCAGCTTTGGTGTCGACCACTTATGTAAATAGTATAAATGACTAGCTATCATGACTATGCATGTGTGATTATGTTATCTGCAAACATTATATTCAAACTGTTGTTTCAAACATTTGTGAATGCTTAAACCTGTGTAATGCACCAACCTTTGTGTTGACTTGATTTACATGTTTTCTCAGGACGCTAAGGTTACACAAGCAAGCAAGCATGGACTAGGAGATCGAGTCGCATGCATATTTTATATTTCAGTTATTTGGATTTGAACATTTGAAATTTTGTTTGTAATTTACAGTTTTCAAACCATTATGTTTGTTATGTTTTAAAAACGCTTCCGCAACGTTAGTACTTTGATATTACAGTTTTAGACCAAAGTATGTTTTGAAAATCATATAGAGGTCTTCGTTATGTCTAATGATCTGAGATCCTGGTTTGTCACGTCCCAAACGGTATGATTCCGTTAGTTGAAAATTGGGGGTGTGACATATTCTGCTACCACTGAATCATCAGGTGAGTTTCGTACAACCCCTTTTCTTTTTACTGTCTTACAAACATCGGGGTAACTCTGCAAACTGTTTTCTAAACATATGATATGCATCACTGATATCTGTGTGATTTCATGTGACTTTTGTGTGATTTCATGGGATTTTGCCGTTAGTATCTCTATCACAGTATCAAAAGTCCTCATCTCTTGAACTGTATCTAGTGAACCCACGTGGGGCCGAACAGGAATCATTGATAGTACTATTGTCTGACAAACCATTTGCTGGGAGGATTGCATCTCCCCTTGTGTGAATGTTTGGTACCTGTTTCCAAAACACTTTCTTAATGTTAGTGATAGACATTAAGATCATGAGGCACTAAGATATTTATCGACGGGTAGTATCTTCATGAACGTACAACTATCCGAAAGGAACTAGATACGGGTCCCATGGTTATCCGTAGCTGAACTCTTGAGAACGTGCTTATCATATCATATTGTTTTAAATAAACTGTCGAACTCACCAGCTTTGTGCTGAAGTTTTAAATTCAACATTTTTGCAGGGCAACAGTGACGACACGGTGAGGATGCACATCACACTTTTGTAATTAAGGGATATTAGATTGTGTATTAAACTAAGCTGTAATGTTGATATATTTACGAAACCTTTGTAATGTATTTATTTTAAGTGAATCTGTGTGCTGTGATATCGGTTCAAGTAAGTCACACCTCATCTCTGAGACATCACCACTATGCTTCCGCAACCTTCTCACGGTAACGTATGACATCATCTTAGGTGACGAGATGTGGGGGTGTGACATAAACCGTTTAAACCGAAACCCGAACCGTTGAACACCCCTAGTATGTGGTTATGTGCAAACTGATGTGGTGTCACACTCACATTGCCATAAGGTGGTAGTCATTCACCAGATGTCATATTTTCTATCTGCGTATTGTGGTGGTACCCCACATGTTGCGATGGCAAAAAAATGATCTTGAATATTACTCCGATCAAAATAAATGCTTCAACAACTCTCTTGATGCTGCAAAATCCTAAAGCGTACTTCTTCATAAAAACAAGTGTCACTTCTTTGTAAAACTAGAAAACATAATCAGTCATAAATGCAAGCATCAAGAAACATGAACGAAAAAAAAACTCACAAAATAACAACAAACACAACTCTCATATTTCATTTTAACTTTTATACTAATAAATGAAAATAACATTAGACAAATGTCATTCTCTGATGACTTCATGGACGTACCTATTTGTGGAGCTTCTAGGTCACAAGATGCCATTGAATCTCAGCTCTTTAATAAAACGTATATATCGAAATTTCTTTTGAAGGCATAAGATTTTTTAAAGTGAACTGATAAATATAATTAAAAAATATATAACACCAAAATTAAAGGTGTAATAGTTATTGAGAAAATCATGAATCAGTATATTAAAATAGGTATAAGGTTCGAATTCAAAAGGTTAGGTTTTTATTTTTTAATTCTAAACTAAGACCATGTTTAACTACTGAATTACCCTAAAATCCAACCCTACCTAGCCTAGCAAACTGGAAATGAAATTGTAACATTAAGTATCTATAAATGATAATATTGTAAAAAAGTGATCCAACAGTAAAAAAATCATAGGTTTGCCACTAGATAACCTATCACTTTTATTTTATCGTCCCCTTCTTCTATTAATAATAATTTATGTTTTCTCTCTCGCCATAAATAAATAATAATGTATATTTTCTTTTATTAACATATATAAAATTTATTAATATTTCAATTATATAATATTTTTTTATACTAATTGTTTAATATTTTAATGATTAGTGTATAACGTGTCATACATGTATAAGAAAAATGATTGATGGTAATATTATGTTTGTGCAATTAATTATAGTCACTTATCTTTTATAGTCACTTATCTTTTTTACTTGAGGTCAAACCTTATATGATATGATAGAAGGGTTTAAGGGTAATAAGACCAAACTTCACCTTAGATTATCACTTGGTAATCAAGCACGTTATACATAGATGATAGAAGTACATGAATCATTATGTAGAATGAAAAACATATTTGCTAGTTATAAATAAATGGAATAGTGTTATATAAGAAATATGATTCATTTCTTTTTGATGAGACTCATTCATTATAAAATGGTGTTCTTCTTTCATTTACCTATTTGTAATTTAATTTGATTTTGCCTTTATAAATATTTTAACTAGACTCATGCCTTAACCTATGATTTGACCCATACTCTAACCTACTACCCAACAAATCATTTGAACTATAACCTGACTTATAAATCATATTTCATTTCTTCATCTTTTTTAACATATCAAACAATATGAAGTAATAATTCATTCCGTTCATTGAAAGTAGCCAAACGTAAATTCTAAAGAAAGTGATTATTTTTTTATTGTTCATTTTATTTATTCAATCATTTGATTATTCTATATCAAACAAACCCATAAGGGGACTAGGAGTCGTCCCAGTTGTCCCCAGTTTTCCCCGTTGCCACATCAGCGTCACATCAGCTTTCCTCACTTTTCCCCATTTTGCACGGTGTCGTCTCACTTTTCCCCACTTTTCCCCATTTTTAAATCTTATTTTTATTTAATTATTTTAACAATAAATAAATAATAATTAAATAGATTCATTAAAAATAAAATATAAAATTACATTAAAATTTAAAAAGATATTACATTAAATTAAAAAGATATTACATTAAATGAAAATACTAATTATTCGGGTTATTGGCGTGATATTGTTGCGATAAATGCTCCAAATGCTCGATAAGGTCGGCTCGAAGATTTTCGTGCGTTGTTCTTGATCGTAGCTGATAAAGAATGTCTTCTTCAGGCTGTTCATCGCTAGGAGAGTCCTCTATGTACTCTGGTGATATTGCTGACCCATTCCATTTTAAAATCATATTGTGTAGAATGATACAAGCATACATAATTTTTCGTAAACTTCGTGGATGCATTTGCTTTGCGGGACGATGCAATATATTCCACTTTCCCTTCAAAATACCAAAAGCTCTTTCAACATCCTTTCGTGCAGCTTCTTGTGCTCTCTTGAATCGACAACGTTTTAAATCATTTTCGGGAGGATGCTGCAACGATTTCACTATAGTTGCCCAACTAGGATAAATCCCATCACCAAGATAATATCCAAGCTTGTATTCGACGCCGTTAACCATAAACATGCACTTTGGGGCTGATCCATCAAGTATGTTGCTGAAAACATACGAACGATCAAGAACGTTGAGGTCATTGTTGGAGCCGGGAGGTCCAAAGAAAGCATGCCAAAACCAAGTGTCTTGTGATGCCACCACTTCAAGCATCACCGTCGGAACCTTGTAATCACCCCGTGTGTATTGTCCGCGCCATTCAATCGGACAATTCTTCCAAACCCAATGCGTACAATCTATACTTCCCAACATCCCCGGGAATTTGTGTCTTTAATAATGCGCTTGGTATAGCAACTGAACATCATTGTAAGTGGGTTTTCGAAGAAATTCTTTTGCATACAAACAAATAACACCGTCACAAAAATGGTCGAGGCTTTCACGCGACGTTCTTTCAGACATTTGTAAATACTCATCAAGAGCATCTGGAGCGTCACCGTAAGCTAATTGTCGTATCGCGGACGTGCACTTTTGAAGTGCAGTAAAACTTTGATGACCTCTTGCATCAAACGATGTTTGAAAGTATTGATAATTCATTTCAATATCGTCTACGATACGCAAAAATAAATCTCTAGGCATACGAAATCTTCTTACAAATAATTCGTTGGTGAATGTTGGGTTGGTTTCGGTGTTAAAATAATGATCGACAAGCCTCTTGTGTGATTCGGCACGATCGTCCCGACATATATACATTTTAAACAAATTGTAACATATATATTGTAAAACACATAATAAAAAAATTATAAAAAAACAACTATACTAAAAAAATTGTGTATACCTTCTCGAAGAGGATGCGGTGGATGCAGACTCGTTTAAACTCGTGGCCACGATGGTTGACAAAAACTGAGAGTTTCGTTGTTTGATATTGATCTCCTCTTCTTCTGAACTTGACGATTTACTTTCAAATGTGGGAAGCTCCAACGTAAACGGATCCATTGTTTTAAACTTTATAAAATTTGAGTGTAGAATGAAAGAATAAAATGATAAAGGGTGTGAGTTGTGATTGTTTTGGAGTTGTTTAAATAGAAAAAAAATTAGATTTTTTTTTTAAAATCCACAACGGTCAAAACCCACCCCACAACGGTCGACCAAGTTCTTCCCCATTCGGCTTGAAACGGTGAGGGCTTCCCGATTCACCCCACCCCATTTCCGGGGGGGGCGGTGTTCCCTTCCTCTCCCGATCCGGCAAAGCCCACCCCGACCACATCCCGTTGCCCACTCCGTCTCCCCTAATCCTTGCGAGGAAAACAAGTACTTTTTCATGGTTAGCATAAAAAACATGACTAAAACATATTCAAATAATGTAAATAAAATTGCATATGCATAAAAAATAAAATCAAAGCCTTAACAAGTAGAGTTTTTAAATTGACAAACAAATGAACTAATCAGTTACCATTGGTTGAGGATTTGTATTTAATACGGGTTTCTTAAAACAAATTTCGAGGTTTCCTTAAAAATAACTCATTTGTGAGATTCAAACAATCGAATAATTTACTTTTTTTTTTGTAAGATTGCTCTAGCACCCGAGATAACATCATGCTCTTTTGTGTTTTAGTATTATGTGAACAAGGAAGTAGTGGTGGAACGAACTAGATAGTATCTCTCTAGTTTAAACTTTTGTAGCTCTTAGAATATGTGAGTAATATTGATATATTTTCGAAAGGTAAATCAAGAGAGAGTCTTGTTATAGTGCATGATATAAAGCCTGATTTTTTTCACAATAATCCTTGATATTGTTGTATATTTTAGTCTAATTAGATGTTAAAGAATCTTATAGAGTTAGAGGTTCGGAGTGCACGCTCGTTTAAAATTTCCGAGCTCCAGACCAAATGGGGTCAAGGGGGCTGCGCCCGAGATTTGACCCACGAAGTTACCCGTCAAAACCAACCACCATTAAAGGATAATCCAATAGAATTGTTTATGATATGAATTTCTATTTCGAGTTTATTGGGTAGAAATATTGATTTCGGATGGTGATTTCATACACGATCAGATAGATCTTCAAGCGTTTATTGATGGATTTCTCCAACAGATATGTCAAAGGCAGTCCTGCTTGCATCATTTACTAAACAAACATAAACAAACTTTCCGTCAAACTCTTCATGAAAACGGAGACCATGACAAGCGAAAAATATAAACGCGCATATACATGTGACAAAAAAATCAAAATATTATTGTGAATTACATTTTTGGTTCGATTTTTAACCGTATTTGTGTTACTAATTCGATTTTCGTCGACGGATTTAAGCTAACACGAGGGTGAAGTGTTTCTGGTTTCATTAAATTCAAGATTCAAGCAAAAAAGTATTAGCAAAGATATAATCATACTTTGCTGCGGATTTTGGTTAACAATTTAACATCAACTAAGATCATGGCCTCGATTATGGATTCAGATTCTTCAGTTTCCTCCGACGTTTCGCAATTTCATCGCACACCTTCTTACTGGTATTGTCAATTAATCAATTTTCTTGTTACATTTCACGCAATATGATGTTTTTCTTCAGATCCATCGTTTCCAACGCCTTGTAACTGATCAAATTCATGATCTTTACTGCGTTTATAGTGATTATCTGTCGGTCATATAAACCCTAATGAGCATAATCTGAGTATCGCAAAGCTGAACACATTATGAAACTGATCTGATCATATCAAGCATTAATTATGAAACAAACTGATGTTTTCCGTCATTGCCTGAAAATGAGCATAACAAGCATTAATTATGAAATACACTGAGGCAAGTAATGGTTTATTTAAGAGAGGATAATGTGACCTTCTCTACCAAAATTGCCTGAAAATGATGCGATTTATAGCTAATGCTAGAGTTTAAATTCGGAATTCTTGCAATTGATTTAAATTTTGTTTACAAAAATATGGTAAACTTAATAGAATTATTTTATATTTGTTGGGAATTTAGGACTTAGTAATATGGAAAGAAAATTAGCAAGTTCTATGTGCTTTTTTTTTTCTTCAGAAATTGGGATTAATTGGGATTTGAGGTTTGCATTGATTTTTGTTACTTGTGCTTTATGAGCTTAGATTCTTCTATTGAATTTTGTATTAGTGAAGAGAATGTATATTTGCTCTGCAAGAAACTATGTGCAGATGGAGTAGCTGATGTTTCTGATCTTTTCGTTGTCTTCATCTCCAATGAGCATAAGCATGTATGTTTACTCGTGTGTTTGATATTGTTCATGAGGTATATGTTGTATTACCATATTGATATGAGATTTTTGTATTTAACACAACTGATTTTAAGTAGAAAACTATGAGAATCACATATATACATTTACCTTTTGCTTTAACTGTAATGCATAAGAGGGTTACGTAACCACATAACTGTCTCTTATTGTCCTAGGGACCTAGACTTCTGGTACGTCTGGTGAGCAGTCTGGGGATGGCTAAAAAACCTAAAACCTGATGGGATTCCATTACCCGAAACATCTGGGATGGGTGGGATTAAATTTAAAATGTTTTGTAAGCATGGTACGGATATGAGATTAGTTGATAACAGACCTGATTACTTGAAGCCATATACCAAAGGTCCCAAACAATATACCCAAAATTTTGAATTTCATTTTATTTTTATAATGATCTTTCTTGGTAATGCTTCATTCTAGTAAATTTTATTATGTACTTTTCTTTAGTGATGTGTTGTTATTTATATTTAGTATGCTATAAAATAATTTAAAATTTTGAATTGCAGGAAAAATGAAATTACTTAGAATTCTCGACTAGTATTATTTTAAGAAACTAACAGGTATACCTGATACATAAGAGCATGCTCGATACATGACAAATACCCTAGGGGTATTGGCCCAGGTATTAGACTAAATAAGATACGAGACTATGATTTCCAATGCCCGTCCTAAATCCAGCCAGTTGTCATCCCTAGTGAGCACTCGTGGTTCACTACTTATAATAGGTTTTGATGCTCCAAAAAATATTATAACAAGTTATTTTTAACATGATGTTCAGTGATGTTCAGTGCACCCTTGCATGAATGACTATAAGACCTTTTGATTGATTCGTCATGCTTTAAGTGTGGACTAATTAAATTAAGAATTTCTTTCAGTCAAAACAAACACGCAATAAAACTAAAATCCCAAGAAACAATCTCTCAATCATTGATACACACACATGTATATATGTGTGTATTGTTACACTGTCAATCAAAAGCATGGACTATGAGAATGCTGTGTTGACGCTTGATGCAATTATTATATTCTGTGTTTGTGACTGCTTGTGCAATTAAATCTCCACCCCGTCCCTCATCCCTTTCCCTCCCTCCCCCCTCCTTACATGATGGTTTTGCGTCTTGTATCCTTTGACACGTAAAATGACATAGAGACAACTTAAATATTGGCTAATTTTGTTTAATCATCATTATGCAGATTCCGTTGTGGCATCAGAAAGCTAGCCATAGAGCAGATGGGATAATTCTATGGGATTACCATGTTATTTGCATTCAGGTAACAAATGTAAACTTTCACTACATTAGTTGATATGCACTTTATGACCTTGTTAAATATGGTTCGTGTTTCTTCCAAAGGGAGTAATTTATATAAATTAGGGGCATCATTGTGCAGAGTTGGCAGGTTGAGTTATTGAAACCTGGCGTGACCCATTTATATATTCTTGTCAAAGCCATCAACCATAATTCAGAGTTTCAAACGCACATATTCATGTAACACTAACATGACCTATTTAACCTATTTATCCAAACTAGTCAAACAACGCCCCATTTGCGGTGCACACATATAATGTATATATGTGTGGGCCCTCAAGGGGCCAAAGTAAAATTGCACTAATTTTAACGTTATTTTACTTATTTTGTGAAAATAACGTTAAAAATGTTGGGATGATCAACTTCAAACGATAACTTTGAGCCGGGGATTCCTTCGGAGCAGCCTCTCTATCCCAATTGGGATAGGGGTAAGGTTTGTATCTATCCTTCCCCCTCAGACCCTACTGAAAAGTGGGAATATACTGGGTAAGTTTGTTTTATCCAAACTAGTCAAACAGTTGACTGGCTGCAAATGTGTTGAAATCAAGTTTTATAGGTGTTACATAGGTAAAAAAACGGGTTGGTAGGGTAACTGTGTAATTACAAACAAACAAACAAACTTATAAAGTAGAGTCTCACTAATCAATAGGTTAACTGTTCAATTAAATAGGTTAAAGTGTTAAACTTGAACACAAACCATTAATTAAATAGATCAACCCCGAACATGACCGTGTAGTTATGACAATCCAAAACCTGATTATTGGTGCTATTTTAATAGAGAAGTAAAGAAGAAAATTCTTTGGATCTAGTATGGGATTTGGATTCAACTCTCCCACTCCCATCAACCTTAGCATCCTATGTATCAGAGTGTATCCGACCATCATTTGAGCTATTTTCTGAGTTTCAAAGGTAAATAAATAATGAATTTGATACTAAGTTGCTTTTTTGATCAATAATACTGATATATGTTTTATGATCTCAGGGTATTTCGTGTTGTGCATGCCCCGTTATTTCTATCCTATTTTGCTTCTGATAGAAGACATATGAAAGATTCAGAGGGAAACTGGACGTCTCCTCCACCTGAGTACAAAGCTATAGTTGCTCAAGGTATTGTGTCACTAGTCATTTTGAATATCCAGTTTGCCAAATATATTAAAGATTTATTCTTTATTACAACGTAACATAATTTTTTAAATCAAGTGAGTTGAAGGTTGTTTACTTCTAAAACATCTTTGGGTGACTTTATCCCATTTCTTTTTACTTAAAAATGTATCCTGTTTGTTTTAAACATGATTCTGATAGAATGTATCCGAAATTACAGAAAATGAACAACAGTCACAATTCGAAATCGATCCTTTGATTTCTTTTTTATTTCTCTGCTTGTTATCACAAATACAGAGTGTTGACTATTTATAGTCAATTATTACAATTACAACAGAAAACAAACTATTGTAACCGACTACTTAACCAATTTTCAATTACAAGATTAAGCTAACAATTCACCCTCCTAAGCTTGTAATTTCCTTCATACCAAGCTTGTTCTTCATTTCTTCAAACTTTAATCTCGGAAGGGCTTTAGTCAGTACATCAGCTTTCTGTTCTTCACTGCACACAAATTCTATTCTGATCTGCTCCTTTTCAACAGTCTCACGAATAAAGTGATACCTTGTATCAATATGCTTACTACGAGCATGAAAAACTGGGTTTTTGATAAGTGCAATGGCAGACTTGTTATCTACCTTGATTTCCACCTGCTGCTCTCTATCTCCTGTTATTTCTGCTAACAACCCTCTCAGCCAAATGGCTTGACATGCAGCTGTTGATGCGGCCATAAACTCTGCCTCACAGGAAGATAGAGCCACTGTAGTCTGCTTCTGAGAATTCCAGGTGATGAGGCTGCTTCCATAGAAGAACACCATTCCAGTGGTACTTCTGCCATCATCTCTATCAGTAGAGTAACTGCTATCACTAAACCCATGTAACTCAGCACTTCCTTTCCTTTGATAACTCAAACCCAAGCAGGTTGTTCCTTTCACATATCTCAAAATATGCTTCAAGGCTTGCAAATGAATCACTTTAGGAGCCTGCATATATCTACTGATGTATCCAACAGCATAGCACAGATCAGGCCTAGTGTGGATTAGGTACCTCAAACATCCTACCCATTTTCTGAACTGAGTAGGATCAGCATCTCCTCCTTCATCATGTTTGGATAACCTCAGCCCTGGCTCCATTGGAATCTTTGTTGAATTACATTCCATTAATCCTGCTTCCTCCAGAATTTTCTGTGCATAACTGGTTTGCTGCAGTTTAATCTCCTCATGAGTTTGTGTGACTTGAATTCCCAAATAGTAAGACAGCAACCCCAAGTCCACCATCTCAAATCTTTCTTCCATCTTTCTCTTTACCTCCTTAATCTTCTCAGAATTTTCTCCAGTTATCAGCAGGTCATCAACATAAACTGCTATAAGTAGAACATCTCCCTTGACACCCTTTCTATATACTGCAGGTTCATACTTGCATCTTTTGAATCCCAGCTCTTTCAACACACCATCCAGCTTCAGGTTCCAAGCCCTAGGAGCTTGTTTGAGGCCATACAGAGCCTTAAACAATTTATAAACTTTCTGTTCAGCCCCTTTCTTAATGAACCCTTCAGGTTGTGACACATACACCACCTCCTTTAGCTCACCATGAAGGAAAGCTGATTTCACATCCATGTGATGAACCCACCATCCTTTTTCAGCAGCCACAGCCAAAATCAATCTTACTGTTTCTATCCTAGCCACCGGGGCAAACACCTCTTCAAAGTCAACTCCATGTTGCTGTACATATCCTTTAGCAACTAACCGGGCTTTGTATTTTGTAATATTCCCTGTGGCATCTCTTTTAACCTTGAAGACCCACTTCAAGCCAATTGGGACAGAACCCTCTGGCCTTTCAGTGAGCTCCCAGGTTTTATTTTTTTCAATAGACTTGATTTCAGCAGCCATGGCGTCTTCCCATTCCTTTACTCCTTTTGCTTCTTTGTAACTAGCTGGTTCCCGTTCTAGTAGCAGCAGCTGAGATTCCTGTGCCCTGTCATAAATTTCATTCAATTCCTTGAGCCCCTTAGAGGTGTGTGATCATACCTGTCATCAAGAGCAACCGTAGGATCACCAGGTCTATCTACATCTGTAGGCTGCCTGTCCAACATTGGACCTCTTCCTTTGACTGTGGATTCTGGACTGCTCCATATTGGCTCATCCTCAACATCTTCATAATCTTCACCTCCTACATTTACATGATCATAATTGGTTGGAGCTTGACTACTGGAAACCTGTGCCTGATTCCTGGTTTCTGTGTTGACCAGAAACTCAGTCCATTCCGGGCCTTGGGCACCCTCATTCCTTTCCCATTCCCATGGTCTTGTCTCATCAAACTGGACATCCCTTGTAACATGAATCCTACCAGTTTCTGGATCTAGCATTCTATAGGCCTTGGTCTTTGGTTGACAGCCTAAGTGCACCAGCTTCCTGCTTCTATCATCTAACTTCTTCAGATTGGCCCCAAGGATTTTTGCATAGCCAACACACCCGAATACTTTCACATGATCCAGCCTTGGTCTTCTGCCTTTGATAGCCTCATAGGGAGTGACTTCCAGTGCTTAATGCTTTAGTGGGAGATCTGTTCAGTATGTAGACAGCATGCCTGACTGCTTCCCCCCACAGATCTTGGGAAAGTTTCATGGCCTTTAACATGCATCTTGTCATGCTCATGACAGATCTATTTCGCCTCTCCACAACCCCATTTTGCTGTGGGGAATATGGTGAGGTGAGCTGGTGATACAGACCTGTCTTGGAGCATAATAGATTGAAATCCTTGGAAGTAAACTCACCTCCATTATCTGTCCTCAGGGCCTTTATTCTCCTTCCATACTCCAATTCCACCTCTTCCTTGAATTCCTTGAATCGATCAAAGACTTCAGACTTGCCTTGGATGAGATACACCCACATGTATCTGCTATGATCATCAACCATCATAAGCAGATACTTGTTTCCTCCTTTGGTTTCTGGTGTTATGGGTCCACACACATCAGCATACACCAGATCTAGTGGCTGCTCAGCCTTGAATCTTGTTTCCTTTGGAAAGGGGGCTCTGGACTGCTTTCCTGCCATACAACAGTCACACACCTGTGATGGGTGTGTGATCTTGGGAATCCCTTGAGCCATCTCTTTCCTGGACAGTCTCTGAATTGACTCAAAGTTAAGATGGCCCAGCCGAGCATGCCATAGCCAAGCTGTGCTTACCCCAACTTGAGCCAATAAACAGATTGGTGCGGCCACTTTGAGTTCAATTCTGTAAAGCCTGTTTGGAGACCTTGGTACTTTCATCAGCAGGGCACCACTTGCTTCAACAACCCACAGATTATCATCCTTCATCCTTACTTCATAGCCAATTTCAGTGAGTTGTCCGAGGCTTATGATATTACTTCTCAGAGTGGGAATGTAATATACCTCGGTTAGTACCCTTTGGTCCTTGTTCTTGCATTCCAGGACTATGTCACCTTTCCCTTCAATGCTCACACAGGAGCCATCACCAAATCTCACATTTCCACTTACATTTCTATCCAGTCTTGCAAAGAGCTCTTTATTTCCTGTCATGTGGTTGCTGGCCCCATTGTCCAGAAACCACACACCCTTTTCTTCACTCGAGTATCTTTTCGGGAGGACTCTTTCTTCATTCAGAAACACCGCAAGAGTCATCATGAGAGCTGGCCCATCTTCTCGAGCATCTGTCAGGTTTGATTCCCTTCTTTGGATTTGTGGGGCACTCAGAGGCATAGTGTCCCATTGCATCACACCTGAAACACTTGATCTTGGTCTTGTCTTTAGTCTTTCTTGACTGGTAACTTGTGGAGGGCTTGTCTTGGGCCTTGCCTCTACCCGCAGATCCCCTGCCCCTGCCTCTGCCTCTGGGCCCTTGTCTCCCGGCTCCCCTGCCTGCTCCTTGGCTTGCCTCAGGTCTCCTTTTGGCTTGCCATTCATCATAGCTCAGGAGCAGTTGGTCTGACTTCGCAGAGATCTGCTTATCTTTCATTTTGGTTCGCTCTTCAAATGCTTTCAGCCTCCCAATGGCCTCCTGGAATGACATTACATTTAGGTCTGCAAATTGTTCTATCGAGGCCACAATGGCCAAGAATCTTTCTGGAACCGAACCTAGGAGCTTCCTCACCAGCGTCCTATCATCAATCGTGGATCCCAAGCCATTAGCCTTTGAGACCAGATGGCTTAGTCTACCGGCAAAGTCATCTATTCCTTCATTCTCATTCATTTTCATGGCCTCCAACTCAGATTGTAGTGTCTGCAACCTTGCTTCCCTAACCCGATCGGCGCCAACGAATCTGACCTTCAAAGCCTCCCAGATCTGCTTGGCTGTTTGATATTGCGCGACTTGTAACACCAGCTCCTCCGGTATTGCCTGATACAATAGGGCGACAGCCATATCATTCTTCTTCGCATCGACCGCCGTGCCAATTCCGGGTTCGAGCGCTTCGAGGATTCCGTGGACCTTAAACACCGCCTTCAATCTGATCGCCCAAATGTTGTAATTGTTGACGTTCAACATTGGGCATTGTAACGAGGCTGTGCCGCTTTCCTTCGCAGTAACAATCACACCTGCATTAGCTCCGTCTGCCATAATTGTTCTTCTCCGTCTTCGGTAATACTGCAATGGCGATTCTTGATCCAGCCCTTCGAATCAAGCGATCGAAGGTTGTCTTCCTACTCGAATTTCACCACCGATCTTGATTTCTTCGCCAATTTCGTCAAATTTAGACGAATCTGAGCACCGCGGCTCTGATACCACTTGATAGATGGTATCCGAAATAACAGAAAATGAACAACAGTCACAATTCGAAATCGATCCTTTGATTTCTTTTTTATTTCTCTGCTTGTTATCACAAATACAGAGTGTTGACTATTTATAGTCAATTATTACAATTACAACAGAAAACAAACTATTGTAACCGACTACTTAACCAATTTTCAATTACAAGATTAAGCTAACAGATTCAAATTTGATATTATGTGGAAGTAAAATAGCCGGATTGCCACCTATAGTTATTTCTTTCACTTCTTTCACAACCAAAATTACCTTGCGTGTTGGCTATAGAAGTCAAAAGATAGGGATGGTGAACAAACCTGACGGGATGACTGAAGCCTGAAACATTCTGGAATAGTATTTGGTATGGACCGGGCATGGGAATAGTTTAAAAAAATTCGTAAGTTTGGGACATGTTGTATATGGACTAACCGGATATATTAATATATCATACACTCTTAAAAAAGTATAATAAATTGCGTGTTGAAGTTATTAGAAACTTAACATTATTAAAAGGGTCATTCACATATTTCCCTTCCCCTAATATCATTTATAACATATATGCCCAAATAAAAAAGTCAATTACATATTTTTCTATTTTTCTTTTTAAAAGATATTTCCCCTTCCAAATAAACTAGTCAATTACATATTTCTCCCTCTCAAGAGAAATATGTAATTAATTTTAAGGGTTGGGTGAATATGTAATAAAGGTTCTCACCATAAGGATATATGTAAATAATCCTTATTAAAAGTAAAAATTTGTTAGAACTGTAATTGAATTGTTGTATTTCAAGTTAGTTCTTACAAAAGAGTTAAAAATTGACGTTTGGGGTAATGGACATCCTAATGGGTAACTTTTAACCACATAGAGTATGCCCACGAACCCGGTGGGCACTAAGTAACAGGTATGAGACATGGTTTTATAACATGGTATGTAACTGGCCATCCCATTGCCATCCCTATCAAAAGAAGGCAAGCAATATATGGTTATCTACTTCTGATAAAAACATCTACCTTGTGTTATCGCCTTAAATCTGATTAAATTTCAACTTTTCTTCTTTTCGGTTACTCATTCCGACAGATGGAACTGTGCACAACCTAAACCAGTACATTGAAATGTCCACAAAAGATGTTTTGAAAGACGTAGGAGAAGACTCGGTCAATGCTGTGTATACCAAACAGTTGGGCGTGTTGGTGGGCGAGAACCAGTTGGAACAGTTCTTTTCTTGCATTCCAAGGTAACTGCCATATTCATTTTCCACCACCCTTTTCTTGCATTCAGTTGCAGATGATCTCCAGTTTACACCTCACCAAAAGTGCACTACTTTCAGATGCTATATTACATTATTACATGTATGTGACCAACTTGTGTTTCAAGTTATTTCTTAGTTAGCAAAACCAAGTTTTATTTAGTTTTACTTTACCAAAAAGGCATTTGTCCCAATGGTATCAAAGGTGTATTAAGGTGTTCCTCCCTAAAATAGATTGAAGGTTCTAGTCTCATAGTGGACAATGATGGAAAAATTTTTTGTTCAAAAAAAAATTTAGTTTTACTTTTGACTTGGACCAGAAACAATAGTTACCGGCGTCTTGGCACTTGATGGTTGAAATTAGAGGTTAGAATTTTGATCACTTGCCAAAATTGGATTATTTTGGGTCATCATTTATGATTTACCATTGATGGATCAAACGGTTAACGTTGTTAAGAGTGAATAGAGTTAGACGAGTCAAATGCTTACAATGTAAATTTTCATTTGTGCTAAACGGATGGAAGAATTTACTAATCTTTATGCCTGTAGGTCATTAAAAGTGATCTAATATGTACTTAAATACTTAATCTTGTTAATAGTGCTTTTAAAATCCTCATTTGTCAAAAAAAAAAACTTATTAACCTCCAAAGAAGTGGTATAGTGGTTAAAGTGGAAGAGAGACAACCTAAATGTTTCAAGTTCAATACCCACTTAGAGCAATTTTTCTTGGAGGCCACCTATCCGGTTTCTTGTGGCCGCGCTTTATCTTTTCGCCTCGGTTAGTAGGGTATTGGAGGAACCCGAGGGTTTACCATGTAAGTGAGTTTTCACGATTATAAAAAAAACTCGTTTGTCACAAATGAGACAATTGATTTTTTTTTTTAACAGCTAAGGTTACTTTCTTTCTAAGCTACTTCAAATTAATCACATCATTGAATGAGATTGAACATATAACCTCTCATTTTAAAAGACAAACCTCTACAAATAAGATTGGTAAAACGCAGTTTAAGCTGAATTTACTAGCTTTACGCTAAAAGATGGTTTTTTGTTATGTTTGTGTAATATGGTAATTGGCACGATAAGTTGACAGGTACTGTATTTTCTATATTATTTGGTATTTAAATATGAAACAAGTAAAACAAATCCCAATATTAGTTTTTCATGGTTTTCCTTAATTTGTAATCGAAATCAATGAAATCAAGTCGAAAGCTATCGATTGATAAGCCCTAACATCTATAACAAAAAATGTGAAACATGTCCAAATTGGGTTTTAAAAAAAATGTTTTTCCATTGTCTCTAAGCTGTTTTAGAGAAAGAGATCACTTTGATAACATTTCTCTAATGTATAAAAAATTATATTGATACATCACATCTTGCTGCTTTTTTGCTTTAATTTTAGACCTTGTCGCTTTTAATGACATTTCCCTTTTGACCCCTGACTACAAAGTACTAATATAGTAATTCTATTACCTTAAAGTCAGATTTTACTTGTGAAATCAGTTTTACATATAAAACAATAGTATAAGCTATAAAAATGGTATTCTATTAACAGGTTCATGAGTCCTTGGGTCAAGTATAAGGGATGAGAACAGCGGGACCATTTTTACACCAGAATTGAACCCATCTCAACAGTGAACCAACTATGGCACCCAAGCACATATCATAAACAAACCAAATAAAAGCAAAAATCAAGTACAAAAAGATCTCGAATTAACCCTTTTCTCATCATCGTTACTTCTTTTCAACTTCGGCTTTCGATTTGTTGGTTTTAAAAAGGAAGCCTGAAACCCAGCCATTACTTTTATAACTTGTATCAACTGACTCTCGATCTCGGCCCCATTTGGTTCAAGAATTCCTAAGCACCGTGCAACCGCCTCCATTGTGCTCATACACCCACCAAAAGGTTCCTTCCGAAGTGTTAAATCAGAGCTAAATTTTGTTCCACCATCAACACGAACATCATAGGGCAAACTTACCTGAGTGGCAAAGTTAGACATGAATGGAAGGCTAGCAGATACCATTTCCTTTGCGTGCTTCCATGTCCCATCAAAAACAATCAGAACAAATTTGTTCACGTTAGTATCTCCAAATGAAGATATCCACCGGTTGATCTCCATTGAAGGAGTTGGGTCTGTACCTATATGGTGATACGGTCAGTAAAAGGTGTAAATAAGTCAAGCTCAGTTGCAAGATATTCGAGATCAACTCACTAAAAACTCAAATAACGTCAAGCTTAAATGAGTTTGAGCCTGAACTCGAGCTTCAATAACAATTAATATAAATCTTTAGCCCATGTTTCACTTATTGAGCTCAAATATGTTTGCGAGCTTAAATTAGCCTACTATTTATATTTTTTAAATCTATTAGATATATATTTACATGACAATTAGAGTAAATTGCCGAGATGGTCCATGTGATTTGCTAGTATTTCACTCTTGATCCTAGGTTTCATAAATTACCATATGGTTACAAACTTTAAACATTTGTAACACATGCAATTCTTAGGTTACCAAATTACTCTCACATGCTTGACCAAATTACCCTCACCTAAGGATTGTATGTGTTACAAATGGTTAAAATTTGATACCATATGGGTAATTTACGGCCCTTAAAGGGCAAAAGTAAAGTTGCACTAATTTTAATGTTGTTTTACTTACTTTTGTGAAAAATAACATTAAAACCATTGGGTTAGTGGGTTAATCGAGCATCATGAGCCGAGGGTCTCATTGGAAGCAGCCTCTCTATTCCTACATTGTAGAGGTAAGGTTGTCTACATCTTACTCTCCTCAGACCTTACCTTAGCTTTGCTAATAGTGAGATATACTGAGTACGATGATGATGGGTAATTTACTAATTAATGAAATATAGGGAACAAGAGTGAAATTATAGAAATCCACATAGACCATATTAGCAACCTTAATTCATATAGGTAATCTCAAAATTTCATATTACGGTGTAAACCGACACAAACCCTTATATAGGTAAACTCAATATCAATGCTCCTAACAACCTTCATTCATCTATCATAAGGCCATGTGTAGTGGTAAAGCCCCATCACTCAACGTAGGCGCCACATCAACAACTATTCTCATTACCCACTCTTCACATTCACATATGTAAACATCACCTCTTTTTCTCTCCTCTCACAACCCACTCACGTCCTACCATCATCCCCTTCTCACATTCACGGTGATCACCCAGTGCCGCCCTCACGTGAATGCCCCTCACACCCCTGTGTAGTGGGGGAGGGCACCATGGGGGCATGACCCATGCCCCTCATGCCCCACTCACTTACCATTACACATAGCCTAACTAAACATCAAAAGATGATTGAAAACCTCAATTTCTTAAACTTATCTAGACTTCTACACAAGTCGTTCAAGTTGGTTTATGCATGCTCCTTTAACACTCATTTAAAACCCACATGGAGTATTCTCTGTTATTTAAAAGGCTCATATGTAAAAATATACTAGTAAGGAAGCTACTAATCTCTCTTTTAGCCTATGCTGATTTTGATTGAGATGGGTGAACACCCAGTAAGTCCCACTGATAGCACTACTGCAATGAACTTATTATTGTTTTTTGGCTTATATTTGGTGATTCTTTGATGTCCTTAAAAGATAATAAGCAAACCACAATATCTTGGTCATCTACAAAAACAGTAAAACACTATATCATGTGAAAGAATCTGGGTATTACACTTTTTAAAATATTTCACAGTAAAAAAACTTTACATTTTGTAAAATTAAAAAAAAAAGATGTCATAACAAAGCTGCAATCTTGTGTTTCATGAAAAATAGGACACTTTACAATAGGTAGGGTTGTAAACGAACCGAACGAACACGAACAAGCCCTTGTTCGTGTTCGTTCGTTTAACTTTTAACTTGTTCACGAACGGTTCACGAACGCTTAACAAACGAAAATTTTTGTTCGTGTTCGTTCATTAAGGATTTAGCTTGTTCACGAACGCTAACGAACGCTAACGAACACATTATTTAAACAATAAAAATTAACATTTTTAATCTCAAGCAATGGAGATAATCATTTATAAATATATAAATTAAGATATTATATTATTAAACCAAAAATAACTTTAAGTATTATGGTATTAAAGTAAAAATTAAAAATAAACAACACATTTAATGAATAAATATAAATGAACTTAACCGAACATAAACGAACGTAAACGAACATGTTACCGAACGTTCACGAACACAAATGAACGAACACGACCTCTGTTCATGTTCGTTCATTAAACCAAACGAACGGATCTTCTTGTTCGTGTTCGTTCGTTTATTAAACGAACGAACAAAAACGAACTTCCTGCCGAACGGTTCACGAACTGTTCACTGAACGTTCGGTTCGTTTACAGCCCTAACAATAGGTATTCATTCTATGAGAATATAAATCAGTTCTAGTATCCTCAAACAAGTTAAAACCAAGCCTAAAAGCATTGCAGATCTGTTCAAAATGATTAACCAGCACCTCAACATCTAGGTTTATGTGATAAAATAAAACTACTGCACAAATTCCACAACCTTTAACTTAGTGGTGTTTGCATATTGTTGATAATTAGATTCCATTTAAAATCATATTAATCAGACGATCAGTATCAAAAATCAGGGGCGAATGTTAGTAGGTCGCCCTTCTTTTTTCCGTCGGCACTCGGCAGTGTTAATTTTCGGACTGAGAGGACTGGTTTCGCCTGACATGTATTAAGTCACATAAATTTTCGCTCCCTATGCTCCGCCACTTCAGAAATCAGAATGTATACCCAAAAAAACCCTAGAATAGTAAGAATGATACCAGGAAAGAGAAACGCCGCATGAATAGATCGGGGAGGATTCTGATCAGAGGCAGCGTCATGAAGGGAATCAAGAAGAGCTGAATCACCGAGACGCAATCGACGGCCGATTAGGGTTTGGCAATTTCTGAGGCACTTGTTGAGAACAGGAACTGTAGCTAGCCGGTGGCGTTGTTCGTGTGGATGCTGGAGTATTACGATTTGCGTGGTGGTGGAGAGTGGTTCGGCCGGAAGTGAGTCGCATAGGCACACGGTTGCTGGCCTTTCACAGGCGTTGCAAATTCTCCGGCGAGTGTTTGGGGGGCTGAATTGACTGTCGCCGTCGATGAGAATTGACATTAAAAAACGACGACCGGAGAGAAAAGAAGCTGACTAAAATGCAGAGTCCTTTGGAAAGAAATTATAAAAATTTGATAGGAAGTAAAAAAAAAAAACTTTTTTGATTTAAACCTAAACGGACACATATTTAAGAGCATGCCCAATCGTCACACCCCTCCACCCACCATATAAATAGGAACCGGAAAATCTGTAAGCTCTCTCTTCTACTTAGGTTTGAACCATTGACCTCAATAAGGTGCAACTTCTCCCTTTCATTACAATACCACTAGGCTAGAAGCCATTTGCTAATATTTTACTCTTTGTGATTATATTTTATAAAACATTCATATGATACCAAACATTGTTATCATTTTTTCTCACATTTTGAACATTTATTTGCAAAGTGTCTATGATCATTGCACTTAAAACATCTAACATGACTTTTGACCTTTAAAAACCTAAAGTTTCCTTGACCCCTGAACCCTCGATATCCACCTCGGTTATAGTTTGAGCTTCCACAAATGTAATGCTCACATCTATGCTCCTTAATTTTCTATTTTCATTCAACCTTAGAAGACATTAATATACTTTGCAATTTGCTTATCATCATCTCTTTTGGCTTCTTGATGTGTTCCTCAAAGGCATTCAATTTTCCTAATGTTTTTCTTTGAAGCATTATTGTCAACAATATACTCAATTTAGGAAATTTTCGGTTTAGATTTTAATGTTTTATGCCCATCTGTTAATTGAACCATTTTATATTGAGAATTTTTGTAGCAAAATCTAACACAACAACCATACCCGGTTAAAATCCCACTTCTATTGGGGTCTGGTGAGAGAAAGATAAAGACACACCTTACCCCTATCTACAGATACAATAGATAGGCTGCTTCGTAGAAGTCCCCGCTCAAAGCTCCAAATTTTATTATTATTATTATTATTATTATTTTAATATTATTATGTTTTTTTGTTTTTTTTATTTATTTATTTTCTTATTTTTGTTTTCTCAAGCTTATTAAACAAAAACATATACCAAGCGACCGCCAACCCTACATAAGCAAGTAGCACAACGCATAGCCATTTATGGCATTATATCAAGCACTCAACCCAACATGAATCAAATGAAATCAAAATCATTAGAAGCATTATATCAAATAAGCAAGCCATAGGGAACACCTAAGCACATAACCATAACCATTTATGACATTATAATGATCAATCAAAGCAATAGTTTTCATGTAAGACTACAATCCCCCCATCCCGCAACGAAGCATAGAAAGATGTAATCCTCTATCATATATCCCCAACCAGCACAAGCGACAACAAGCACGCCAAATAAAAGCAAAAGGGACTGTACGACCCTAAAACTAAGACCCCACGTAATAAATGTGGACTATAAACCTAAATCCTCAGGAGGGGGTCTATCTATCCCGCATGTTTATTCTACGTCTCCAGGAGCCACTATCATATACCATGTCCTCAGAGAGGTGTAGGCCTGTCAGATTCTGACGAATCTGCTCATCACATGTCAACCTCGGTCGACCCCTTCCCCTTTTCCCCTCTACCGTGAGAAGCCTTGTGTGCTACCCCTAATCTTTCCCTAATGATTTCATTCCTTATCCGATCAAGCCTTGTGTGCCTGCACATCCATCTCAGCATCCTCATCGCCGCCGTCTCTAGCTTTCTAGATTGGTTCTTCTTAGTCGGCCAACACTCAGTTTCGTACATCATGGTTGGCCTAATCGTCACTCTATAAAATTTGTCTTTGAGTTTCTCTAGGAACCGCTTGTCACATATGATAAATCAAAATAAAAAAATGGACATCCATTCACTAATCCAAAAGTTGAATTCAAGACAGGGGCGAAGCTTCTTTCGCGGGGGGGGGGGGGGGGGGTCCGTAGTGTTAATTTTTCGGTCGAAATGTTATTTTTAGTTAAAAATAGGGGTTTCGCCCCCTTGTTTAAAAAAATTAAAATGTATTTTGGGTTTCAAAAATTTCCGCCCCCCTCTCAAGTCGACCAAGCTCCGCCACTGATTCAAGATATGTATTAGGATATAAATCAAACCATAAATTGTATTCATAATTCAATTTAATTTTTTAGTAAATACCATACAATTATTAATTTTTGGTTTTTTTCACACACTAGCTCATTTACAACGACAATATGCATAAACATTTTTTGGTATAAAACCCAAAAATTTTAAAACTAGTCTTTTGTCTTTGACATCAGACCCCATATTGCTTGCTTGCAATACAAATTTGCTATGTTTTCAATCAAAATCAATAAGTGATTTGTTGCCCTTCATCTTTATAGATTCAAATTGGTTTGGGTGTCTCTATTTGTGCCTCCTTAACCATGCCAACACCAACAAAACAAGGCTTTGGATTATCCCAAACTTCTTAAACTTTGTTGAACTAACTAACTTGTAACATGATCACCTATAGCAAGGTTTAAAACAAATATACTTGTGTCATATTGTTTTTCATTAGATTGTGTGTTTCTTAGTTTATAACCTCTCAAAATCTCCAAACTTAGCAACTTGTAACACAAGTTATTCATGAAAGGCTAGTAACAAATATATCATTTGCCATATTTTTCTTCCTAGGATCAGTACAGAATCACCTAACCCAAATACATACGTCGTAGCTTGAAGAAAGTTTTTGGCTGCATTGGTCCAAGTTAAATCGAGTTGGTCCAAACAAGTTGAAGAAAATCAGCTCGGTCGAGTGCCAAGTACTCAGCCGCATATGCAGAGATTTACAACACTCGTCTCATCTCAACCTTCAAAGAGGTCAAATATAAATAATATTCATCTCTAACAGAAGACTCTAGTAATCATGCATTTGTATTAGTTGAAAACACATGTATAAACAAGTAACTAATTATTCATTTAAAACCTAAATACCAAAAGGCACATGAAATGGTTGTTTGATAGTCTCTTAATTCTACTTAAAAAACATCTAATGGCTAAAATATAACTTTAAGTTGAGATAATTTTAAAAAATAACCTTTTAACTATTCAGACTTAAAATGTTTACTTTCTCAAAGAGTTTTAAAATTTTAAAACAAGATTAAATAGTATCTCATAAATTAAAAATAAAAATAAAAAATAAAATGGATTATCTAAATGTAATTTAATTTTGATAAGACATTATCTAATTATCATTATCTATAGATTGCGATATCCGACCCTACCGTCACCAAATCCACCAAAAGTAGCTGCCGTTAACTTTAAGTTACATTCAACAATTTTTGTAGCAGATCAAACATCAACTGTCGGTTGCAACCTGCAACATCCCGTCACCTCGCCTGCTCACTTCATCATCTTTGCCCATACACACACACACACACACACACACTACTGTGTGTTTAATTCCACCCACTTTTAATTTTCAACCCCAACTATTGAATCAAATTCCAGTTCAATTCGACTTCACGAGTTGTATGGGTGTGGAATTTGCCCCAATGTTGGTCCAGCAAGAACACGATCCCAAATCCCCAAACCCCAAATCGTCCTCACTTCCAACAACCTTTCGTTCTAATCGATTCTCCCCATCAAAATCCCTAGATTTCTCCACATGGGTTTCTGAAAATTTTTACAAAATCATCACGATCGGTTTCCTAATCACCACCGTCGCCGCTGTGTTCTTCCTCCGCAACGTCGGAGACTCTGCCGCTCTCCTCTGCTTCCAGTCACAAACCCAACTTTTAGAAACCATCAATTTCCCTCAAATTGATTACAATTCAATTGCACCCATCGTTGACAAGACTACAGTTTACTCGAATTTCAGATCAGAGCAATGGATTATTGTTTCTGTGTCGCATTATCCAACCGATTCGATTAAGAAGATGGTGAAGATCAAGGGGTGGCAAGTTCTTGCTGTGGGGAACTCAAAGACTCCAAATGACTGGGATCTTAAAGGTGCCATCTTTTTGTCAATTGAAGAACAAGCTAAATTAGGGTTTAGAATTCTTGATTTCTTGCCTTATGATTCATATGTTAGAAAGAATGTTGGGTATCTGTTTGCTGTTCAACATGGGGCAAAGAAAATATTTGATGCTGATGATAGAGGGGAAGTGATTGATGATGATATTGGTAAGCATTTTGATGTTGAATTAGTGGGTGAGAGTGCTAGACAAGAAGTTATATTGCAGTACACTCATGAAAACCCTAACAGAACCATTGTGAACCCTTATGTTCATTTTGGTCAAAGGTCTGTTTGGCCTCGAGGGTTGCCATTAGAAAATGTGGGTGAGATTGAACATGAAGAGTATTACACAGAAGTATTTGGTGGAAAACAATTTATCCAACAGGGTATTTCTAATGGATTACCAGATGTTGATTCAGTTTTTTACTTCACCAGGAAACCAAAGCTTGAACCTTTTGATATTCGGTTTGATGAGCATGCCCCGAAGGTTGCATTTCCTCAAGGAACCATGGTACCGATGAATTCTTTTAACACACTACACCATTATTCGGCGTTTTGGGGCTTAATGCTTCCTGTATCTGTGAGTTCAATGGCTTCTGATGTGTTAAGAGGCTATTGGGCCCAAAGGCTTTTATGGGAAATTGGCGGGTATGTTGTGGTTTATCCTCCTACTGTACATAGATTTGATAGGATTGAAGCATACCCGTTTGCAGAAGAGAAAGATCTTCATGTTAACGTAGGTCGTTTGATTAAGTTTTTAGTATATTGGAAGTCAGATAAACATAGATTGTTTGAAATATTGTTAGAATTGAGTTATGCTATGGCTGAAGAAGGGTTTTGGACCGAAAAAGATTTGAAATTTACAGCTGCTTGGATACAAGATTTGATTGCGGTTGGTTATTTGCAACCGCGGTTAATGACACTAGAACTTCATAGGCCACGGGCAGCCATTGGTCATGGAGACCGAAAGGATTTTGTGCCTCAAAAGTTACCATCCGTTCATCTTGGAGTCGAGGAAACAGGATCTGTAAATAATGAAATAGGGAATTTGATTAGGTGGAGAAAGAATTTCGGGAATGTTGTGCTTATAATGTTTTGCAATGGACCCATTGAACGAACGGCTCTCGAATGGAGATTATTGTATGGAAGGATATTCAAGGCTGTGGTTATCTTGTCCGAAAAGAAGAACGGTGAGCTTGCGGTTGAAGAAGGCCACTTGGACCTCCTTTATAGGTATGTGATTTATGATATAGTAGGTTAAAAACTTGTGTATTACATGAGGCTGGATCAATGAAACGTTAAACGATTAGTAATGAGCATAAAAAACTAAAGAAAATAGTTAAGAAAAAGAAATATTAAATAGATAAAATATTCATACAGTAAATATTAATAAAAAATAGTAAAATAATTGAAAAACAATAAGAGATAGGTATTTAATAATTAGTATAGCACTCACAGAAAAAAAATAATTCAAATGCTTATAAAACTCTTGGTCTTATGGATTTAGATACATGAAGCAACAAATATCTTAGTGTCAAATATGATTAAAAATTTATATTATTCTAACTGTAATATAACAATATAAATATATTATTTGCTTGAAATTTAAACTTATGGTGATTTTCAACATATGTGTCTTCTCATTTTAAACTATTTTTTATTTAATTTTTAACATTTTGACTTGTTAGAGATAATAAATAATCTAAATTGACCTGATCATAAGAAAATAGGTCGAATTTCCATCATGTACGAAACATATATAAAAATATGCAAAAAAATAAAACAAGCCATAATATAAACTCATATTATTTACAAAATTAAATAAAATTATTTGTATTAATAGGATAGAGATGAAAAAAATCAATATCTAATAAATGGTGGCCTTCAGTAAAACTAACTTTTAGAGGGCTTAATGTGGTGACAGTGTGACACGTGTCCACCAAAACATTTATTTATTAAAGAGTATATATATAGTTATAAATTTCACACATTAAACATTAATTTGTGTGTTTGTTTTGCCTAGTAATTTTGGTCATAGTTGTCAAAGACGCATAAAGGCGAAATTATTAGGAAATAAACTAAAATATGTGTAAAGATCTGTTTAGTTGGATGGAAACATGTGGTAATGATTTATTATTATGTTTAATTGGCATGTAGGAATGGAACAAATTATCATATTATTAAAAATAATATATGCTCCATGCTGGAATTTGATCTTCAACTTTTGAAGTGTCACACATCTTACACCAAATGTTTTTACATCAGTTTAAACTTTTGCTTGTTTCACTTGTAATTGTTTGTAATCATCTTTAGCTCTGGTAATTCTTTTGTTTCTTGTTTCTGCATTTTTTAATTTAAAAAGTTAAAGAATTTGATTACAAACATTTACCTTTTAAAGAAAACCAAAATGTGTTAATTTAACAATGTTTAGTTTTAATTTTTTTTTGTTTTTTTATGAAGAAAAATAATTAATTACCAAACATGTTTCAGTTTTGCACTTCTGCTGTCTATTAGAAATCATCTTTTTGTTTACATTACATATTTGTAAATGGAAATTGGAAAATAATAAATGTTTATGCAAATTTGATGTAATAAACTGTTGGAAATATTGGTAGGTGTGATATCAACATCTATCTAACAATTCATTATTGTGTTTATGCATCTGTAGATAATTCAAACTTTGTTGAACCATCTATTTCATAATTTATTGATGAGAATAATATTCCTGTTTCTGACTAATATTTTCGATAGCTGGCATAATGGCGGGTGGGGTTTAGCTGGATCATCGGTGGATTGACCAGCCAAACCCTTTTTTGTCTTCCTTTTTCACTTCCATAAATATCAATTTCAACTATTTTAAGTAAGCCTGGCAAAATGGTCGGGTCGGGTAACGGGTCAGAATATGTTTGGGCCAGGTTGGGTTTAAACACTCAATTTTGGCGTCTTTTAGACCATTTTATCATTTTAGATCCTCTTCCTTTTAGGCTAAACTATTACATATATCTATTTGACCCGTTAGTAACAAAATATTACAATATGATTCTCTTTTCATATAAATGAGATAAAATTGCAGATTATAATTTTTTTTTTCATGGCAGGAAATTCCCAAAATTGTTTGATAGGTTTTCAAGTGCAGAAGGATTTTTGTTTGTTCAGGACAATACAGTTCTTAACTACTGGAACCTAGTCCAAGCAGATAAGACTAAGCTCTGGACACCTGATCAGGTACAATTTATCTTCTCATATTACTATTTACTCATAGTGGCATGTGATGCGGCATGGCCGACGTCTAATCAAACATGACGAGTACCCAAAACGTCACACAAAAACAAGATAAAATTCGCATGTTCTTCATTCACGGGTCTTTGCCCATCTCCAAAACAAATATATCCTTAAAAACCATCTAATAAACAAACATTTAAACATAGTGAAATTCCACTTAACTATAGTTGTCTGAGAGGGTGAGATGTGGGCAAAATTTTCCCCATCTCATGGGATAGAGAGGCATCACCTAGAGACGTTGACTCAAAATCTTTGAAAGCATAATAACACACATCAAACCGAAATCATAATTGCATATATTATTAGTAGCAGAATGCATAAAAAAAAAGAAAAAAGAAATAAAGTCAGGCATAAAGATCCCTAAGATGAAACTTTTAATTGTCTTTCCGCCAAAACTGTATGCATCCAACTAGCGATAAGCGCTTGAATCCCTGTAGCAGAGGTCTTCGTTTTGAATCGAGCTTTCATTAGTTTTCTGTCTTTTAACACCTTGAACGTCACTTGCCTAGTGCAAGCTGTGTTTTACTTGATCCCGTTGATTACCTATTGGTTATAAGAGATTGAGGGTATCCCATAGGTTTACAAGTAATGATTTATCAAGGTCTCAAATAAAAAGATGATATGGTTTCTCACTTCAATAGGTGTTAATAGGCATATTTAGCTCGTTATAGTTATTACATTCCTTTTGTTCAACCAAAACATCACCTAATTTATCTTCTTCCATTGTGTAATGCTTGGTTCTAAAAATAGCGTATGTGGCGCGCCTGAGGCATGAGGCGTGAGGCGCAAGAAGGTTAATGTTTCAGGGCCTTGAAGCAGCGCTTTATGAACTTGTGGGTTGAATTTGATCAGCAGTTGGGTATGTAGTTCGGGATATGTATGAACAACCAATGGGATTAGAGATTCATTATGGTTTGCATGATAAAAAAAAGCCCAATATGTTAAAAAGACAAGACAAATGCATCTTTTAGTTGTAGATAAAACTTATTTTGTTATATACAGAGCAATGCCTCACGTACGTGAGGCTCTCGTCTCATGGCTCATGCCTCATGCATTGGCATTTGAGGTCTAAACTCCTCAGAGCGCCTCGAGCTTTTTAAAACCAAGGTGTAATGTATTCTCTTTTCTTAAAGAAAGAAAAGAAGCTAAAAAAACAAGTGATTGTTACGTTTATCAATTATTTGACATCAGCAAAGCTATTTGTAGGGTTTGGGAAAGGCGGAATGAAGTCAAAACTTACATATATCACTTGTAGTAGCGGAGTTTATCTAGATTTAGATGAGGGGCGGGAATTTTAAAAAATGAGTGAAACCAATACCGAAATCAATACCTATAAAAAATTTTAACCTATCACCCGAAAAATTAACACCAGAAACGGAAAAAAGAAACAAATACAACAATTAAACAAATAGGCAACCTTATAACTTTTATGTATCATAGAACTGCACATAAACATATCATAAATATAGACATAAATTATTGTAAGACAAAAAAAATTTTAGAAAAAGGAAATATATCTAATAGTAATGTACATCTAAATATTTGTAGGTATCAAAATCTTGGAGCAGTGTTTCATTCGATAGCAACAAAGACTGGTATGGAAAACAAGGAGAACTGGTGAACAAAGTCGTGAGCTCAATGCCGGTTCATTTCCAAGTCAGTTACAAGAAACATATGATGGGTCACGACTCAACCCTCACGATTTGCAACTCCGAGGTGTTTTATGTTCCCCGAAGGCTCGTTAACGACTTCAAAGATCTTGTAACCCTTGTGGGAAATCTTGGTATTCATCAAAAGGTTGCTATTCCCATGTTCTTTCTAGCAATGGACTCAAAAGAGAATTTCGACCCTGTGTTTAGCACGATGGTGTATGAGCTAAACCCGCGACCAAACACTACATCGGGTTACTATTCTCCCGAAGCACCGGCGGTTCATCCATGGAGAGTGTCAAGTGAGCAGGAGTTTATAAAGCTTATAAGATTGATGTCAGCAGGTGACCCTTTATTAATGGAGTTGGTTTAAAGATGATATTGTTGGATGCATTTTTTTTATAGATGAATGTGAGTAGATTCTTGGTGTAGACTGGTGGGAAATTTTGTGTAAAATTTGTAGATAGGCAAAAAAATTCTTGTTTTGTTATTTACTTGGTGAGTTAGTACAAATTATTATAGACAACCTAATTTGTACATTGGCATTCATACAAGTGAAGTAAAAAGTGTACAATGTGTGTCCATTTGGTTTTGGGTGGTTCTCCGAAAATCAAAGTCGCGACACATCTTGTCTTTGTTATTTGAATCAGACTTGAAAAATCGAAAATTGAATCGAATTTGTATTTGGTTTTTGAATTTTCGAATTAGGTTAGTTTTGAGAACAATTTCTGATTTAGGTTTTCGAATTGAATTTGATCTGTGATTTTCGAATGTTTGATTTGTAAACAAATTATATATATATTTTTTTTGTGTAAAAATTACATGTATTTCTTGTTTATTTTAGAGGCATTCATTATCTATTTATTTATTTTTCAATTCATATTGGTTTCAGTTCATATCGGTTTATTTTACATGTATGGCATTCATTATCTATTTATTTATTTTTTCAATTCATATCAGTTTCAATTCATAATTTGGAAGTTCACCGGTAGCGCGTTGCGCTTGCTATCCGGTCATTAAAACACTAATATGATCATGTATATTAGAACATGCATATAAAAAATACTCACACCAGCTATCACTCAGGTGTAAAATATAAAAAAGACAATCCGCATAACTCTTGTAGATATACCAACTATATCTACACGAGCATATGAATTTTCATACATTTTAAATGTGTAGATATACCAAGTATATGATTTATATCCTGATTAATAATATATAAATATCCTGATTAAATGATCAAAAGTGGTCCTTCAATTATTTAAGAACATGAAATATATTAGTCAATTGGCTATTTGGCTAGTAATTTTGGTCAAGTCTAATCTTCCAAACATTATTGCTGTTCACATTTCCATTTATTAAATACTAGCCTAAAACCCCGTGTATTACACGTGTTAGATAATTAAAAAATATAATTTATCAATATAAGATAATAATAAATTTTTAGTAATTATAAAAGTATATTTTAAGATAAAGTATAGTTGAAAAATTTTTATAATTTATAAATTATAATAACCCTTTGTTATAATAGGTAGATGGGATGTCTCTTACATACCCGTTGCCAATATGAAAATTTGATTAATGCCAAAACTTGTGAAAATTCATTATAACACCATCAACATGACCAAAACAAATATAAAAGCTATTCTATAGGGTTGATTATTATATTAACTAGTTTTATATTTGTCCTAAAAGGCTAAAACTTGATATTTTAATGTTATAATCTTATCATTTTGTTAAATTGGTAACTAACAAAAACACGCTTGATTTGATTAGTTAAAATACTTATAAAAATAAAAAAGTATATATCTTTATTAAAAAACACAAAACAAATAAAATTAGTAAAGCGCGAAAAAACAAAAACTTTATAAAAGATTGTATGAATACTGAATTTAAAACATCACTTCTAGTTCCATTACTTTAAACTAAAAAAAAAAAATTTATAAAACCGAACAGAAAATATTCTCCATCAACATGACCAGGGGCGGCCCGGGGAGGGGCAAACCCGACCTCCGTCCCGGGCCCAATTTTTCGAGGGGCACATTTTTATATATGTATTTATATATATATTAGGTTATAAACCCGAGTATTACACGTGTTTGAGTAACAAATAACTCAGTTAAATATATTTATGGGCTCATTTCATTTCTCAAAAGCCATTTATCCTAACCGGCTCCATGGACGCTCACGTTCAAGAAGAAATTGAAATTCAAAATCCCAAGAAATTGGGCCCATGGATTTACAGTTTACTGATTATTGAATGACCGATTTAGGTAAAATACGGAAGAAATTGGACCCCGCCAGGGGCGCTGCCCTTAGGACCCCGCAAGGGGGCGCGGCCCCCTTGACCCCCGCTTGGTCAGGAGCTTTGAATGCGTTAGGGGCCTTTTTTCCCCGACTCGTCCTGGGCACCCAATTTCTCAGGCCGCCCCTGAACATGACAACATGATTACGAACCGGAAAATAATCCAAGCTTTCCCGGTCCATTTACGGCCCACCGACTGAACACAAACTTCTATTTTGAATTTGACGCCAAGAATTTCACAGATTTGCCAATAACGTTGAACCCCTCTTCAACTAGTTTTATACCCGTTCGTCCGGTGGCCGGGTATTTAACGTCATAATAACGCAAGTCTTTCTTTTTGAATTCTTTAAACCCATGGGTAAATACCATAAATGCTTATTTTATACGGTAAGGATCAAATCTTGAGGAATTTAGATGGTCCAGATTTGTTCTCATGACAGTTGAAACGACCGCGTCTATATATATAATTTACCTTATGCAAATCTCATTTTCAATTAATTGGTTGAATATTCATCAAGATTTTGAAATCCCAGAATAAGCCCTCGAGGGCAAAAGTAAAACTGCATTAATTTTAACGTTATTTTAATTAATTTTTGTAAAAATAACGTTAAAAGCGTTGGATTAATTGATTAATCAGGCATCATGAGACGAGGCCGGGGGTCTCATTAGAAACAGTCTGTCTATTCCTACGGGGTAGAGGTAAGACTGTCTACATCTTACCCTCCTCAGACCCTACCTTATCTTTGCTAATGGTGGGATACACTGAGTATGTACGACGATGATGATGATTTTGAAATCCTAGAATGTTGGACAAAAACCCATCAGGAAAAGATCGGAAACCAACCGGTAAATACAATGATTCAATCTTTTGTTCGTATCCAATTCATATTTTTTGGGTGAAATCAAGGTATGATGTGTTATTCTTGAATTGTTTACCTAATTTTGATTATAATCATCGTCTCAGTTGTTTAATTTTTCATAGGATTTGCTTTGATTTCGATCTCGGTGTGAATTTCAACTTGAGACCTCGAATTTTCAAATTGTTATGGATCTTAGTCAAATTTTATGTTGCGTGTACTATATATCTTGTACATGTTGAAAAGAACAAGAAAAGCTTTTTGGAGCGAGGTCTCGTGAGTAAGATTTTACTGAGCAAATGCATGAAAATTACATTATATACATGAAAAATGCATATAAATATGGTTCGTGCTCGATTATTATGGTTATTGGAGATGTGAAAATTGAAAGAGTAACCTTGTTTGATTTTTCTCCTCTCTTAACTACATTTAATTAGGCATCTTCTTTTAATGATCAACTAACCAACTGTTGTGTACTCCGTACGCGACCTCCAATGACTAAAGGATGACCGAGCTGGCCACTTGTCCAGACAAACGGAACCCCTAGCCCACCAGCCACCAATTCCCAAGAAAATCCGACACAAGCACTCGCCAAAAGACACGACGGTGAAATACCGGTAAAATCAAATGAGATCAAGGATCGAATTCAGGATCTAGGTCTCCGATCACTTTTCCAATACATCTGTCTTACAACTAGGACAAGATATCATTGGTACATTTAATTAAGCATCTACTTGAAAGAAAACACACAAATGGTATATGGATAATGGATGTGTGCGTTTTGTGATTTTATTTATACCTTTTTTACAATTCATGAACGTCTCTCATACAATTAATTAAACTAATTCAGATATATCTTTCACTTTTTAGAATTTTTTAATCACTTTTTAGAATTTTTTAATCACTTTTTAGACTTTTTAAATTTTGAGTTTCGATAGCAACGACTTCTCCTGACTCGTATTATTAGTGTAATGCAGGAGCAAACCCACTACTTTAATATAATTAATTATTGAAATAATAATGCTTAATTACATTGTTATATACTTGCAATTTTTAAGTTCTAAGAGAACATGTATGGGGATCAAGAAACTAACCATAGTAATTTGGTATTAGTTTGGTATGTGCCATGAACTCCTCTATTAACTCAAGATCATCAGCTAAGAGTAATTTAAAGTTAAGCTTTGATGGAAAAAAAAAACAAGAAGACAACATTGGAACAATTTATTGACGAAGGATTACAGGGGCCGGAGGCCTTCTTTTTCCGTTCGTAGTGTTAATTGTTTGACCGTAAGGTTATTTCGTGTTTTAAGTATTGCGCCTCCTTTCAATTCACAAAATTAACATGTATTGTACTTTTCGTAAATTTTCGTCCCCTTCAAAACGTTTAAGTTGTGTCACTAGGAAAGATATGTCTAATATACAACATATGATAACGTTGTCATTGACATGTAATCCATTACATTATACACCAAGTCAAGGCCGACTCCTTAATATCTAGAAAATTAAATACAATAGTAAATGTACGTATTTATTTCAAAATACATATAGAATGACGCTCTAAATTAAAGGGTTTCTAGATTCAATTTATTGATAAGGTGTAAAAAACAAAGATTAAAAATTAAACCATATTTATAGCTGAAAAACTAAATCAAATTGTAAACTCGTTTTTTAATTTGGTTTCTAACCATATCTCTATTTTAAATTTGGTTTTTCATTCATTTAGCGGATATATATATATATATATATTTTAATTCGGTTAAGTTTATCTTGTTAGCACAATATATAAGTGATGACTATATATGTTAAATTCAATTTATTAGGTTTTTTGATCTATAAATTTTTTAGATTTATTTTATTTGGTTTGATTAGATAAATTCCCAATACGATTCAGGTAAAAAAAATTTTTTTTTTTTTTGGATAAAGAAATCAGGTAAATTGGTTAACAAATATACCTAAAATAATAAAAATCAAATAAACCGATATACGCCATCTCAAATTAATGTGTTAATGTCAAATTATATTATTATTAAGTAAAATAATGATATGCAATGGATCATTACATAAGACAAAATGTCTTAGGAAGTGATATTAAATATAAATAAATAACTATTTATACAAATGATATAATCCAATTATAAACTCCTTTTGATTTACGTTATTGAAAGTTGAAACATTAAATTAATTGCAATTTCTACAAAATAATGCCTTTATATACATGTTTATAAAAACTTGCAAAACTATATAAATATAAAATTATGGATAATTGGTTTCACAAACTCTTTTACTCCTCCTTGTGCTGTCGAAATTGAACCATGCTTGCTTTTTGATTTTTTGGTGACATATCTCAATCGAAAGTAAAAAAAAAAATAAGACATAAAAAATATATAAAATAAAATAAAATCCTCGCGATATGAAGATAAAAAGTTGACAGAAACTTTTCTCCTTTGAAAAAGGAAGCACCACCAATTTTTAAATAAATGATTATTTTTCCGTATTTCCAAAAAAAAATAATAAAAAAATAAAAAATTCACCCTCAATCCACCTTCCCTAAAATGTATTTTTTCCCCCATCATAGAATACATTTAAGCCTAGCAAACCTAATGGTGAAAGGTCACCTATGCCCGGTGATCACCCGGCCTGTCCATAATTGTAAAGAAAATTCATCGTCCGAAGGCCCACTAAAATATAATCGGCCCACCTATAACATATTGTTTCAAATGATACTTGAACTCAAGACTTTTATTCTTCATCGATCATATCTCCCACCACAATAATTAACGTGCATTGACGTGAACTTATAATTCACAACGTGAAGTGGCCACATACACTATTAATTAAAATCTTCACATATTAATGATTTCAGGCTAACCTTAATCACCGACGTATCATCGTATCATGGTTGGATTGTTAATTCTCATGCGTGTTCTTATAAAAGTTGTATGCAATGTTATGCCCAATAAGCATATATATTTCCTATTATTTAACTAATTATTAACTTGATTAAATTAGGCAATTGATTGACGTCCTAATCAATACACTAATTAAAGAACTTATTTCTCTTCAATCTCAAAAACCAAGAAATTAAAAAAAAAAAAAAAAAAAAAAGACTCTAAAGAAGACTTTGATGATCGATTTTGTTACTGCAACAACATCAAGTTTGGGTATATCCCTTGATCGAGCTCAAAATCATAAGAAAATCGATGATTAGGTTAATATTTCCAAGGCAATTAACAAGTTATCTCATTAATTAATTAACCTAATAATCAGTAGCATAAACAATCAATTAAAATCATAAGAAAACACATATATATGCTTACATAAGTATATAATCAATTTAAAATCATAAGAAAACATACATATGCTTACATAAATATATAATCAATTGATTAAAATCATACGAAAACATTTATATATGCTTACATAAATATATAATCAATTAAAATCATAAGAAAACATACATATGCTTACATAAATATATAATAAATTGATTAAAATCATACGAAAACATTTATATACGCTTACATAAATATATAATCAATTGATTAAAATCATACGAAAACATTTATATATGCTTACATAAATATATAATCAATTGATTAAAATCATACGAAAACATATATATGCTTACATAAATACATAATCAATTGATTAAAATCATAAGAAAACATATATATGCTTACATAAATATATATCGATCAATTAATTAAAATCATAAGAAAACATACATGCATGCGTAGGAATCAACAATCCAACCATGATAAGATGATACGTAAATGAATGCTCTCGATCTCAAGAACTCAACAATCAGCATCATCATCATCAATTTGTAAATGCGAATTGTGAGGTTTAAACTGAATGTGGGAGACTTTATAGGTTTATTGTTTTGCTTCTAACTTAAAGTTAGGTTTAAATAATATATTCTTTAAGGTTGTTACGTTAATTAAATTAAATTAAATTAAATTAAATATATACATTATCCAAATTAGATAATATCAATTATCCAAAATGTACGTATTTATCGATCAGGTTTCAAAATATTAATATTCTAATATAATTTCGTTCTATTATAAAGCCGGTCTTTTAGATAATTAAATTTTTAAAGGTTATAGATTGCCTTAATTATCGGATTTTTAACTCCAACTCCATAAAAGATAAAACTATAAAAGTACTGTCATTTTAATTTAAAAGTTAAGTATTTTACAAACTAGCAGATCAAATACACTTAATAAAAATAGTTTATGGCATATATGTTCATAATTATTTAACAATGTATGCTTCATTATACAATTAACATGATTATATGAATCTATATATATATATACTATATGATAAATAAAATTTTAATATGATACATGTTAATTTTTAGGCTTCCTTTTTTTTTTTTGAACGAACCAACTAAGTTTTAGACTAACTAAAACTTGTTTTTTTCGTTTCTCTCTCTTATTTAATACTTATGTCATCTTTTATTAAATTTGATTTTTTCAACCCTCTATTCTAATAAAAAATAATGATTTTATTAAATTTGATAAAAAATATTAGTACATTATAAATAAATTCTTTAATCTTTTATAAAACATCTTTGATAATATATATTATGCTATTTAAAATAAATATTTTTAAAATTTATTTATTTAACATGTATAATACACATGTTTTAACCTAGTATAAATATACAAGTAACTTTGCTATTTTATATCTTTGTATTGGAAAGGTTAATACTTTTGGATATAATTTTAACTAATATAACTGAGCAATCGTATTGAAAAAAATTATCTAATCCTAAATAAAAAAATATAAACTTAGAAATAACACTTGATAAATATGATATTAATAACGAAGAAAGATGTCACGCAAACGATAGTCGTTCTTTATTATATGGTATTATAAATTTAGAAGTATAGATTTCATATATTGTTCAACGTGTACCAATGCTCTAGCCTTGCGTACAACCTTTGCTTGGCACGCCTGCTTTTTCAGTTAGAAACATTTTCTTTTATGCCCCATAAAAAAAGGGTAAACGCCATCATTAGGCATCTATAAAGACTTGGATGAGCCTAAACCCGGTCCTTTGAGGAAACGTCGAATGAAATAGGTGGCCTGGTTTTTTTATATACGAAACATCACTACTAGAAATCTGAAATTTACCAACAAATTTTTCCGACAAAAAAAATATGGTCGGAACTTTCCAACGATATGAAATTCCAGAAATCTTTCATCAAGGTGAAGCGACTTGACATACAATATTAAATTCCAGAAATACTAATGAATTTTAGCTAACCTAAATCACCGGATTGCTTGATAGAACATACCACTTTATCATGGTTGGATCGTTGATCCACATACGTGTTCTTATAACAATTGCATGTAATTATAATATGCCCAATAAACATATGTTAATTTCCTATTATTTAACTTGATTACATTAGGCTATATTGGCTTAAAGTCCTACACAATAAAACTAATTAATAAAATAAATTGTTGCTCTTCAAACTCAAAATCATACCTCTAAATAAGACTGATAATTCCTATTGTTTCCTATTATTTAAATTGTTGTATCGATTTTGTTGTCGTAACATATTTAAGATTAGGAGTCTCCAGTCTCGACCATAATAGAAAAGAAAAAGGGAGGTCTTAGACGCATGGAAGGCCCACGGGTCATGAACTCCAATCTTGACCATAACATATATTATCAAAGTTTAGATATGTTACGACAACAAAATCGATACAATCTCCATTATAATTCTTTGTTTCATTTTATAGATTTCCAAGTTTCAAAGGATTAATAGATTGCAAACAAGACTTTAAGCCAATCATTAATTGTATACTAGCATAACATAATCAATTAAAACCATAAGAAACATATGTTTATATATCATGTTAATTAAGAGAACATACATACGGATCAACAATCCAACCATGGTAAGGTGATATGCATGCCACATGAACAAGAAATTGCATACTCTCTCATAACTCAACATTACCAATTTTCAAGATGGGTGAATTTTATGATTTTATCATACCAATGCAAATTGTAAGGATCAATTGAATATGGTAGTTATAGATACAACTTACAAGTTTATATTCATTTAGTTAGGAATAAATGATATATAATTTACGATTTTTAAGCTAACTTAAACTATATCCATTATCCAAATTAAACTATATCTATTATTCAAAACTTAAATTATATATATCCATTATTCAAATTAAATTATATATATTATTCTAAACTTAAATTATATATATCCATTATTCATTTATTCAAATTAAATTATAACTGTTATCCGAAACTTTAATTATATATATCCATTATCCAAATTAAAGTAAATCTATTATCAAAAAAGTACTTATCAATCACGTGTCAACACAAAGTTTGAAAATTCAAAATACGAATCCCCTAATAAATTTTTTTTTATATAAAATTAAAAATACGGCGTTTTAAATCATTAAATATATTATACTTTATGGAAACCACCGTATCCGGTTATCTCCAACCCCATAAAAGGACTATTATTTAAAAATTAAAAGTTTTTGAGTAATTCACAAACTAGAAGAAATATACACTTCAGTTGAATAAAAAGTTATAGCATATGTACTCCTAATTATTTAACTACGAACATTTCATATTGCAATTAAGATGATTGTATGAATATAAACATACAAGGACCAAAGTAAGTAGGCCTGTATACGAACCGAACAAACACGAACACAAACACATTAACGAACACGAATTTTGTGTTCGTGTTCATTTATTAAGAAATTGAATATGTTCGTGTTCGTTTGTGTTCGTTCACTAATAAATTAAACGAACTGTTCATGAACATAAATGAACACAAACGAACTAAAATAAACGAAAAAACTTAACTGGACAATTTTTTAACACCATTGAATAATCATAAACGAACATGAACACTATTGAACAAACATAAACGAACACAATTGAACAAGTATAAACAAGCACAAACGACAAGTCCTTTAAATGTAAATACATATCATTGCCTCTTTTCTAAACATTTTTGTTTTAAAACGCGGGGCTGAGAAGCATGCGTAAACTGTTTTCTTTAAATTGTTTACTTAAATGCTTTTATTCATTATATGTTATATATTTATGTTTGTTGATACTCCTAGACTCCTGTCTAGGTAATTATTATACAGATCAAATTGTCAAGTTAATTAAATTACTCTTATGAGTAATACTTTAACTCTAAACTTTAAACAAACCCTTAGTCCATCAAGATCAAATTCAATAACCTAAATTCAAAGTGAAATCAAGGAAACTAAAGATCATGTTCAAAGAAATCTAATTCAGTGTGTGATCTGAAGATAATGGATCCTAACTAAGAATCAATTATCATTGTGAAAATCATGGGAATTCTAAAGATCAAATCAAGAGACTCAAGGAATCAGAAATCATAAATGTGTGTGTGAACCATTGAAATAATGAAATCATTAAGATCTAATGAAATCATTAATACTTGAGTTAAGGTGGATGTCAGTTGTATAGAAATCAAGACCACGTGTAACACACATAAAGTCCCGGCATAAATAGTAGACTCTTGTAGTCAAGCTATATGGGCAATAACGTGAACTATCAAATGAAATCAAAATCAAGTTCAAGTTCAAGAGAATCAAAGAGATCAAGAATCAAAGGATATCCGTAAAGTCCCGGCATGTACAGTAGACCATTGGGTAAAGCTGATATGGGCATCATTAAAATCCCGGCACGCTCAGGTATACTCTTTGTGAGTTATGCCTGATATGGGTCACGTGTGAGAGGGTACAACTTGGACAACCACCAACAACTAAGTCTAATTGATTGAGTCAAATAAGGCCCAATCATCATGTCTTAGTTGTATTTAATGTTTATTTACTTATTTAATTAAACATTTAACCTTATGTTTTTATAATTGTTTTTGGGAAATCATGTAACTATGATGAACTCAAGAGAATCAAAGGTAAATCAAATTTTGGAAAGCAGAATCTAAATCAGAGGTGAATGGTAGGTAAAAATGCTTAATTATCATTAACATCAGTGTCATATACGCATTAGTATGTGGTGGGACGGCGTCTGGGCGGGTTGTAGGCTCGACTCAGGGGTATGCCCTATATATAAGCATACCGATGTAGACACTACATGTAATGTTAATGAGGTTAGGGTCTTTACCGAGAGAGGTCTACAAATCATTTTCAATTACTAAACTATATGAACTCATAAACCATGTGTCGACTTTATTTTTGCATGACTTCTCAGGTGACGAACAGGTCAACTGAAGAATTATTTCTTTGGACTAGGTTATCGGATAGAGGACCTAGCTTTTTGGACCTGCATATTTTGAAACATCATTATACAGTTTATTTTGTATATCTTGTGCAGATACAAGATAGAAGATTTATGATGTGATAATAGATTTACATTGTTAAATTATAAACTTAACTGATGTAATTTAACTTTGTAATTCTATTTTATTTTAGCAAGTTTCTCATTTATATATCATGTGCAATGTAAACAATCTGATCATTTTGATTATCACTTACGATATCGCGCCCCGGGAACCTTCCGCCCGACGGGGACTCCGATCCAACCCCGCCGGCTCGGGGTGTGACAGGTGGATAGTGTTATGTAGGTTTATTGAGAGAAACTACCAATATCATTGTAGACTAGCACGTGCACAAACCTGTGAAGGGTTTGCTATATCTTTGAATGCAAAATTAGCGATTACGCTTTGTGGATCCTAGTAAGATTCAAGCAGTGAAACAATGGGAGATACCACGAACTCCGACTGAAATACGTCAATTCCTGGGGTTGGCAGGTTATTATCGCCGGTTTATCAAGAACTTTTCAAAGATAGCCTTGCCACTCACCACATTAACCCAAAAGAATCAACCTTTTATATAATACTTTTTCATGCTTATTTTTATATGTGTTTAGTCTACTTGACAATATAAACTAACGAGTTGTGTCGGATGTAATGTATTTTTGTTTAACTGTATAAATTCCAGTTTGTTTGAAAGTGTGTACGTTTGATAATAATATATACTTAGTCATACCACAAACGTACAATTTAAAAAATCAAATTCGTGTTTCTTAACAATTATTTTTACAAACATGAAACTTACGTTTCTCTTTACTTGGGTTCACGGCAACGGTTCTAGGTTTGTTATGAAGTTTGCAAACACATTCTTTACTACGTTAGTGTACTTAGTCATGACGTATACATGTAAGCAAAGAAATCAAATTCGTATGTTGTAACATTTGTTTTACAACCATGAAACTAATGTTTCTCTTTGTCCGGGTTCACAACAACGTTTATAGGTTTGTTATATTAAGTTTGTAACTTTGATATTAATGTCATCGTATGACTACACCGTAACACACAAAGAATAAAAAAACTCGTGAATAATTTTTGTGAATTTAAATGACACACAAATGTCTGCATAATCGCACATGAATTATGGCATATTAAACAAACATGTTGATTCATTAAATTTAAATGTAAATGTATAAAAAAAGTTGGAGGGGCACACATTTTTAATCCCCACATGGCCACATGGCCCACATGCACATAATTTGAATCCCCGGCCCACTCGATCTGAGAAATATCTTTAGTTATTATTTTAACCAGTGGATAATGAGCCACGCATTGCGACAACAATTTGATCTAGAAAATCTAAACATACACGTACAGATTAAAAATTCATTAAAAACTAGGTTTAATCCCAACCGTTCGTTGCGGGGGTTATCACAGTACACTTCCAATAACGGTATTATATATCATTTGCAAAATCATAAGTTACATAACAAAATCAAATCTCTCATCACAAACACTATACAATTATATATATATATATATAGGGGAAAGATCAAATAAAAAGTATATTTTGCCTAAGAAGGCTAAGAAGGATTTTTGAAATCTCCAAAACCGACCCAAACGAACTCCGATTGAACTCATTTCGATGGCATTGGAACCGTCTCATCGAACACTACAATATATATATAAACATAAAATTATACAAAATTGAAAAAACAAAATTTAAAAGTTTTAGTGGCCAAAATTAAATAAACAAAACTTTATATTATATAAAAGTTTTAGTGACCAAAATCAAAAAAAAAAAAAAACTTAAATTATATAAAAGTTTTAGTGGCCAAAATAAAAAAAAAACTTCAAAAAGTTTTAGTGGCCAAAATCGAAAAAACAAAACTTTATATTGTATAAAAGTAAAAATCGAAAAAACAAAGCTTTACTATTAAGTTTTAGTGGCCAAAATCGAAAAAACAAAACTTTATATTATATAAAAGTTTTAGTGGCCAAAATCGAAAAAAGAAAACTTTAAAAAGTTTTAGTGGCCAAAATAGAAAAAACAAAACTTTATATTATATTAAAGTTTTAGTGGCAAAAATCGAAAAAACAAAACTTTAAAAGTTTTTGTGGCCAAAATCAAAAAACAAAACTTTATATTATATAAAAGTTTTAGTGACGAAAATCGAAAAAACAAAACTTTACTTTTAGTGGCCAAAATCGAAAAAACAAAACTTTATATTATATAAAAGTTTTAGTGGCCAAAATCAAAAAAACGAAACTTTAAAAAGTTTTAGTGGGCAAAATCGAAAAAACAAAACCTTATAATATATAAAAGTTTTAGTGGTAAAAATCGAAAAAACAAAACATTAAAGTTTTAGTGGCCAAAATCAAAAAAACAAAACTTTATATTATATAAAGCTTTGGTGACCAAAATCAAAAAAACAAAACTCTACTATTCCTTTTAGTTGGTTTTTAATATATATATTAATTTGATGTCAGTCAACAAAATCAATATTCGGTTCCGGTTTAGGTTTTGTCGGGTAAAGGTGGAACTGGTTTCGATTTCTCTGAGAATCCGTAACCATCTATACCCACCGGTTAGCGTGAGCGAATCTTATAAGGGACCGGGAGGGGGACCGCCCCCTGTTTTTTTCGTCAGTAGTGTAAATTTTCGGACCGAAAGGTTATTTTTAGTTAAAAATATGGGTTTCGCCCCCCTCGTTTTAAAAAACATGTATTTAGAGTCACATAAATTTCCACCCCCTTCCATAACAGTGAAGCTCCGCCACTGCCGGTTATGGTTTGGGTTGCTGGTTCCGGGTTTTTTGCCCACCTCTACTTCCCAAACTTCCCAAATATTATTGAACAATAGTAGGTAACAAGGGAACGAGACAAGTTATTGTTAGTTTAGGTTCTGGTTTGTTAAACAATTGAGATTGTTATTAGGTTTGTTAAACATGTTCTAGTTTGTTTTGTTATTATATTCATAATGCATTGCAACTATTTTAAATAGGATATTGTTTGTTTGAAAAAATAGAAAACACAATTATTTAAGTATAGTTAACCCAAGAATCGTTTAACCTAACCCGAGAACTGAAACCTAAGAACCGAATATAGTTTGATTATTTGGTTCGGTTCTTGGTTTCATCTTCGTATTTTCAAAACCCAAATAACTCAACCCAAGAAACCCAAAAAACCAACCTGAACGACGCCTATACTATGAAGCACTCTTGATTCTTGACTATTCAATAAAATAAAATAAAATAAAAGATAAACATGAAAACAACCAATCATAGTCTTTAAGACAATCTTCAAGTATGCATACTGAAGAATTCCATAACTAAATCGTCATTTCCTGGTTCATTTTAATTTCTAGTATGCATACTTGCATCTACGGTTTGGTAAAGGCAAAAAAAGATTGTGGGATAAGTTTTATTTATTTTTTAATATTTGTATTTTAATTTGGTTTTTTAAAAGAGTATCTGAGTATATTTACATGCGAAAAGTTAGCTTTTTTCTGCACAGCAACACCTGAACCCAAGATAACACTAAGTTCGAATACTCGGGACCCAAATCATATGGTAACACATAAACCCAGGGTGTCCCACCCTATGAGGAAACCCATTTTGGGAAAACCCTTTGTCCCTCCTTAGCCCTAATATACCTTGAGATGGATTTGAACACATTACATTTATTTGGAAAATCATAGTGTACAAGAGAGCAAAGCCCCTTTGGTACATGGGCTTATCTACTATGTGGGTATGGGTCGACCGACCCCCATGGACTTTTGATTTTTAATGTTATATATATCATCCGATCTCGACTGATCCCCAAGAAATTTTGTCCCTGACCCCATAAAAATTTTACGAATCAGATGAAGACCAATGTAAAATCATTTTAAAGCCAAATATAATAAAATAATACTCAAATAATACAATATACATTACTTGTGATTAAACCCACTTAATAGTTCATAATTTAAATCAATACCTAATCGGTTAGCCCACTTAAAAAATTAAAATGTCGAAAGAAAATCAATTTTATCATATCAACTTGATAAATGAGATGATTATTTGACGTGGTTTTATTATATATTTGTGATTTAATTTAGTTTTATTATTTTTTTGGTGATCCGACCCAACCGCATTCGAATTGATCAAAAAAATATATAATAACAAATACTTATCTAAAAAATATTTCAACCACCATAAAAAAAAATTTTAGGTTCGCCATTGATTTTGTATGCAAAAAGTTAACCCGTTAATCTTTTGGACCATTACTAAAAATAACTAGGCAGTTGCGTACTATTGCTGCAAAATTTAAAAGTTAAAGATCAAATCCATAATTTAAACTAAACCATGCACAAAAACCATATGTGTGATACTGTAAAATACGCTCAGTTATATTAATCATATTAAAGGGTGCTTTAGTCGGGTTTTCCTTATGAATTGAAGGTTGGTGGGCTAGGAATTCCGTCCGTCTGTGCTAGTGGCCAGCTCGGGCATCCTTTAGACATTAAGGGCCGCGTACGGAGTACCCGACAGTTGATTAGTTGACCGTTCAAAAAAAAGTTATATTAACCATATTATTTTTTTATTTTTTATTTTAATTTCGAGCTCTAGAATCACTATTACTAACGAGTCTCTTTTTAAAAATATTTTACTTTTATTATTCAACTAATTTATTTTAGGTTAGATTTTAAATATTAAAACATTTGGATAGGTTATGATTTTATTTTAAATAGATTTTTTTACAATAATACTTTCATACTTATAAATATCTCTTCTTATTTGAGTTTGAACCAAAAATCTTCTTTCTAAGTGTCAATGATCTATCGTTTATTAAAAGTTAAACCGACTTCCGTTACAAAGCATGCAGTATTCAAACTCAAGGAGTCAAATATGAGTTTTTTTTTTTTCTGTAACCATGACAAAATTCATCATGATAATAATTGTCATTACTTCATACTTAGGAGATATGGTAAATGCATGAATTTTATTAATGGGCTAAATGAAGATGCTTATATGATACATCAAGAATGTTTAGCTAATCTCAAGTATCCTAATAAAATATACAAGCTTAAGAAATTCATTTATGATTTGAAGCAAGTATCAAAGATTTAGAATCTTCATATTGATGAAAAGACAAGAGAATATAAACTTATTTAAAAATGAAGATTAGCCATGTATTTATATAAAGACTAGTGAGAGTATTGTCGCATTCATAATATTTTATGTCAATCACAAATTACTAATTGAAAACCACGTTCTGAAATTTTCAAAACATGTTAAAGTCTCGATTAGTTAAATGTTTCACAATGAAAATTTTGGGAGAAGCTACATACCTTTTAGGAATTAAGATCTATTGGGAAAAATCTAGGTTTATCATTGGCTTAAGTCAAAATGCAAACAAGGTTATCTATAGGGACAAATATAGTGCTTTTCAAATTTAGAGGGTAGGAAAAGGATCATCTTGAGTGATTTTCACACAAAAGAACATCTACAAACGTCATAAATTGTAATTTGTTTTGTTTATGTTCTTAAGGTGGTTCTCCATACTTGTTTCTTGACATTCAAATATGTTTTTGACTATCACTTTTGGATCATGCTTGCTTCGTGCTACCCTTTTAGAGAGAATACATTTTGGCCTTGTTTGTTTTTTTTTATAAAAGGTTTGCGTAGTATCTTTTATCTGCATCGTGCAGACGTTGACATCTGCAGACTGTTTGTTTTTTCTAAGACGTTTCATTAAATAACGTCCGCGTAAGTTCTTCCTGGTGCAGATGTGGACCAACCGCTTCTATGATCTTCTAAGGTTTGCAGAGACTACCCACCACCGGCCACCATCGCCACCCACCCCCTCCGGCCACCGCCGCCGCCCACCACCGCCACACTACAGATGTCTGCAAACGTGGTCCACAGACTGCATACATTTTACCTCTTAAAAAACAAACATGATCTTTGTGTTATTAACATTCATCTTCAGAAGAAACAACTTTTCTTCAAAGATATTATGGTCTCTATATAGCTGAGAAGGATTATGGTTGACTTATTGAGTCACTTTCAAGAATTCCACGTCTATCACTTCTCATCTAAATCTCACCGTTATATTATTATCATTAACATTAATAGATAGCCAAAATATTATATATATATATATATATATATATACATATATAGGGGAAGGTTAAAAATATAACCCACTAAATGTGTACTAACCCAAATAACTTTGGCAAGATGAAGCCGAATCTTGGATTTTTTTTTGAACATCATTGTAACACATTTTGAACACCATGTTCTTTTATGAGTTTGGGCTAATTCATCACCGTTCAAAAACTTACAGTACTGTAAATTGTAAAATATTTAAAACTTACAATACTGTAGCACAAAACTTACAACGATGATATTTTTTAAACGGTGATGAATTTCCACAAACTCATAAAAGAACATGGTATTCAAAATGTGTTATAATGATGTTCAAAAAAAAATCCAAGATTCGGCTTCATCTAGCCAAAGTTATTTGGGTTAGTACACATTTAGTGGGTTATTAAAAATTTCACACCCTATGTATATATATATATATATATATATATACATATATATATATATATAGTATAAGGTTTGGCTAAAAAGTTTTAAAACCATGAGAAGTGTGAGAAGAGATCTCAACCATTAGATCAATTGGTTTTGTGATTGAGATTAATTTAGTGGTATTTTCGTAAATAGTTATAAATTAAAACCATCAGTAAGGGTAGAATGGGAAGATCTAGCCAAAAACCTGCACATGCAAGTCACATGCATTTTCCTCCATCTTTTTTAAACGTTCCTAACTTTTTTATACGTTACTATTTTTTTTTAAAAATTACACCATAAAATCGAGCATTTTTTTATCTTTCTAATGAGTATAATATTAGTATATTTTTTAAAATTAAAATAACAACCTAAAATGAGTTTCACGAACCATATGTTTATGGTGTTTTTCCAATATATACGAAACTGATCTTTTATGGTGTTTTTTACACATATGTATGTTTTATGGTGTTTTCAAATATATTTTATGGTGTTTATGATGTTAACATTTTATGTTATATTTTGGTGTTTGCGTATTAATAAAACTAAAAGAGAGCATTTTTTGTTGTTTTTGAAAACGAAAAACACCATAAACACCTAAGTTTGTACGTGGTGTTTTTAACTTAGTTTATGATGTTTTTTCGAGATATTTTATTGTTTATGGCGTTTTTTCAAGATATGTTATTGTGTTTATAGTGTTAACATTTTATGGTGTTTTTGTGTTCGGATATTCATGAAACTAAGACCAGGCATTTTCATGGTGTTTTTGAATACTAAAAACACCATAAATCGCTATATTTCATAAACATTTGAAAAACACCATAACAAAAACACCTGGTTCATAAACATTTTATACATGACGTTTTAAACTTAAATGTCAATATATGGTGTATTAAATATGTTCATGGTGTTTTTAATTTATACATAAATGTGTTAAGTTTGTACATGGTGTTTTTAGACTATGCGTCTTACTGTTAATATGAACATCGTGTTTTAGTAGTTTACACATGGTATTTTACACTTAAATTACACAATTAAAAAGTGTCATGTGTAAAATTTCGTGGTTCGAAAACACCATGTGTAAAAACACAAAGTTTAGAACGACATGTTTTTTAGTTTTCAAAAACGCCATAAAACACAATGTGTAAAATTATACAGTCCAAAAACACCATGAATAAAATTACAGTTCAAAAACACCATGAATAAAATTACAGTTCAAAAACACCATAAATAAAATTACAATTCAAAAACACCATAAAATGTCTGTGAAAATTACACAGTAGAGAAACACCATAAAACGTCATGTGTAAATGACGCAATTAAAAAACGTTGTGTTTTGTTTATGTTTAAAACACCATAAAACGTTTAGTTTCACAAACAATATGAAAACACCATAAAAACGCACAAGTTTCAAGAACAATCAGGTTTGTTCTTTTTCTATTTTTAAATATAACAATATTATACTCGTTAGAAAGGTAAAGAAATTTGTGATTTTATGGTGTAATTTTTTTTAAAAAAATTTAACGTATAAAATAGTTACATACGTTTAAAAAATTTGGTGGAATTAACATGTGACTTGCATGTGCAGCCTCCATTTATGTGTTGACGTTTATACCCTTTACCCTAAAATACACGTGTCACATTCTTGTGGCTTCTCACACTTCTCATGGTTTTTTGCTTTCTTAAAATATCCCTCTCCTATATATATATATATATATATATATATATAGGATTTGGTTCAAATAAGAACCCACCATTTTTGTGGTAACCTATTAACCCATTTGAGCCAATCAGATTCATACACATCATAGATTCCTTTTTGAGTTTATGAGGGTATTATGGACATTTTATTAACTCATTTAAGCCAATCAGATTCACCCATATCATAAATATAATATTTATTTTCCTTTTTTTAAATCAAAGTTTCCCCCTTGATTTTTATACACTTATAACTTTTTTATACTTTGTTATTTTTTTATAAAAATTACATCATTAAACTCGTTATATTTTTCTCGTTAATTCCATAATAGTCATGCCAACTTTTTTTTGAATTTTTTTTGAGCGTTTGTAATTACACCAACATAACGAACGATAAATATAATAATTTTCTCTCGTTTTTTCAAAATCTTTCCATCTTTAAAATGTTTTCGAGCGTTCGTAATTTTCTCTCATTTTTTCGTTTAACATGTTTTTTCGAGCGTTCGTAATTTTATCTCATTTTTTCGTTTAAAATGTTTCAAAATCTTGTTTAACATGTTTAACATCTTTAAAATGTTTTCGAGCGTTCGTAATTTTCTCTCATTTTTTCGTTTAACATGTTTTTTCGAGCGTTCGTAATTTTCTCTCTTTTTTTCGAGCGTTTTCAATTACACCAACGTAAAATCTTTTCATCTTGTTACAAATTATTTTTTACTACAAAAATTAGTTCATTAATATTTTAAAAAATTAAGAACACTTTGAAAAAATCCAGATCCTTACATCAGTGTAATTACGAAAACTTTGTAAAAATTCAGCTCGTTACATCATTGTGATTACATCAGTGTAAAAAATGCATTTCGTTACGTCAGTGCAAAATGTCGTTGCATCAGTGTAAAACGTCGTTGCATCAGTGTAAAACGTTGTTACATCAGTGTAAATTACGAAAATTTTAAAAAAATTTGACAAAATTATACTTGAATTAAAGATAAAAAAGTGACAAATTTAATGGTGAAATTTTTATAAAAAATAATAATGTATATAAAAGTTATGAGTGTTTAAAAAATTGTGGGGTAAACTTTTTTTAAAAAAGAAATCAAGTACACCCATCAAATGTCAAATCAGTGTAAAAAAATGCATTTCGTTACATCAGTGTAAAACATCGTTGCATCAGTGTAAAATGTCGCTGCATCAGTGCAAATTACGAAAATTTTAAAAAAATTTGAAAAAATTATACTTGAATTAAAGATAAAAAAGTGACAAATTTAATGGTGAAATTTTTATAAAATAATAATAATGTATATAAAAGTTATGAGTGTTTAAAAAATTGGGGGGTAAACTTTTTTTAAAAAAGAAATCAAGTACACCCTCACCAAATGTCTAAAATGCCCTTAAACAAATCTCATCCACATGTTTTTTTGACTTTTTTCAGATTGAATATGGACCACTCATTTCAAAAAGCTTTATTTTAACAACCAATGAAAATGAGTTAATAGGTTTACACACTTGGAGTGGGTTACCATTTGAACCTTACCATATATATATATATATGGGTTGCGTTATTCACACACTCATCCCACCCACTCCACACCCCTTATACGAGGCGTATAGGGGGCAATTATTGGGTATCAGAATTTGTCAGTGAAAGTGATTGGGCTCCTATACGAGGCTCTATACTTGACCAATTAATCATTGGGTGTCAGTGCCAATGATTGGACTCCTATACGAGACGTATAGGGTCGATGAAGGTGTTGAATTAAAAAGTGAGGTGTGTGAATAATCAGTCCCTTAATTATTCTTGAACCGCCAGCTTGCAGACGAAATGTGCACTTGGTTGGTGTTCGACTTCGACATAATTTGCCATACGAGAAGGTGAGGAGTAATACGTGCTTGGTTGACTGATGTATTACACATTTAGAAGATTTAACTCTTTACTAAGTCATTGGTGTAATGTACCCATTTTTAGGGGTATTCATCAGGTTGGATAACGGTTTATTCGGGTTATTCAAATTTGAAAATTTTAAGGCCCCATCCGAAACCCAACCTGAATTCAAAACTTGTTATTCCAATCCGAATCTATCCGAATAACTCAAATAAACTTATTTTTTTCATCCGAATAATCCGAACAACCCGAATAAACAATGTTTATTCGGGTTATTTGGATTGAATTTGGATATCCGATCCGAATTCGGAAAACGGATATCCGATCCAAATATATCCAAATATTCGAATCTTTAATTCGGATTGGTTTTTGGGTTTCAGATTTTGGATTATTTCGGATTTTTTGAACACCCCTACCCATTTTTTTAAATCTGGTCTCGTTTCTTGTTATTCTTTTTTTATAGTCTATTATTTTTTCTTAATGATAAATATGTCCTGCTTATATTTCTAAAAGTATTTCAAACTAAATTGCACGTTTGTATGGATTTTAACTCGCAACCTCTTTATTTAATCCCAAAATCTCTGTAATGTATGTAAAATGTAAGCTAGTGTAGCATTGATTATATTCCATCTATTCTTCCAATTCAATGACTCATTCTACGCATGATGCCCATATTTAATAAGAATCTTTGTTACATATTTAATAAATTTTTAAATTTAATTACATATCTCTCTTAGAATGAGAAAACATGTAATTGAATAAATTTTTTGGAAGAAAAAAATAGGTTTAAACAAACGAAATATGTATTGATTTTTTTTACTTTGGTATACATTTAATAAATAATATTATAAAAGATACATATGTAACTTAACGATATGGTCTTTGTGGTAATAAATTACAAATATATGTAACAAATGATTTTTTACTTAGATATATATGTGATACATGATTTTTTTTTGCTTGAGTATAATATGTAATAAATGACATATATGTAAAGTATCGATATGGTCCTTGTGGTTGCTAATTTTTCCATCTTAGTCTCTAGGTTTCATAAATTACACATATAGTCCTAAAATTTTGACATTTGTAACAAATATATTACTTAAGTCATCAAATTATCATTACTTAATTAACCAAATTACCATCACATAAGGACTATATGTATTACAACTTACAAATGTCAAAAGTTTTAGGTCATATGGATAATTTATGAAACATATGAATCAAATGTAAAATAATAGCAAACCATATGTGTTATCTTGGCAATTTCCTCTAAGGTCATGTGTAGTGGTGTGTGAGTTAGGCGTGAAGGGGGCTAGTGTGAGAGGGGTCACAACGTGAAGATGAAAAAGAAAGGGAAAATAGGGGTGATAGGGGCTTGATGAGAGGATGATGATATCACATGTGGTAATGATGTAGAGTGATGCTTTATGATAATGTTAGTTGTTTATATGACGCGTAACGTGATGTCCGCTTTACCACTATGCATATTTTAATGATAATAATGTGGGGCCCGGTGCTTTTTTAGGTTGTTATGTTTATCATTGAACTTTTTCACCTGCGAATCCGTTCGCTCCCCAAAGTTTAAATCTCCTCCGTCTCCAATCCTGTTTTCCGATTCCGATCTCCGATCATCACTCTCATGCTTACTCATCAGCTCTCCGCCTGAGGTGGACGTGGAAGCAGAAATGGTAGAAAGGTATCTACCGGAGGAGTTTCATGTGCCGCCGAAGCATCCGTCGGAGGAAGCTCTCAGGAACTGGCGCAACGCCGTCTCACTCGTCAAAAACCATCGTCGGAGATTCCGTCATGTCGCCGACCTTGATAAGAGATCTATGTACCAGTACAGGCTTTCTCATATCAAGGTTCTAACACACTCGTATACTTTGTTGAACTCAGATCTGTGTGCTTTGATGTGTATTTTGTGTGTGTGTGTGTGTGAAAATGAATATATCAGTAGCGTTTGATCTGTGGATAGTACGAGACACATTATGGCTCAACAATTATCAACGAACGATAATATTTATTGATTCCTGATTGGAGCTGTTATTGTTTTTTTTTTCCTTTGTTTTTGTTCGTGCAAACTTTTCGGAGATCTATACAATTGTTATTTTGCTGATTACTGAATCTATAATTTAGAGGAACGAATTTCGTGGGCCAATAATTCCTATAGGACAATGGTCTCCATTAGATCCAAACTCCAGTCAAACAATAATCTGTTGTTTGTTTTTTACTTTTTCATGAGAAATTGCCAAAACATGTAAACAGTTGATCATAATTGTCTTTATAATGGTTTTGATATGTTTAGTCAGCAGTGGCGAAGGATTTAGGGGAACTTTTTTTTCGTAGACATTGTTAATTTTTCGGTAAAAAGGTTATTTTATGTTTTGAATATTGGTTTCGTCCCCCAAAAAAAAATTAGCATGTATCATAGGTCTCGTAAATTTTCATCATTTCTTTCAAAATGTTCAAGCTCTCCTATGTTAGTACTTAGTATCTAGTAAGAGGACAGAGATTAATGACAATTTATGTTTTATTTGTTTATTTATTGGTAGACCATAATGTGTAAGCACAATCATTCACCATTTTCTAATTTATAATACTATTATAGAGAAAATGAGTTGTTTCTGGGGCCAGGAAAGTAGCAAATTGGCAGAATCAGATTGTTGTTTATTATTTTATACTATTCTATTCTTTATTTTGAACTACCGAATACGCGTTCCAATAGTGTTATTTGGATATATTTTATCATTGGCCGAGTGCCTGGATCAGACTGTTGTCACCAGCCCCACATGAAGCCACTTAAAGTCCAAGCATCTTGCCAATTATCAAAGGTTTTGAAAATAGCAAGAGGAATAAGGCGTAGATAACCCCTCTTAACTTTATGTAGACTTCAAGATTCCTCAACAATTAACTTAGCACCGAACCGTTGGTGGGATTATAATTCTTTTCCAAAAAGCATTTAGGCATTTAGGATAAAGATTTATTTTTTTCATATATTTCAAAATCATTCTAGAAGTCAATTTTGGATAAAAAAAAAGATACGGGAGTGCGAGGGGAGTGAAAAAGTACCTTTTCTTTAACGGTAGATGATCCCGTCGTGCTACCTTTAGTTATCCTGACGGTTGGTAACTGAGATCGATTCCTCGATCGCCGACCATGAGACCGCACCCACTGATGCGCAGGAACCCCGTGAAATGGGTAAACCCTCGCACCCATTGGTTCGAAAACCCGAGATTAAGCTCAAGATTCCTCCCCTCACCTAGTATCATTGGAGTGAAAAAAAAAAAGTAAAAAAGCTTGGCTCCCATTGAAGTGAAAATATACCTTGGCTCCTCAAAGGCACACTTCATGCACATGCGTGTCGAAGTTGGTCAAATTTGGAAGAAGGTGATATAAAAAGTTTAAAGAAGAAAATTGATATCTAAAAGAAATGACAGATATGTAATTTTTGGTTGTAGATAGCGCAACACTACACGCATGTGTCTCGTGTCACACCTGGATTTCGGGACCTGAACGTCTCTGAGAACCTCGTGTTTTTCTAAAATATGAGGGTGCAAATTATTGTCATGTTTTTGGTAATACACTAGATGTATGTTTAAGTGTGACTTGGAACTGCTTATTGACCTGAATGAAATTATGCAGCACGATTTGCAGTGGATTTTCAATGAGATAAGTAGACGTCATCAACACAAGACTGAGGTTGAGAAGGAGGAAACAAATAAACCTAGCGTTGTGGAAGAGAATTTATTTATTTATTTTTCCTGAATCGGCTTAATCTAAGGAAGAATCTAATGCCTGATTCTAAAACTGATGATCATTAAAATAAGAAAAATAATATAATCAAATACTTCATAACTGGTTGTAAATGTTGTAGGTAAAGTTTTAATTCAAATGATAACATGTTGTAAGTCGATTACATGCAAGAATAATTTATATAATTTGCGTTACATTTTCAAGCATTCCCTTTGCATAATATTACCAAGTTACTAATACCTACTCTCATTGCTTCCATGTCTCACCTTTATCAGGAACATCTGCGAGTTGGCTTCCTAACAGTGAGAGCAGCAATACGGTTTATGGATGGTATGACAGGTGTGCATATTTAAATATTTATTGAGTTCCAATGGAAGTTCCTGTTTTGTCTCATTGTTTTGACATTCTTTAAGATAAATAAATTATACTTAAATCCTAACAGGAGCTGGTCCTTTCGGAAATCATCCTTCAGAAGATGCAAAAGTTTCTGACTTTCACAATAATCCTGATAAACTTGCATCCATGGTTCAAAACTATCAAGTGAAAACTTTACGATCCCTTGGTGGAGTTAATGGAGTCGCAGAAGCAGTAGAAGTCAACATAGAAGAAGGCATCAAGTCAACCGATTTGACTATTAGACAAGAAATTTATGGGGTCAACAAATACACAGAGAAACCTTCTAAAAGCTTTTTTATGTTTGTATGGGATGCTCTTCATGACTTAACCTTGATTATCCTTATAGTTTGTGCAGTGGTATCAATAGGTGTAGGGCTTGCCACTGAAGGGTTTCCAGATGGAATATATGATGGGTTAGGAATTTTATTAAGTATTTTGTTAGTAGTCACTGTTACTGCTGTGAGTGACTACAGACAATCTTTACAGTTTAGGGATTTAGACAAAGAGAAGAAAAAGATTTTATGCCATGTAACAAGAGACGGGTGTCGCAAGATGGTTTCCATTTATGACTTGGTTGTTGGAGATGTTGTCCATTTATCAATTGGTGATCAAGTTCCTGCTGATGGGATATTTATATCAGGATACAGTTTGTTAATCGATGAATCTTGTTTAACTGGTGAGAGTGTGGCTGTGCATATAGATGACAAGAAACCATTTCTTCTCGGTGGAACTAAAGTGCAAGATGGCTCGGCTAAAATGCTTGTTGCGGCAGTTGGTATGAGGACCGAATGGGGAAAGTTAATGGAAACATTAAGTGAAGAAGGAGAAACTGAGACCCCATTGCAGGTGAAGTTAAATGGTGTCGCTACAATCATTGGTAAAATAGGATTAATATTTGCGGTGCTGACTTTTCTAGTGTTGACTGTGAGGTTTCTTGTAGAAAAAGCCATCCGGAATGAGTTTTCAAGTTGGACTTCAAGTGATGCATTGACTATGTTAGACTATTTTGCTACTGCAGTAACAATTATTGTAGTTGCGGTTCCAGAAGGACTACCTTTAGCTGTAACACTAAGCCTTGCTTTTGCAATGAAAAAGTTAATGGATGACAAAGCACTTGTGAGACATCTGTCTGCTTGTGAAACAATGGGATCTTCTACTTGCATATGTACAGATAAAACTGGGACTTTAACAACAAATCATATGGTGGTTGATAAAATATGGGTATCTGGTAAGACTAAAAGTGTAAAAGAACCTTCAGAATTACCTGGAAACGTATTAACCATTCTCTTGCAATGTATATTTGAATGTACCAGTTCTGAGGTGGTCAAAGATGCAAATGGTCAAACTTCTGTTTTGGGCACTCCAACAGAAACAGCAATATTAGAGTATGGTTTGCATTTGGGAGGTGATTTTGGTACTGTACGTAGTGAGATAAAACTGTTAAAAATGGAACCTTTTAATTCTAAAAAAAAGAATATGTCTGTGATTACCGCGTTGCCAGGTGGCCAGATTCGTGCATTCTGCAAAGGCGCATCAGAGATAGTACTGGGAATGTGTGACAAGATCATAGATGACAGTGGAGAACCTGTTCACATGTCTGAAGAGAAAGCAAAGTTTATTACACATGTTATCAATGATTTTGCAGATAATGCTTTAAGAACTCTTTGTTTGGCTTATATTGATGTGCAAGATGAGTTTGATATGCAAAAACACATACCTGCCTATGGGTATACTCTGATTGCAGTTGTGGGTATAAAGGATCCACTTAGAACAGGGGTAAAAGAGGCCGTTGAAACTTGTTTAGCCGCTGGAATTACTGTCCGTATGGTTACAGGTGATAATATCCACACGGCTAGAGCCATTGCAAAGGAATGTGGCATACTCACTGAAAGTGGTGAGGCCATAGTAGGACCAGATTTCAGAAACAGAACTCGTGAAGAACAGAGGGAACTAGCACCAAAAATTCAGGTACACCTTTTTATATACCAATTCACAAATTCAATTAAGTGATGGAGACAGGATTTTAGGGTTAGCAATTTGGCTCATCTACTTTTGAATGGGTTCAAATGAGTATTAGTGGGTCAACACAACTTGACTAGTCAATTTCACCCCTAATAGAAAGCATCTCGTTTCAATCTGAGACCATTTTAATAAAAAAAATAAAAATGTTAGTGGGTCAGCCTGACCCGCCCATCTAGCTACTGGTATTGAACTTTTTAGTGCTTTCCAACGAGTACAGGTAATGGCTAGATCGTCGCCAACAGACAAGTTGGAGCTTGTAAAACATTTGAGGGGCTTGTCTGAAGTTGTTGCCGTAACTGGTGATGGGACTAATGATGCTCCAGCTTTGCATGAATCTGATATTGGATTTGCCATGGGCATAGCAGGAACAGAGGTACTGTTCACTGATTCACTCACGAATTTGTTCATATGTTATATTAATGTTCAAGTTAATAACAGATTTATAAAAGAAAGTTATTACTTATTACCCCTTAAATGATTTAACTCAGGATTATTAAAAGAGTTGAAATTTCAGTTTTTCATTTTTTTTTCAAATTTGATTGCTTTTATGAGACGCATGAATGAACAAATAACCGTGTCATACATCCACAGGTTGCTAAAGAACAAGCTGATGTCATTGTCATGGATGATGATTTTGCAACAATCGTTAAAGTAGCCAAATGGGGACGTGCTGTATACATAAACATTCAAAAGTTTGTCCAGTTCCAGTTAACAGTCAATATTGTTGCTCTGATGATCAACTTTGTTTCCGCATGCATCACAGGTGTGTTGCTTGTTATTAATAACTTTTTTACAAAGCTATGATAATGATGTCCAGCTGTGAATATATATATATATATATATATATAGATGTTTGGTACTTTCTTATGATAATTAGATGTCAAAAGTTTAAATTCACATCAATAAACTGGTCACGGACTTGTAGATTGGACATTGGGTCAAAACACTTCTTTTCTTATTCCAAAATCTTAAATTTAATTTAGATAATAAATATGTAAAATATGATTAGTAAAACCATATAATTTCGGTACTAATCAATATTTTTAAATTAAAAGAGTTAGGAGGTTTTACGCATCATTAAAAATATACTTTAGCTTATTGTTGACCCGGTCAACGTGTTTTTACGCATCATTGAAAAAAAGAACTCACAACTTTTTTTTTTTATTGCTCGAGTGGAGACTTCCCATGAGGTCGGCCATCCTCAACTTTTTCACCCAAACACACTTAACTGTTCTAACGTGCTTCCTTAAACACGTTGATATTCAAGGTCTGGCTTTTTTTTATGAACCCAACATCTCCTGTCATATATAAAACAAAACAAAGCATTATTGAAATTGACTCATTCTTAAGTGCATGATATGAAATTGTCACCTCTAAATTAATTGCTCCCTTTTTCTTGTCTTCAGGGTCTGCTCCCCTAACTGCTGTTCAATTGCTATGGGTGAACCTCATCATGGACACACTGGGTGCTTTGGCATTGGCGACCGAACCGCCAAATGACGGCCTGATGAATAGACCACCTGTTAAGCGAACTGAAAGTTTCATAACGAAGACCATGTGGAGGAATATCATTGGTCAGAGCCTTTACCAAATGGCTGTCTTATTTGTCTTGAATTTTGCTGGGAAGCCGATTTTGAATTTGCAAGGGGATAATGCAACTGCCATACTTAATACTTTCATATTCAACACCTTTGTCTTCTGTCAGGTAAAATGTTAAATCCAACTCTTTTTGCCTGGTTGAAAGAGCAATATATGTAAGGGTGTTCACGATCCGGTTTAGTTGGTTTTGACTAGGCAACCACAAACTACTGTTTTGGAAAATGACAACTCAAACCGGCCAGATTGTGTGGCTTGACTGGGTGGCTGGTAACGGTTCAGTTCTGAAGGTTTCAGACCGGTCCAAACCAAATCGTAAATTGGAAACTGCGAAAAACAAATTGTTTAGATCTCAAACTGGGCTAGTTGATTTGATTTTCATGATCCAGCTAGTCTTAGTATACCTGCTTTGAATACATATTAGAGGTAGCAATTTCATCCCATTTTCAGGTTACCAAAGTGTTCCTGAAATGCATAAAACCTAGATTTCAATTTTTTGTTGTTTCAAAAAATTATATCATAGTTGAAGTAACATTATTTATATATTAAAAGAATAAAATTTATAAATAATAGATTTAGCTAGTTGAAAAATCTACATCAAGTGTTTTCAGTTTCATAAAAACCTGATAAATTACTTTAATTCAAAAGTTAAAACAATAACTCAATAAGATAGTTTTTTCAATCATATTGTACATTAATAATTTTAAAAATCCAAAACATAGATAAAATAAGGTGTTTGTGGTCCATGTAACCAGACCTAACCCATGCTAGAACCATATGCTTTAACCGGACATGTGTTTATCGACCCGGAACTATGCTAGATAAACATTTTCACACAACTTCCTTTTGTAGGTTTTTAACGAAGTAAACAGCCGTGATATCGATAAGATCAACATTTTCCGTGGCATGTTAAGCAGTTGGATATTCATTGTTGTCATGTTATCCACCATTGTGTTCCAAATCATAATTGTGGAGTTCCTTGGTACTTTTGCAAGCACTGTGCCCTTAGATTGGAACCTATGGTTACTTAGCATCGCGATTGGGTTTGTGAGCATGCCAATTGCAGTTATTTTGAAGTGCATTCCTGTTAAAAATTCGGTGGTGAAGCAACATCATGACGGTTACGAGATCATCGCTGATGGTCCTGAAAGTGTTTGATGAAATGTCTAAAAATCGGCTTCATATTTTTGAAGCTCATGATGTGAAGGCTACTTTTGTTCAAATGACTGGGTGTAGTTCTTTAGGTTATACCATGACCATCGACTTATGTTCCTATGGGACATTTCATGTGCAAATGAGATGGACGTATTCAAGAACAATTTTGATGTATTATGATCCTCTTGAATTTTCTTTCTTGTAAAGTTTACAAAAACCTTGTTTTTCAGTTTAATTTTGCTATTTTTTCCAAGAAAAGCAGTGAATTGCATCAAGGATTATGAAAAAAAGTTACCAAAAGCCTATAAATTGTTGAAACCAATGTTTCCAGAACCGGACCGGACGTTAAACAGGTCTCCTTACTGGTCAGAGGTCCGACCGGTCAGACTGGAATTAAGAACCAGATGATTTTATAAACATTTTATAAATATATATATATATATATATATATATATATTAAATAAAAAAAATTAAAAATATAAAAAACCGGTTCAACAACCGGTTTGACCGGCCGGTGCGTCTAAAACGGCCCAGAACCCCTAACCGGGCTGGTTCGGTCCGGTTTTCAAAACATTGGTTGAAATCAACCCATCTTTTAAACCGAAGCAAGTCAGCCGATTTGAGATTAGTACGATTTGATGTTCGTCGACAAGAAGATGGTGTAGCCTGTTTCGCCTTGTCCTCCGGATCTGGTGCTTGATTCGGCTAATTCTTCATCAGCATCATCCACATTGAGATCTACAAAACAAACCATCCAAGCTGTTACTCATGTTGTCAGTGTCTCCTACATGTTTCATTCGAACCACTCAATTGTAAACCATTTCTAGCACCATAGCTCATTTTGAGCTATGTTGAAGAGCATTCCAAGGAATCCAAGCAGTGACAATAGTAGCCCCGTGTTGGTTCAAACCATATCTATTAAGCAAGTTATCCAAAATATCGATGTTGCTCATACTACTTTTGTGTTCTTGTCATTACTTCAAATCGTAAATCGAGCCTAAAATCTTGGCTAGTACTTGGCTTGTTTTAAACCGATCTGACTCGGCTTGGTTCGTTTTTTACTTGGTTTTTACATAATTTAGATTTTAGGATATGAGGCCTTGTTTGAAATTTCATCTAAAAATGACTTATTGACTTATTGGTTTTTTTAAAAACCCAATAAGTTAATAAGTTGTTGTTTGCCAAATTTAAAAGGACTTTTGAAGATAACTTTTTATGGAAGGGTAATAAGTTGTTTTTAAAAAGGCAAAAATTATAGCTTTTCAAAATAACTTATAACATATTGACGTAAAATTACAAATCTACCATACTCTTTACTCCTTACCTAATAACCTTAAAATTGTGTCAATAAAAAAATGTCCTTTTTGGTCATTTTGAAAATTCATTTTAGAAAAGGTAATCCAAACACATTTTTAAAAATTTCTTTTCAAAAAGTCATAAGTTAATAAGCACTTTTAACAAAAAGTTTTTTTAAAGTTAAATAAACAATCCTAAACAGGGCCTGAGTTTGTGACTTGTGAGCTTCAGATCATATTTTTTTTATTTTTTATTATTGTTTTGACATAATTATAAATATGACACCAAACCAAAATATTATATTTTTATATTTTGGTATAGTATGTTATACAAACCATCCGAACCTACAAGTGAGCTACGAACCTAGCCAACCTTGGCTAGGACTCGGCTTGGTTACAAACAAGCTTTATCCGACTCGTTTTTCCTGACGAGATACGAGCCGAATCCGGCACTGAGTTTTTCGGACAGTCCAAAATTGTAGGCTTAAGCGAACTATAAGGGCAAACTTGTCTTTTCGACACATATTAGGGTTTTGCTTCCTTTTAATCACGCCCCTATATAAAACAAAAAATAACAAAACGAACGCCCTCAAGCACTACACACACCGCCAGCCGTTGTTTGTGATCTCAACTAAAGCATCGCCGGAGATGGGAGTTTTTACCTTCGTATGCAAGTCCTCCGGCGGCGAGTGGACCGCTAAGCAGCTGAACGGAGACCTTGAAGGCTCCGGCGACTCTACGTACTCGCTTCAAAGGAAGCTTGTTAACGCCGCTCTTTCCTGTGACTCTTCCGGCGGTGTTCAATCTTCGTTCAGTTATGTACTTCCCGATTCGGCTGTTTTTCAGGTATATTGTCACTGTATTGTGTTTTTTTTTGAACATTTTTGTATTCTGTTTCGATCTTGTATTGTCGCTGCTGGTTGATTGAAGGCTAATTGTTGATTTATCGTAATCTACTTGAGTTTGAGTTGTTCATCTGCTTGACTGTTTGCAAATCGGGAATTAATGCAGATATATTTGTTAGTTCATAGATACATTAGATCACTTGTGAACGGTCAACAGATGTAATTTTAGGTTATAATATTATTGTGTAATCATTAGAATAAGTCAAAAGAAGCAATTTTGAAGGACGATTATAAAATATGAAATAAAAATTTAGTTTTTAGGTCAAATTTGAATAGGGCTTTTTAAGTTAATTAAATTCTTGTAATTTGGATTTATTTTGGTGTGTGGAAATGCTGCTAGAAGTTTGAATGAGCCTTTAAGTTAGCAAATGAGAAACCAATTGTTGCAAGATTTGATATTTTGATCCAGAACACATTTCTGGTTATTTTGATATTCATGTTGTTAAACAACACTAGGTTATTCTTCATCTTCTGCGTCTCCATTAGTATTGCACATTCACTCTTCCAACTCGCTATCTCAACTCACTGAGTTGACCAGGATTAGGTGTGGACTGTGGTATTATTGAGTGCTCTGTTTGACATACCAATATTAAATGGGTGTTGTTTTGACATGCGTTAGGAAAACGGTTTATTGATGACATCAATTTGAAATGTGCAAAAATCAGCTTTCATGTTTGGTTAAAAGATTATATTTTTTGTTTTTATTTTTAGCAGCTGTCTAGTAATTAGTTTAATTAATGCCAGCTACAACATAACTGATTATCTAACGGAAAAAATAAATTTTCTTTTATATATTTATAGGTTTTATTTAATATCACACTAACTTCATTTACTAAATGAACGTGTGCTTTTTTATCCTTTTATTCATTAATTTCTAAATAATATAAGTACACCTTACTTTCAATTTTTAAAAACTTAGCTGTTTGATTGGTACAAGCCAAAACATCATTTTCCAAGGGCTGATTTGTTGTAGCTGAAATGCTGAATTTATTTAAACACATCCTTATGTTAAATCTTCGTGTCGTGATCTTGGTATTAAAAAGTGTGCCTAAGGCTCTCAAAGCGGTTTTAAAAATTTTCTTGCCTTCAATGTATGTCTTGGTCCAAATCGGTTAAACTTAATCAATATTAGGGTCTTTAAGAGGCTTGTATAAAATGACCAAAAAGATGAAGACATAATGAATGTATGCTGCTAAAAAGCTCACTTGTAAGAGAGACAAGAATGATACAACTTTTTATTATATATAAAGCTTATTTGGTTATCAATGGAGCAACACCTGACATACGTGAAGTACTTGCCTCACATTGTGCCTCGGCTTTTGGAACTGAATCGCCTTGAGCTTTTTGTAGCCATGATAGTGACAAAAACCAACTAGCTTGCTTGTTTTTATTGGATGCTGCTTAACACCATAATCAATAAACTTTTATGATTTTTGGATTGTAATTGATATTCATAAAATGCAAGTAAACATTTATGCATTTAAAGACTTTGGAGCCTCTTTTATACAGGTGATTATCGGTGGAGGTGGTGGTGGAGCCTCATTTGGTGGTGGAGCTGCTGCAGCATCAGCACCAGCTGGAGGTGCTGCCGCTGCTGCTGAGGCACCCGCAGCAGAGGAGAAAAAGGAAGAGAAAGAGGAGAGTGATGACGACATGGGTTTCTCTCTCTTTGACTAATTTCTCTTTTTGGTTATCGGTTGGTTGTAAGTTTTATTTTTCATTGTTTTTACTTCATGTTATAAATTTTGATATTTTTACTAGATTGTGAACGATGAAGTATTTGTTTGCTTGTTAAAGATGGAATGTTTATGTTTATGGTATTAAAGAGTAGTAGTTGGGCTGATTGATATAGTTGCATATTTTTAGGTGGTTTTTTTTTATATTCATGTCGGCACCATTGAGTTGATATGATGAGTTGAAACAAACATGATTTTTATACCGAGTTGTAAATAAAAAAAAAAACAAAAAAACAAATCGGCCATTAGTTGAGGGTTAATTGCTAGTTGGTCATCTCCTATTTTGATCTCCCAATCGGCCTCCTTGAAATGGGTCAAAATCGAGCCTAACCATATTTAGTATTTATATCATAAACAAACAAACTTACCCAGTATATTCCTATTTTTCAGTAGGGTTTTGAGAGAAGGTTGGACACAAACCTTACTCCTATCTAAGTTGGGATTGAAAGGCTGTTTCGAAGGAGTCCTCGGCTCATAGTTGTCGTTTGAAGTTAATCATCTCAACACTTTTAACGTTATTTTCACATAACAAGTAAAATAACGTTAAAATTAGTGTAATTTTACTTTGGCCCCTTTATGTTCCACACATATATACATTATATGTATGCATCGCAAATAGGGTTTTAAAATGTTTATATCATATGATGGTCCACACATATATGATATAAATTAGTATTTATATCATATGATTACTTAATCTCTAATTTTTAAATAAAATTTTGGTCAAAATTTAGATTAAAAAAATCAATTTTAATGTGCAACAATTTTTTTAGAATTAACAACGGAGTGATTAGAAATATATTAATCTAATGTTCGATTATCATAAGATACAAATTAAATAATAAAATTTCATTCCGATTAATCTTCAACCTATCTTTCTGTGTGCATAGCAACTTATATGTTAGTGCTTTAATATTTTTATGAAAGACATTATTTTAACGTGATAAAATTGATTTAGACAGGACCAAGAGAACACAAAGATTTACCTTTGGAAGAATGTGGGACGCATGTGTAAATAAAGCTCATTTTATTCCTTCCTAAGGAGCATATCATATATATAAGAGTGAGTGGGTCAAAAGACAGATAATTAAACATATGAATATGGTTAACCATACTACATATATATTATTACTTGGCCATCATAACCTTAACAAACTCTTCATAGTTAATTTGGCCATCACCATCAACATCAGCTTCCTTGATCATTTCATCAACTTCTTCATCTGTAAGTTTCTCCCCGAGATTTGTCATCACATGACGAAGCTCGGCTGCAGAAATGAAACCGTTTTGATCCTTGTCAAAGACCCGGAACGCTTCTTTCAGCTCTTCCTCTGAGTCTGTATCCTTCATCTTCCGTGCCATTAGGTTTAGAAACTCCGGGAAATCGATTGTCCCGTTGCCATCAGCATCAACTTCATTGATCATGTCTTGAAGTTCAGCCTCGGTTGGATTCTGCCCCAGGGATCTCATCACGGTTCCAAGCTCCTTTGTCGTGATGCAACCTATATATATGAGTTGGAGAATATTATTTTCAAACCACAACCCAAATGGTAGATTGTTTTTTTTTTTAAATTTTCTTTAATATAATTAAGACTGTTATTGGTAGCTTCCCAGCCTATTATGTTTTAAAACTATATGCTTGCTTCTAGATCATAAAGCAGCATTTCTTTTTTCAGAGATTGAGTTAAGCTTACATCCCACCCTGTCCATACCCTACCAATAACCTCGCTATAACTCAGAAATACCAAGTAAACAAACAAACAAAGAAACAAACACACCCAGTATATTCCCACTGTGTGGGGTCAGAGAGGGGGAGATAGATAAAGACAGACCTTAACCCTACCCTAGAATGCGGTAGAGATGTTGCTTCTCCTTCCCCCGGCTACTCGGAAATACCAATTACCAAGTATGGTCTTTAAATTGATTAATGTGTAATAATGATTAAAATCAATATTAGATGTTGCATGCGTTATAAATAAGCTTTGGATGACTTTAAATGTGCTTGACCAGATGACCCTTCCCCTTTTTTGCCAAGTATTTTATTTTATTATTATTATTATTTTACCTGTTTAAACCAGATAAAACACAACCACTTACTCAAGTGATTTCTTAAGTAAATAAGTAGGAATCAGGCACCTCTAGGTAGGGCCAAAATTATTTTAACTAACCTGTAAATGAGGGAACATGCCATTTGATTAATAATGTAACATAAATGTTTTACAAACAGCAAGTGGTAAATAACAAATTAGATATTAGACCGTGGGGTGTGCCGGGTGGTTGGGCGTGGAACACCGGCCCCTAGGGGCGTGATCACCTTGGGCGTGGCCACAGCCACGCTTCTCCCCCCGTTTGAGCTTTTCAATTTTCGACCGTTGGAGAGCAATTTTCGACCAAGGGGCATTTTCACCACAAGTGGTAGAGTGGGTGGTTGTGGTGGGTGCCTACATGGCGCCTAGGTGGAGTGGTTGGGGCCAAGGGGCATACCCCATAGTCTTATCCAATTAAATAATGTTATTTCTCAATGACAATTAAAAAAGATTTCAATCAACGGTGTGGGTTTAAGTTATATAGCAATTGTATCTCTACGGATTGCAAATTTGCAATAGAGATTAGCAGAGTGATGTGACTGGTAGGTATGATATTCAGGTATGCAGTGTGGCATGTCTGTAGATGAATCATGTATAGAAGTGCCTTGAAATTTCAAAAATCATTTTGAAAATTTCATTTATATACAGCTTGTATACAACCAAAAGCACCAATAATTTCATATGTTTATATAAAATAGAGTAAATTACCGATATGGTCCTTGTGGTTTGCTAGTATTTCACTCTTGGTTCCTAGGTTTCATAAATTACCTTTTGATATTAGTAACTCATATAGTTTTTAGGTCAACAAATTACCCTTATATAATTGACTAAATTACCCTAACATAAGGAATATATGGGATTGAAATGTCAAATGTTAGGGACCATTTGGGTAATTTATGAAACTTAGAGACCAAAAATGAAATGCTAACAAACCACATCACTATCTCGGTAATTTACTCCGTAAAATATGTAAATCTTAATAAGTGACATGAATGGTTTTTGTTTGCAGCACACTAACAAAATGTGTTCCATATAGTACTAATTTATCTGATTATTTTCTCCCTATTCTCTTGCTCTTTGATATTGCCGTAACACATAAATGATCAAAACACATGAACCGTCGAATCCTATAAAATCATCTTCAAATTCGTCACAAAACTTTACATGCAATAACCAATTAGAACAGATACGAGACAAATTCACCATTGAAACCAGAAATCGATAATCATATGTTAACTAAATCGCACTTTCTAATTTTAAAAACGTGAATCAATCAACAACTCAAACTCATAAATCAATAACTCTACAAGTTCAACCACGGAACACGTACCGTCTCCATCCTTATCAAATAGGCTGAAGGCTTCCTTGAACTCGGAGATCTGTTCATCGGTGAGCTGTTCCGCCATTAATCGATCCTTTTTTTTTATGAATTCGAAACAGATATGGGGAAATCGAAGATCAGCGTTGTTGCTCGGATCAGATGTGCGATTTGTGATTATGGAATTGAAAAGTTGGTAACAATTTAGGGTTATATGCTCAGAAATTGAAACTATGATATTAGTGGTGTTCCTTGGCTTTGCATACGGACGTGATCGGTTTATCAAATTCGTTGCATCCGCTTTCACCGCTCTCCCCTCCTTACCCTTCATTATATATATTTAAAAAAAAAATTTATAAAAATGTAATTTAAAAAGCAAAAGATGAAAAATCATTTCGTTAATGAAAAACCCATTTAGGTAGTGGAGTAAACGAATCAAGCTGCCTTGTGAAATAATCAGAATCGAATCGGTAAAAAGTTCGAACAAGCTGAGCCTAAACGAGACCAAGACCGGGCTCGAGCCCTAAAATATGGCTCATTTAGCTATCGAGCCCGAACCCGAGTCTTACATATCGAGCTCGAGCCGTATAACAAGCATATACGGGCTTTTTATTTATATAATTTTTATTTATTATATCAAGTGTATATTTATAAAATTAAATATTTTTATATATAAAATTATGATAAATATATTTAAATAATATATTTTATGTTAAAACTGGAAAGTATTATTATAAATATATATTAAATTAGTAATTAAAATAACTAAATTTAATAATGAAAAAATAAACAAGTCTAGCTCAAGCCTTGAGAATAAAGCTCTTAACGAGCTGAGCTTGAGCTCGAGCCTTATTTAATAAAAACGAGGCGAACTCAAGCCTTAACAAGTTCGAGATTGGTTCGGCTCGTTTACACCCCTAATTTTAGTGTGTAATTTTTTTTTTCTAAACCTTATTTTGTCGTGCTTGTATCTTACAAATTAAGATGTTACTAACGCTTATTTTGTTGTGCTCTTTTTATTATACAAATTAACATGTTGCTAGTTTTATGTCAATAATATTTTCACCATTAGTTTAAAAAAGTTACTTGTATGGTATATAGTGACGTATAAATTAAAAAGAACTCAATGTTATACCAATAAGGATAAAATGTATTATATTACTTAGGTGACTTAACTAAGAGTCAACATTGATTTTACACATGTTATCACATAGCATACGCTGCTAATAATATATTGGGTTATCAGATTTAAATACTTTCAACTTTAACATGTTGGCCGATAATGCTTCTAATTGAGGGCATGTTTAGTGGTACTCTCAACTTTCAACACATTTCTCATTGGCACTCCGTTTGACACTTTTTTGATGACGTGTAATAGCATAATTGAGTGCCACTAGAAACTATGCTGAAAGTTTGGAGTGTTACTAAACATTTTCTCAGTTGAAAGTATTGCTAGCCAACATGTTAAAATTGTGAATATTTAAATCCAATAACCCTAATATATTTTATATCAAAACCGACCTTATTGTTTAAAAACCTAGGCAATTGTCTAGGGCTTTCATTTCATAAAGTCTCTCAAATTTTTAGCATACCTTGTATAAGATTTGTATTGCATGAAATTAACTTATAAAATGTATGTCTTTAATATCAAAATGTAAAACCTAATGAAGCCTCTAACATGATTTTGACAATATGAATATATCCCTAGTTCATTCAATCGGTTGTTCCTTTTTATTGCTCATGTTTGTGAAATCCGAAGAGGCATCTTGAGTTCCTTTGAAAATGATTCATTTCCCATTATTTCACTTTTTTTTAACGGCAGAGAGTCCCGTCGTGCTACCTTCAGTTATCTTGTCGATTGATAACTAAGATCGATTCCTCAATCGCCGACCGTGAGACTGTAACCCCTGATACGCGAGAACCCTGTGGAATAGATAAACCCTCGCCTCCCATTGATTCAAATTTCGAGATTAAGCTCAAGATTCCTCCTCTTACCTGTTATCCATTAAAGTGTTAACAGTGATACTTAAACCCCGGTCTCTAAGAAGAATGGGCCAAGTTCAATTGGAACCGTTGATTAAACTAAAATTCGAAAATGAAGTCTGTGAAAAAAAATCCACATCTCTAAGAAGAATGGGCCAAGTTAACATTATGTATTTATGCTAAGATTTTTGCCAATTGAATATGAACTTATAGTAATTCAGGGGCGGCCTGGGGGAGGGGCAAACCCGACCGTCCCGAGCCCGTTTTTTTGAGGGGCACATTTTTTATAAAATTATATATATATAGGGAATGGTTATTTTGGAAACTTGGTCAAGATGAAGAAACTTTGGAAACTTTTTTTTAGCCTTTGATTAAATATTTGGATGGTTGAGATGGATTTTGAAAAGTGAGATGATTATAATTTGATTTAAAAAATGGATTATAGTACACTATAGTACAAAAAGGGTAGATTGGTAATCTATTATTTTGTACTTATCAACTAAATAAAAAAGAAAAGGCACACCTTCTCTCATCTCTTTTTTACAAAATTCAAAATCATGAGTCATAAGTTTCAAACATAATTTATTATGCAAAATTATGTTTGCATGATTCAAAATTATTTCAGCTACATAGTTTTTATTTGTATTTTGTTACATCGAAGTTACATGATTCATTGTGCAAAATTATGTTTGCATGCGTTCTTGAATAAAATTTGAAGTCACTTTGATTTTGTTACCTTTATGTAACATGGTTCCTTTTTATTAATTTTATATATGTAACCAACTGTTACATATATGTTACATAAAAGTTACATGTATGTAAGTTTGAATGTCTTTGAAGTATTTTCTTTTACATATATGTAACATTGTGTTACAAGTGTTACATATGTACACTAAGTGTAACTAGAGATGCACAAAAAATCAGTTAACTAAACGAGTGTCGGTTCTTAACAAGTTAGAAACCTGTTTTTAAAGCAGTTTTAGGTTTTTAAGTGACCTGAAACCTCCTTTGTATTGTGTAACGTTAATGTAACAAGATAAAAAATGTTCAATTTTTTTTTGGACTGTTTTTTAGGAAAAATTAACTGCATATATGTAATGTAACTTCAATGTAACAGGTGTATCATGCCAAAAAAAACACAAAAAAAAAGATGATGAAAGTCGTAAACATTTGGAACTGACATGTAATGTAACATCAATGTAACACGCATATCAATCGCTTGTTCAAATCTGATGGAAATAAATATCCGGTTGAATTAAAAAAACATAAATATTCAAATTTGAATAGTGTATTATGAAAAAAGGAAAATTATAATACTAACTAAAAAGAAACCAAAATAAAATATAAGAGTTTATAAAAATCAAGTGTCAAATTAGTCTGTCTAGATGTAACATAAACGTAACTTAATAAAATATAAGTATCTGATTTTAAATTTTTTTATCTAAATATTACGAAATGAAAATATTGGAAATCTATTATGAAATTATGCATTACTATAAAAGTAATATTAGTTGGAAAAAAAGGAATATAAAAAAAATGAAGTTAAATAAATGCAGACCTTTAAATCAGGAAAAAAAATGGTTATAATGTTATAAAATATGGTGAAAATAAATAAAACACAACCAAACAATGTACTAGGTATAACAATAAATATACACAATATCCCGAAAAACGTAACATAGATGTAACAAAGACATCACTTTACACAGCCAGCATCCTATCAAATATTTTATTTATTTAAAACTTATGGTGGGAAAATAAAATGGGAGAAATGTTTAAAAATTAAATATTTTATTTTTGGTTTGAATTTGAAGAGAGATAATGTAGTTAAATAATAAAATATTTGAATAGAGAGAATGTGGTTAAATAATAAAATATTGTATGGATGTATTTTTGTTGGAAAAGACTAAATTACCCTTGTATTATATAGGATTATTAAAATGAAATGGTGATGTGGCTAAATATGGACCAAGTATGTGGTTTCCAAAGTTTCTTCAACTCAACATGGTTTCCAAAATATACATATCATATATATATATATATATATATATATATATATATATATATATATATATATATATATATATATATATATATAAAATAAACTAAATAAAAAAAGTTTGTAAACCTATTTCAAAAGGGGGTACAATTTGTATTAAAATAGGTCCATTTTTAATTTTTTGTATTCCTAATTATTTTTTAAGAGCATCACATAAATTTTTTATTTGTATTATTTATAATATTTGGAACTTGGACCAAGCTTAACCCACCAAAATGGCAAAATTCCCAAAAAATTGGGCCCATTTTAAATCCCCCCCTTTAACTCCCGAGTCCGGCTCCCTGTTAACATTAAAAATCCCCCAAAAAAAAACCCTCAACTGGTGCGACCGTGGGTGTATGTGATCGGCGACGACGACCAGCTCTGCTCCTGCTCCAATCAGCCCCTCGCCGGCTCGCCCCCTCATTCCTCCTACCCTCCCGACCTGCTCCAATTACTTCCGGCTCTGCCCCTGCTCCAATCGGCTCCAATCACCACTCACCAAAGGATATGCATCTCGGTATTGCAATCAAAGAAATCAACAGATTGATTCAGTACTTCAAGGATTATAGAGAAACATGGTATTCAAAATCGATTGATGAAGCAAAGGAGATTGCTAATGAAATGGGTATTGATCCGATATTTCGACAGAAGCTTTTGATTCAAATGAAAAAACAATTTGGTGAGAGTTCAACTTGTCAAGAAGCTTCATTTACACCTGAAGAGAACTTTAGAATCAATTATTTCTTATATATTGTTGATCAAGCTCTTTCTTCTCTTGAGACAAGATTTGAGCAATTCAAAAAGTTTGAAATTTTTTTTGGTTTTTTGTTTCCACGTAACTTGCGAGGAATTGAAGATACAGATCTTAAGTTAGCATGTGATCTTGAAAATGCACTCAAGTTTGAAAAGAAATCAGATATTGATGCAGATCAACTTTATACGGAGTTAAAATTATTTGGGACATCACAGACCAAATAATTTAGTCATCCTATAGATATTTTGAAGTGTTTGAAAGAGCTTGGTTATTTCCCAAATGTAACTATGGCATACAGAATACTGTTGACTATTCCAGTCACGGTTGCATCTGCAGAAAGAAGTTTTTCTAAGTTAAAGTTACTGAAATCTTACTTACGAACAACAATGTCCCAAGAAAGACTTAGTGGATTCGCCATTATAGCTATCGAGAATGATATATTAGAAAAGATAGACTGCGAACAGCTACTCAACCAATTTGCTATGAAGAATGCTAGGCGAGCTTCACAAATCATCGGTTAATTATTGTTATATGTATTTCACTAAACTTGACACTGTGATTTATGTTTATAATTTATTAGTATAATTAGTCGTCTCTTACGAAAAATTTTATATACTTGAATGTGTTAGCCGTTAGGGGCCTTTTTTCCCCGACTCATCCTGGGCATTCAAATTCTCAGGGCCGCCCCTGTAGTAATTGATGAACTTGGATCAACCAAATGTGTGGTGATGAAGGTACGAGTACGATACAAGAAACCATGTGGAACCAACCAAATATCGTTGGTAAACTTCACGCCGATATTAAAATTTTCAAAAAAGTAAATTAAATCTTTGTTTATATTTTTCAACATTTTTAAACAATAATGTCTTAGTTTAGTACGACTTACATGGGTGTAACAAGGTTGAAGCGTCTTTTGAATCATGTTTGCCAACCTAGGATTGTCAAAATGGCTAGAGGGCAAAGTTTCTTAAATTACAAACTTTGTCATTCTATCTCGAACCACATCTACGTCGCAATAAAATCTACCACCTTCACTACCAATTTTTGTTTGTTGAACTCGAGATTATTTTTAATGCCTTGCAAAATAGCTAGTTAATGTGTTTTTTCAAGATCATGTTTGATTCCTTTGCAATTAGACTTTTGAAATTCGTTACTCATTTCAACTAAATCCCAGCTACATCAAATTTCATGTTTTTACTATGCATAAAAACACAAGGCTTGATGTTTCAACCTTAACTAACCGATAATGTAGAGTGAGTCATTCAAATTACAATAAACATAAAGTAAAGAGTAAGACATTTAGAAGAAATTAAGAGCAGAACATGAGTGTTTTTGTGTTTTTTTGTTTGGTTCGGCATTTTAAAGTGTGATACTCAACCAATTCATCTCATGCATTATCATACTATTTTAGGGGTTAAAACACAGAAAAGGGGCAAGAAGGCTCTCAACGGCCAAAAATCAGTTATGATCCAATGGTTATAATCGGTTTGGTGTATAAAAAAGTCAAGGAAAAAACAGAATATTGTGTAAGACTCGCAAGTTACACGAGGATACGTACCATTTCCACTAGGGATGAGATCAGTACTGTACCGAACTATTGGTACCGATACCGAAAGTACCGGTACCGAGTTTTTGAAAAGTAGGTACGAATACCGTACCAAATTGATCGGTAAGGTACAGTAACGGTTCAGTACCGGTATTTGTTGCAAAATAATCATCTAAAATGGTAATGGTATACCGAATTTATGAAATAGTATGTACTAAATACCGTACCTAATCTATCGGTTTGGTACGATACCAGTTCAGTTTCAGCATTCGGTACCAAATGCTCATTCATAGTGTCCACTGTAGACCATGTTGGAACCGGTTTTAGTCCCAATTCAAAACCTCTTAACCCGGTTCCAACCTAGTTTTTTGTGCACATCTAGTTGGCACAAGCATGAAGCATCTATCATTAATTTCATAAATGCATTGTTTTAAAATATTTTAACCACTTTTAGAGAAGTATATTAATCTTAAATTGTATTAAACTAAGCTTTGATCATATTTAAAAAACCATTATTTACAAAAAATATATATATGCAGTTAAACAATTTAGGATTTAGAGTTTAGGGTTTTATGGTTACCGAATATCAAGGAATCAACGGCGCTTAGGAAATCAGTATGCATAACTATCATTAGAATCATACGTTTAGACGTTAAAACATTTCCAAAAGCAGCAAACAGAAGAAACAGTTTTCGGCATAAAGTAACCGTGATCACAGACCTAACCCAACAGTACGGCCATCCCTTCGACGAAGCCCCGCAGTGTATTGCTTCTCCAAGTCTATCTGAAGCTCTTTCTGCTTCTCGGCAAGACCACTGTCTTGTATCTCGGGTTTCGGGTCCACCTTCACCTCCCCTTTCACACCCTACAATTGCCCATACCAACCTCAGACTCTAAAACATGTGTCAGTTTTGCATCATCAAAAAACACCCATGGCCCTCACACTATGCATCCTTCCAGAGAGGTGGCAAGCGGGTTAGCTTTTGCATGTTTCATATAGGTTCATGCAGTAATGACAATAACCAGGGTTTTGGTATGATCAGTCTCATACCTAATTACAAAATTTGTCCCATAGCCTGAGTACCATTACTCCGGCATGTGGGATACTCGTTTATGGTCTTGTCAGGTTAAAAATTTACTAGTTTGGGATGTCCATTACCCTAAACCAGGGTTTAGGAGTGGTATGGTATTAGGTGATACTTGCTCAAGTACCCGCACCCATTTACCCACCTTGAGATTAAATATATTAATATTTAATATAACTAAGAAAATAACTCACGTCAAAAATTAACTTGAAGTACCAAATACCACCTATACTTTTTGCATTCTATAATTTTAATAATTTCATGTTTGCAACAACTATAACATGGTATTAATTGTGTTTTTTAAAATTATATAATATATAAATATATTATGTTTGGTAAATATGTTCGGAAAATCAAACGATATCGCATATACCATACTCATCCCAAAACCACAAAATTTATTCGAATCAACCCCATACCAGAATAACCTTCCCGAATATTTCAAGTTTTGTGTTTTCTAGCTGGGTTGGTTTCTTTTGTCATCCTTGGGTTCACGGGGTGGTTAGGTTGAATAAAAAATATATTTGTTTTACATATTTGTGTGTGTGTGTGCCCGAATCGACTCATTCATAAGTAAATAAGTCGAAATTGCCACCTCTAATTTCCGTGAGTGTGTGGACAACACAGAAAACAGACGAAAGACATTACCATGAGTTTGTTAAATTTCTCTTGTCGTTCACGGTCAGAGAACATAGATGTATCCCACCTATGAGCAGCCTGCATTCAGCAACAACGAGAAAATTGAGAACCACAAGAAAAAAAAACAAAATTGAGTAATGCATTGGAACTGATTAGGTTGAAAGGGTCATTTCTAATTTATAGTACAGGTAAACCCACAAACACCTTTTTAACAAATAATTAATGCATTAAGCATGATTACAAAAACATAAGAGTTGCAATACTAATCCAGTACTTCAAATAAAACAGATTTAGAGGTCTGCAACTGCACAGTCGCGACCCATTTGATCAATTCCCTTGAAACTAGTTTTTATTTGACCATTTGATGGACATAAAACACAGAACAAAATAAATACCTCTTCAGTAGGGGTGCTTTTCTTACTCCCCCACAACAGCTTCTTCTTTTGATCGGTTGACATGATGCCAGTTCCAATGAGGTTTCTATTCACTATTTGACAAATCATTGAGACAAATCTAACAAGTATGAGATTCATGCATATTTAATACTTTAGCCAAAAACCAAAATGTGAATCTGGATAAATCTGTTTCACAATCAGTTTGAAAAGATCTTCATGGATTTTAAATTACATTTCTAGAGACATGAATTTACTCAATTGAGGTTGCATATTCAGGAAATAGTAACAATTAGACAGAAACAATTAGCGCACACACACCAATGAAGAAAAATAGATTTTATTGGTAACTCAGGAATAAGAAGAATAAAGATTGAATACAATACAAGAGAACCTACCACCTTTTATACGAGAAAAAACTTTTGTAAAAACTTACAAACCAAATATGCTAGTAATACCTAAGGAAACTAACAAAGACAAAGGGGCCGTTTGATAACGTATGAAACTATGAATCATTAAGTGCTGAATCAATAAGATGTGTTAATGGTTAGAAGGCTCTGAACCATCAATTACTAAACCAGTTGAGATTGTTTGGTTGAGCATCTGAATCAAAATACAAAACACCCCTCATTCTTTACAAAACCTCAAATTCCAGCCGGCCCCCCGTCAATATTCGCCCTCATCTTCGTCGACATCATTAGTTTCGTCTTTGCCATCGGCCTTGTCTTCTCCCTTGGTCTTCTTCGTTCATCGCAGAGGTCCAGAGGAGAGAAGGCCGTCGTCTTCGTAGAGGAGAGAAGGTCGTCTTCTTTGCCGTCGGTCGGAGAGGTGGACCATTCAATCGAAGACGCCTTCGGTCATCCTCTTTTCTTCCATTCAAGACTTGTTCCCAAGTTTGAACCATTCAAACCTTTTTCCATCAGTCAAATGTTTTTCCTTGTTGAACAAATGATATGAATCTGAACGATTCAGATTCAGACGCAAATAAACAGTCCTTAAACCAATCACCTTAACAGTCAGCTGTAAGGAAGCAGTAATTCACCCTCTTAATTACTTTCTTTACTTCCGACAAGTCTTCAACACCCAACGGTTACTCATTTCAATAAACTTAATCATTGGCATTGCTTTCGTTGAGATATAAGTCTTTTGTTTATCACCACTCGTATGATCGTCTATTACCAATCCTTTTTCAACACATTCACGAATTAAGTGGTACTTTATGTCTATATGTTGTAACCTTCCACAAAAAAAAGGATTCTTGATTAACTGAAATGCAGACTTGTTATCCACACGAACTGTTATTGTTTCAACAATTTTTCTCATCATTTCTTTGAATAAACCCTTCAACCAAATCGCTGACAGTCTACACCATGAATTCAGCTTTGCATTAGACAAAGCTCCATTGTTTTGCCTTTAACTGCACCATGCTATAGGATCACCCCCATAACAAAATACCATTCCTTGTGTGCTCTTCCCATCAACTTGGTCGGTGGCATGTGAGCTGTCACGGTAACCCAACAACCTTTCATCTTCATCTCTCTTGTATCGAATACCATTATGTATAGTTACCTTTTATGTACCTTAAAACTTGTTTTATTGGTTGCAAGTGTGTCATTCTAGATGACTCCATGAGTCTACTAGCTACCCCAACTGCAAAGTTTGTATCCGGTCTAGTGTGAGTTAGGTACCGAAGTCGGCCGATCAATCTTCGGTATTCTATTGCGTCAACCGGTTCAATCTTCTCCCCTTTTGTGAGTCACAATCCTGGAAACTTTGTTCGATTGGCTTCCCACATACTAGTTTTTAATATTCAAAAGCCGTCATTAATGGTTTGGTTTCCGGTTTAATTTAAAACCGTTAAAACCAAACAGCAAACACCACTACAGCGATCTGCTGCAATATGACCAAATTTGTCACTATTTAAGCCCTACAGTCCTCGTCTTTCCTGCCTAGAAGGCTTACCTTCTTGCTCTAGTTTTTTATTCCTGTGTTGATGTTGTCAGGTTCCTCATTCTCGACTATTAAACCACAACCACGCCACGGTAGTTATTTGAACTTGATTCAAGGCCTTTATTTGCATGCTTATACCCCAAGTTCTGTGTTTCTTGCCATTCAGATTTTGCAAACAGCAACTGACCAGACATCTTCCTGTTTTGTTCACATGGTTTAACCCGCTCTTCATATGCCTTGAGTCAACCTACGGCTTCATGTCTAAGTCCGAATATTGCTCGACTGAAAGCAACAATTGATAGGATTCTTTCAGGGGCTGAATTTGCTTTTTTATTTGAGCTTCTTCTATAGTAGATCCAAGTGCTTGAAACTTGGATACGATTGCACTGATTTTGTTTGCAAAGTCATCAACACTTTCATTATCCTTCATACTTAACAACTCAAACTCCCAATTCAAGGTTTAAATCCAGGCCTTTTGTACACAGTTGGCTATGATAAATCATATCTTGAGGGTATCCCAGGCCTCCTTCGCTTCCTTGTGCTTTGCAACTTGCAACAAGAATCTTGATGTCCACTTCCATCTCATTTGGTGGTTCTATGGCATCCCAAATACATTGGGCATCCAAAATTCCATCTTGTTAACACAAGATGTATCGTATTGAGCGAAGGACAATGATACATTGTCGAGCCTCCTCTAACAAGAATAACAATAGCATTATTTCGGTTGTTTTCGTTTTCCACCATTATCAGCCATGGTAGAAAACTATTGAGATCAAAATAACTTTGGAGCAGATTGTTGATGAACCAGTCGATACCTTCAACAACTTAGTTGCTAGTTGGATATTTTGAGCAAGGTTCTGATACCAATTGTTACACAAAAACAGTTGGTAAGCACACAAATAGGGGTGTAAACGATTTAAGCTGGCTCGTGGAATGCTCGGGATAGGATCGGTAAAAAGCTCGAACGAGCCGAGCCTAAACGACCCCGAGCACGAGCTCGAGCCCAAAAATATGGCTCGTTTAGTTATTGAGCCTGAGCTCGAGCTTTACTTATTGAGCTCGAGCCGACTCGCGAGCCTAAACGAGCTTTTTATTTTTATAACTTTTATTTATTATTTTAAGTGTATATTTATAAAAATAATTATTTTTATATATAACATATGATAAATATATGTAAATCCTATATTTTATGTTAAATTTGGAAAGTAAAATTATAAATATATATTAAATTAATAATCGAAGTAAATCAATTAAATAATTAAAATATAAACAAGCCGAGTCGAGCTAGAGCCTAAAAAACCTCTAACGAGCCGAGCTCGAGCCTTGAAAATAAACTCTTAACGAGCCGAGCTCAAGCATTAACGAGCTCGGGATCGGCTCGGCTCGTTTACACCCCTACACACAAATGAAGGAAAACTGTTTACACCCCTACACACAAATGAAGGAAAACAGGCGGCAGAATTTCATTGATAACTCAAGAATAAGAAGGCAAAAATAAAAACCAAATACAATACCAGAGAACCTACCACCTTTTATACTAGAAAACACTTCTTGAAAAACTAGTCAAAGTGTCAAACCAAAAATATTAGTTATACTTAAGGAAGCTAATAAAGCCTAAATTAATCACCTAAACAGCCAGAAGTCAGAAGACACCAAAAGGCATTACAACCCAGATGCCAAAAGGCATTAGAACCCATCGCATCTTGGTGGTGGGATAAGGCTCAGGAACCATAAGATCCTGGGTTCGAATCCCACAAGGGGTTTCTCAAAGATTTTCCTCCTGAACTGGTTACTTGGTGCTGGATATGATCGAGAGGTATCGTTGGTGGTATGATGATACTCTAGTTATCCAAATTAGTCGTTCAAAAAACAACCAGAAGATAGCAGCTGTAAGGCAGCTGTAATTTTGCTGTCTAGAGCCAGGAATTAAACAGGTGCTTTGTATAGAAAATTTTAGATAGTTTGTACTGAAAATTTTAAAATCATTAAGATGACTAATAAAAATAGTACATATGCATATCTGCAGTTCCAAAAAGAAAAATTAAAAGATTAAAAAGATCAAACAGATGGCTCCAAGTTCCAACACATGGGCCAGAGTGTTAAACCGCCAAAACAAACAGTCAACCAGTTCTCAAACCAGCAAAACCAGCTGACTTGCTTTGGTTTGGGTGGTTTGATCGAATTCAATGATCTATGGACACTCTTATGATAAAGAATTTTGGAAATCAATAATACAGTCTATTAACAATTATTCAAAGTACCAGGTGCCAGAACAAGGTTTAAAATATGACAAAGAATTTTGGCAATCAATAATACAGTCTATTAACAATTATTTAAAGCACCAGGTGCCAGAACAAGCTTTCAGAAGTAAAAGTGTAAAATACAAATTTTAACAGACACTCGAGACAGAAATCCTTAAATCAAGGGTTTACATGATCATGCCAACATAACAACAATAGCAGTAGCTGCCTTGCAGCTGTCACAAATGTGAATAAATAAGACATGTGCTTCAGCCTAGAACCTTGACAAATTATTGTATTTCAAAATAAAATGCATACCTAACTCTGCAGCCTTCATTGCAGCAACTTTTGCAGCATCTATGTCAGAATCTTTCACAAAATCTTGCTCTGTATTTGATTTACCAACAACCTCTTGAACTTGTTTTGAACTTGAAGATTGAACTTCGTTCACTACAGTCACAAGCTTTGAAGCTAGATTAAATATTCATATATAAAAAATGACCAAACTTTAGAATTTCTTAAAAAAAGAAACAGTTAATTAAACAATTGGTACTTGTGGTTTGCAAAAACTAAGAAGTTTGGGTGCTAAGGATCAATGACTAAGCTTGAACGATTTGATAGGGGGGCAGAAATTTACAGGAACCACAATGCATGTTAATTTTTTGAAGCGGGGGGGGGGGGGGGGGGGAACCAATACTTAAAACAAAAAATAACCTTACGGTTGAAAAAGTAACACTAAGAATGGAAAAAAGAGGGAGGGCAAACCCCTATTAAGCTTCATCCATGCTAAGGATTTAAAGTAGGGAAATAAAGTAATAAATTTGGGTTTTATACTTTTAGGTTTGTAACGACTTTGGGTATTAGGACTAACTTCATTTAGCTTTTCTTGTTAAATTAGGGTAAAATGACCAAAATCTCCATTAACTTTTCTCCCTTTGAATTTGGCTGTTCAAAAAGCATACTAATGTAACATTAAAGTTGATGTAAGTTGGCCTTGATACCCAAACTCGATCTGAAAGCATGAAACCCAAACATATTACTTTAAAAGCTTAGTACCCAAACATGTTACTTTACACAAACCACAAGAACCATTTGTGTAATTAACTCAAAAAGAGTTCAAAATAAAAAACAGTTATATGTTGTTTAGTGAGAAAAACTACCATCTTTGGCATACTCGGTATCTTTACTCATGCTAAACTTCGACTTTTTTGCAGTTACAACACTTTCATCATCAAGCAGTTGTCTAGGTTCCTTGGCATACCGATCCTTAAGTCCCCTGGTCTCCTGATCATAGGACTTCCCTTTCTCAAACCTTGTGTATTTTGGGTCATCCAGGTCCTTAGAATCCCTCCAAGAAGAGTCTTTATGATGATGCCCAAATCGTTTTTCATCCCTGACATTATCATCCTTTTTATGCCTATCCCTACTACTTCTGTTTCCTGAACCATCTCGAGAGTACTTATCAACATTATCTCTTGACCGGTTCTTTTCAAATTCTCTTCTAGAATGATCACTGCCACCCCTTGCATGCGGAGATAACTTATGAAAGTTTTTGTGATCTTCATCTGCATACTTTTCACGTTTTCTATAATCATCATGCCTACGATCATTATAAGACCTTTGATCAGTATTTCTGTTTGAACCACCATCCCTGGTGTAACGGCTTCTGTGGTGATCCCTATCTATATCCTTCCTCTCATCCTTCCTATGGGTGGGGATAGAACTTTGATCACGAGTAGGCTCCCCTGTAAATCAAGTTACGTTAGTAGCTGGTATTTAAATTATGCAACATCTATAACAACACAGAAATTATGCACTTATTGATAATCACGGTTACAATTACAGTCACATTTGATTACAAGTGAACTAGGAAAACATAATTTAACATCTACAATGCATAACGTTTTAAGGGCAAACACACACATCAATATATCTACACCTAAATCTTCTCCACACCTGCCTCCTTGGTTTTAAATTGCAAGTTGCACTCTGATGTGTATGGTCCCAAAATCCGATGATGTAAGGCGCGATGCGAGCACATCACACATTTGACTCGTTTGTTACTAAAAATACTAAGAATTAATTTGTAGACATATTTCAATTTTTTTAACTTTTAAACACCAAAACAAGTCTTTTATCTCTGTGTGTACAGATATTTTATGAACAAGTACAAGTAATCAGCTCAGAGTACAAGCTTATTAAATGCATTCTAAAACAATTTTTAGGTCTTTTAGGGTTTTTATGGAGCATCTCCCCATTGCAGTCATCTCCTGCCTCCTGATGCCTTTTCCCTTCGCATCCTCCTCTCTCTAGGGTTTTTTTTCCAGCTTTGCATCTCCACTGACGCATTTTTGCAGGTGTTTGCCATAGATTTCAAGTCTAAAACTCCCATCAATCTTCACCATAGCCTTCTCCTACATCTATCACAACCTTCTCCATCTCCCTCGATTGTCAAATAGTGGTCGATTTTGGAAATGTGCGCATCAGTTCGCATCTTGCAAGAGGCACATTATGCGAAATCAAACACGATATCTTCACAATATGAAAACGCAATGTATCTGGTGTTATGATGCACTCCAAGCACCGCGTCACATGCAACACACACTTTTTAGAAAGATGCATGGATTTTAAAACCAAGCTTGCATGGTGCCTCCAGCAAGATTTGAACCCTGCATCTCTAGAAAAGAGGGCAGGCACCTTAACCATCTGGATGTCCCTTGGGAAAATACTCTAGACAAGCTACGAAAGTCAGTTATGTTAAGAACATTATACAACATCAGCATATTAAAAAGTTTCATACAATAACTATAATAAGTCTGATACGAACCCGGAGGCAAAAGTAAGACAGGAAAGGTAGAGGTCCAAAATTCAAGGGGTGGGGAAGTTGATCCACGAAGTCAGGGATATGGGGAAATTAGGAGGACTGCTGTTCCAATGTTTAGTTTAAGTGTTGCTGCATTACGTTATTATTTGGATGTCATGTGAATTTTATTGGATTTATACCTTGTAATCGGAGACCAGCCTATCTCAAACTGGAACAACTTGTTCTTATTTTCAGTGATATAAATCTTAGATTTCTAGTTTCTAACAAACTCACAAGTACAAAAACCAACTTGAGTCCCATGTCTCCATTAAGCACTTATCACACAAATTGCAATTTATAAGACAGCGTAGAGAACTATATGTAATTACTGTAAAACAAGATGGTTCTCTCTTATTGTTCCTTACACATGGTGTAATCATGATTCATTTCAGGCACCATGACAATATGGCATTCCAGAAACACACTTTAACATCCTCCACACATGTCAGGTTCTTAAAAGCAATTTGAAATTTAGTTTGGACAGACATTGACCCTTGAAATCGACAAAACAGTTTAATAAATCATGATTTATGTACAGCTGAATGCCATGGTAGTTCCCACCTGCCAGAATTCCCTTCCTAACTCTCTTAATTATGAATAAAAAAAGAGAGCACATAACATCTAACAATCTCACCTAGAAACACACTCAAACAAAAAACAAGAGGTTTTCTGAAAATTACAATTCTCTTAGAACCTGTACTTCAGTCCACACTAAAGGACCAACCACAACAACAAAGATGGCATGATCAGCAAAACTTAATTCCATCCCCATATAAAGGAGTAACTTCCGAGTGATGAGAAGTGACATTGCAGAATCTTAAGATCTAATATTAGTGGTATAAGTTCCAACTGTGAAATTATAAACCAAAAAATAGAAATTAATTGTATTTGATTCTAGGGCAATTCTATCGTCTCCGGAAATAAAAGTTTGCAAGCCAACCTATTAAATGCAATTCATGGTTGGCAAACTTAAACAAACATACTAGAATCATGAACTAATACTCTAATAGTTTGATAACAACATAGTTCTTATTACAATTATAAACAAACTTTGTTTGAAAAAAAAAACAACAAATACTAGCTTTATAATGACATTGTTAATGGTTTTATATATATAGGTTCTTAAACAAAAATCATTAATTGTTTAAATAAGTCAATTTAGTTTGTAATAAATGGATTAAACCACAAGACCGTATTTAACTAGACCAACGTTGTTCAATTAGATTTTAAAGATTCTATGAATCAATTTAGTTTAGAAAATGTAAAAAGATGGATGAGTCCGTAAGAGGGATTCAACTCATGGCTCAAACAAAAATAAACCCCGGTTACAGTTGCTAGTAGCTACTTAATATAATGAGGCTGCAACTACATAACCTGATAAATATCCTAGAAAAGTCAACTAGGAAGAAATTTCTTTATATATGTGATACCAAAAAATAAGGGATACTTTGAAGTTTGAACTTGAAAATTCTAATCCCAAGTGACATCATAAGCTTATGAGATGTTTGATAGCCTCTTATAACAAATAAAAACAAGCATACCCAATAAATTCCCACTTTTGAGCAAGGTCTGGGAAGGAGAGATAAAGGCAAACCTTGTCTCTGCCCTAAACACAGGTCATAGTTCCATCCTTTAATATTTATATGCATATATATACATATATATATATATATAGATATATATATATATATATTATCAAAAACACACTACGAACATTGTATCATACTTAATCGAAACACATAACTGCATAATACGTACACATAAACACATAGAGTAGACAGGACACATAAAGTCAAAAAACAACAATACCAAAATGCCAAGGAAGAGTAAAAGCAAGATATAACCTACATCACACATTCACACCCCACGTAAACAAGAAAATAGCATGCATACCAAACCAACAAACATATCAAACACGTGATTTGTCCTACAATAAGGCGCTCCTGGACTAAGATCATACCTAAACTAGAATTTTTAACATATATCCTAAAATAATCTAAAAATCACCCATCTTTATCCTACGCCTCCAAGAATTCCTATCAATGATCATGTCCTCAGATAGGTGCAACTCTGACAAATCTTGTCGAATCTACTCATCCTCTATCAACCTAGGCCCTACACCTCCTCCTTTCCACAGTGAGATTATCTACTCTTTCTCCTCACATGTCCGAATCATCTCAATCTCCCTTCCTTACTTTGTCTGAGATGTTTGTTGCCCCTAATCCCTTAAGACTTCATTCCATAACAGTTTAATACATTTCATTAAATGATTCCATTAATAGGCTACCTCCTAATCAGTCAAAGACTCGGTTGTTTGGTAACTTCTTAACGACAACCTTGAATCAGTCAGCAAGCCTCTTAATGGTTAAGCTGAAAACACATGTTGAATCATTCAGATCTCTTATCCATTAAGTAACCTCTTGCTTGTAATAAATCCTAGCACTACACAAAAAGAGCTAAAGATATTGTCTATGAATCATGGTAAAAATTTTATATCATTAATATAAAGGATGGCATGTTCGCTTTAACTTAGATGCTAAAGAACAAAAGCATCAGAGCCTGCCCTTCCATTTTCCATCAATTTTAGTTTGTCCATGTGATCCTTGAAAATTGTATGAAGTTTATATCATGTATTAAAAGTTGACCGCATAAACAATCAAAAAAGCATAATGTTGTGCCGGGTACAACAGTAACACATCAATATGGTGTTGTCAATCTCTCAATATTAATTAGCAATATAACCAATATTAACATGCTCGCACACCATAACTAAAAAATGGCATCTATTACACGTCAAGTAATGGTCGTAATGTCTCATGACTAAAAAGGCTGGATAAAAAATATTTTTATTCAAAAAAAAACTCCTATATACTTAATATATCATTTTTTGTGTCAAAATGTTACCAATGTAACTAATTAATCTTTAAAATAAAAAAACAGAATCATAACTTTAGAAATCGATGCTCTTGTTATTAAACAGATGTTACTAAGGAGTAAGGAGTAAGAGCTCTTGCATAATGCATATTACATTATCTTCGGGGTCTGGGTCCATCACTCCATCAAATTCATTAAATTACAATTTACAAACACACCTAAAAGAAAGGTTATATTACAAAATTTAAAAACATAGTAAAACTGCAGGTAGAAAAACTAACCATCAGATGAGGAAGAACCACTCACAGGAGACCTGCGCCGATATTTTCTGTTCGAAGAATCATTTGAAGGCTTATGAAATGCTGCTTTAGCCCCAGGACTATCTGAAGGAGGACGCAAGTCTGAATCCATATTGTCTAATGCCACATAGCACCAAATTATATTAGAAAGCATACAAGCACATTAAATGTCAACATAGCTTGATTATAAATAAGAATCAATTACAAACAAACATACCCATCATATTATTATTATTTGGTAGGGTCAGGGAGGAGGAGGAATGATAGCAAACCTTACCCTTGTCTCAATGGGATAAAAAGGTTGCTTCTAAAAAGACCCACAACTCAGTAATTAAAAATCAATTAACTAGCACCAAACTACATAGGAAAACAAATGTGCTCAATAAATTCCGTATCGTGTATGTCTAAATAATCAAAACATCTTAGTGATCAAATGTTTTTCATAAACATGTATCTTGTAATCACAAAAATGCATGAATGATTTAATCCTTGCAATTAAATTCCTTGCATTATAACCATACCCAAAAGCAAATCAACAACTACAAGATGTAATTTGAAAGGTAGTTTCACTCCTAGATGGTCATACACGTATCCTAATGTTATCTTTCAATGGTTTCCTACCATAACCACTGGAAGGCCACTTGCTCAGCGCAAGCTACAATTGACCTAATCTCGTTGGTTTGCAAGGTGTTGACGGTACATGCTACATTGTCAAATAGCCTCCAGGTGCGCCTAGATTCTCAAACAAGGCAAGGCGTGGAAGAAATGCATTGCATCCCTCCGAGCCCTCAGGTGAGGTTTCAACCAATATTCCAATCAAAATATGCCAAGATTCAGCCAAATCCTGTAAATTCCAGCAAACTTTCGCACATTATGACCAAACTTGCCTGAAACTTTAAAATATGGTTTGAAACCCGCCTAAGTTATCCTAAATTAGTACTAAACAAGTCTAAAATCCTTTAGAAAAAGGTATATTTAACCTATCACAGGCCCTTGTTTATTAAGCACCTTGCAAGTAACCCTTGGCACCTTGGGTATGCCTTGTGCCTTCAACAACTATGGGTATGGTTCTGTTTTCAAGGTCACAAAAATAAAATAAAATAAAATCCTAACTATCCATCCGTTGAGCCAAATATGATCTTTTCCATCCAAACTCAGCTCCTTTTTGGGATTTAATCAGTTTTAATTAGTTTTAACATAAGTTGCTGACAGTTGAAATGCTTTACATATAGAGCCTGTTAGCTACTTCAGAACCAAAATAGCGATTCCCTTGTAAAAATACAGTAGACAGTTCAACATGAAATGAAATATTCAAACAAACAATCACACAAGTAAAATTGACAGCCACCGGCGCATAATCTTTCAACAGATCTACACTCGTTTTAATTATCATACGCATATACTGACACCAACAACAAATTGAAAAGGAAACAACTTACCAAAGTTGGAGAACGTTGGCAGACAAAAGCGTGACGGAGACACCGGAGAAGAGAAATAGGGGATTGACGGTGGTGGTGGTGGTGGTGGTGGTGATGGTGGTGGATTGCTAGGGTTCTGTAGTTTCGATTTTGAATGTATTCGACGAGGCGATTCTATTCGGGCATTTCGATTTTATTCACTTTTTTTCCTTTCTTTTGTTTTTAATATCACAAATATAACCGGAAAAAAATATAGATAATTATGAACAAAAAAGCCACAAAAAACATAAATTACAAACAAAATATGTAGATTAATTAGGAATGTTAGAAAAAATTCTTTTTACCAAATCATAATTCGTTATAACAAAAAAAACCGAAAAGGCAATGTAGGATTATTCCATTTGGCATAGGCATTGACTCTTAGAAAGGAGATATTAAGTTTAAATCCAAGTAAGGAATATTGTGGTATAGCTTAGGAGTATGAGAAGGGTAATGTGACTTTTTAAAAAAAACATCGAAAATTTGAAGCCCCTAGATTGTGGTGGCCCTAAGCTAGGGTTTTTATTTTCATAAATTGGGGCAGGATCAAGTTTTTTGGTGGCCTAAATCGGTGTGAAATGTAACACCCCGACCAATGACGGAATCATCGGGATGTTCACGAAGTGTAAATTGTTTAAAAACACAAAGTACTAGATTTGTAAATACTTACATTCAATGTCATTACAAAAAAATTACACATCAACAAACCCAACTAATTAACTAGGTCCAAGCTCTAATGCGATCATCAAAATAAGATTAGATAGCAGTTCCACCTGAAACATGTTTAAAATAAAAGGTCAACTATAAAGTTGATGAGCTTCACAGGTTTAAAGCACACACACCAAAAGTAGTTATATAATATAGATACATAGTTGTCACATGTGATTACAAAGCAGAATGAACTAGAATAATGAATAAAGCATGTCAAAGCAGATTAGATAATGTTAACAAAAATAGTGTTTAACCAAGTTTAGCATTTCTAACAATGCTCAAATAGCAAACAATCACCGCAGGCTTCACCCGAAGGGTAAATCAAACATCGGTGGGTCTGGCCGGGCCAATAGATCTATCATTGTTTACTAAAAAGTTTAAGTTGTGATCAATGCAAGTTCATAGCTAAGGCTCACTACATCTAAGGTCATTAAGCTAAGTTCACATGGATAGTAGTTGAAGATATAGTTTAATAGATGTAACATGTTTCACCCCAGAAATAAAAGAATAAAAGATGGGCTATGAATACTCACCTTGATTGATAAGTTAGCTTTTGCAGATAAATAATGTTTGTGTAGTCCAAATAGTATTCTATGCACTCCAATCAACCTAGATTGTTAAATCACACATGACATTATGTGAATGTTTGTAATTATATCCGTTTCAAAAGGAGTTTGTAGTTACAACATCCTTTAAATACTTTAAAGTTTAAGATTTGTATTGGATTATTAGTAAATGTTTAATGTATATGTATAGAACAATTTCTTAACTAATAATTAATAAGCTGACATACTAATAATGGTATTAAATATAATTGACTTTATTATTTCAAAAAGATTTATAGGTAATACCTTCTTAATTCTTTTAATGTTTATGTTTCAAATTGGATAATCCTTTGAAGTTTAATTAATATGTATAAATAAATAATTAAATAATTAATGTTTAATAATGTGACAATCCGACTTTTCGGGTTAACCCCGTTAACAAAAATTAACAGAAAATGACGTGAAATGATACGAAATCAAATTAGAAGGATTTAATTTGAACAAAATAAGCCCAGACACATTTAAAATATAAGAAATTGACTTGTAATTAATTAAATGGGTCAATTTTGACTATTAGAAGTCAAAATTCGAATAATAGTCACTAAGAAATTCAAAATTCGTGTTAAAACACTGAAATTAACTAAATTGAGTGATTATAAAACGCATAGTTATGATGATAAACGGTTATCACCAGGGATTAATGTCATAATTGTCGAAATCAATCCATTTAACAACTCTTAAATAAGAAACCGTTACTAGGTGATTATGAAACCACAAAATTCGATAATAATTCACATAATCGAACTCACAGAAGTTCCAGTCGGCATCCTTAGGAACTTTAACACACACCAATTTGATCTCAACAACTCTGGTTTGAAGAACGCGATCGGGAGCCGGCCGAAGAACGACCCTTTAGTCGACCTACTTGAATTCGACATCCAATCAAGTAAGTAATCACTCCTACACACTCTAAAAGTGCCGACTAAGCATAGCCCCATGACAATTCGTGCTTTTAATAACAAGTTGGGTGAGTTCGGATATTAGGGTTCATCGTTTTAGTCGATTTGGGGGTTTCAATCAAAACGATGACGATAACCAAATTAAATTATATAGTAAGTTTCTAAAACATTATCCTAATGAAATCCCTAAGCTGG